>CM031588.1:2044488-2090681 GCA_018467065.1 Ephestia elutella | reverse complement strand
ATATCGCAACTTTATTAACGCATAAAGGTCTGGTGATGGCCCTTTAAGAATTAGGATGCGTCCCGTGGCCGGCGTTAGGCTCAGTCGAGCTGAACAAATGGAGTGTCGGAACTTCTACGAACGGAATAGGCTCGCCCGAACCGCTCCCTGTCCCATCACTAGCTCCGCGCGCAATTAAACCGTTATCACATCGTCCATTTTGAATATTTTCGAATTAGCTGATTTGAGTGTTCGTTTTTTTGAATTTATTATTGTTTTGTGCCAGTGTTTCGGTCCTGATTGGGCTACGTTGATTTTTATTTTTTTTATGCCAGTGTTTTTTGTTATAAGAGTTTATATTCTATTAGGGATGTAATACACCAAATAAAAAGGAAAATGATCCCCGATACGCGAGTATCGACGTCGTGAAAGCAATCAGATTTACATGTCTACCGACTGTACTAAAACGAAATCATGAATGAAGCGCTGTATAGGAAACCCAAAACATTATCCTTATGCTCCCATTTTACGACCTTTACCCCCATCGAGTCGAAAGGGTCACATCGGTACGACACGCTGTAAAACATCCCCGTCTCGCTCACCCCCGTTGCGAACTCGTAAAAGCAAGCGAGATAATCACGAAGATGAGTCGAAAATTATTTTTTTTATTATCACCATCGGCGGTGCTCTTTTATTTCCTTTTTACGGTCCGAGTACCTCATAAAAAGACAATAAACTTACTATTTACAGACCATCAGGAAATTGTTAGCCGAAGAGGTCTCTTTACGACACATGTTCGCCTGGTGGCGGGCGAGTCCAAGTGATGCACTCTTTACGATTGGCACGCCCGTAAAATGTAAGCAATGATACATTTTTATCTTCCTAAGAGCGTATCACGCGCCTTCAGTATCATCCTTTACTAGGCTATGAATATCGAAGCGCTTATTACATCATTCTAGTGTAACTTTGATAGCGCTATATCGATATTTAAAACAAACTTTAAAACGCTTGTAAATAGTGCTGGGACTTCATAAGGCAGCAAAGTAACCTATTTATGATTATGAAGCTTAAAGGGGTCGCAACGGAAGCTGGCCGAGATACTTCAATTTTATTATTGGGGAATTTCGTCAAGAGATATAATAATAGTTATTAAACGGTTGCCCGAGCTAATACATCCGTTAAGTGTTCTTTTTATGATTTAACACTGATTCTCCTCGATATTACTGGCCATAAATTATAGTCAGGATTACCGGCTAAATTGTTTTATGATATGTTTTCATTATTTACGGGTTTGATGTGGTATTGAAATGGGGCCGTGACGTCACGGAAAGTATCCCAACGAAGGGCCAAGGAAGCCTCGTTATGTAAAGTGAGCGATTTACTTTATTCGTGTTAGTTTGTAATAGCGACGTACATCGGGGGGTTTGCAATATCTTGGTGCGGTACCAGGGCGGCAGAGGCGGGGAGGAGCCAAAGGATTTCAATATTGTGAATTCCAAGGATGTTCTCGTAGTGCGTGTAATGAATTTTGGGATTGTCTTGTGGTTTTTCGGTTTCAACCCCTCGGTCCCTAAGGGAGTGTTTAGTCGCGCTCTATCGACTCGGCCTTTCATTCTGCTGTATATGTATATGGAACGCTTTCCAAAAACTGACGATCCAAAATCCTTTGCGGTATTTTTCGTGAGCAAAAGACATCCGCTGAAAGGTACACGTCGCGGCATGGCACGGTAGTTAAGCTCAAATATATGGAAATAAGGGCGCTATTATTTAGGTCCGGCCATTCGTATGATAAAACAGAACCAGTGATATTTGCCCGCAGACAATTTCTATGGAGATTTCGGTCTTGTTTCGGGGTTAAATCTGTGCATGTGGATGATATACGGACGGACTGGGGTTTTCTTTTTGCGTAAATTCGTGTAAACGCGAAGAAATGGCCGGCCAGCAAAAAGCAATAAATTAGAAACAGTCCGTCTTAATTACCAGGAGAGCATAGGCGGTTGGCGGTCGGTATTAGAAACGGCCAGTGTTAAAGTCGAAGATGAAATTTAAAACAAAACGCGAGTTAATTTTTTAATGTTCTTGAGTCTGTGGTGTAGTTTGAGTTTACGGCCTGTTGCGGTCGCGCCCGAGGCGGGGACTGTTCTAATTAAAATCGCCCCGTTTCTGTGGTATTCATTTTCATCCTTTAAAACGCTTTTTGTTGTGCTCTCCTGGTTAGGTTACGTTATTGTTGTGGGTTGTAACTAATTTACATGTTAATGAGATGTAGGTAATAATGTAATTTCCAGCTTCGATTACCTTTTGGAGCTATTTGGAGCAGGTTTTATTATAAATCCACTTATTGGCCGTTGGGATAATTGATGAGGTGAAACAAAAGAGTGCACTACAATAAAAGTACAAGTGTAACCGCAGTAGCAGTTTACAATTTTAACTGTACCTACATTATTTTTAAAACATTCCTAATGTCCATTAGCATTTATTATAATGCTAACCAGGGAAGCAGAAGCGCGGTCGCACATAGCAAAGCTAGGCATAGGCCGAGCGCGCCTTTGTCTCGACGATTATGTATGCAAATGACGAGCAGTCCACCTGTGCCTCTTTATGTACGCCTGGTAAACAATCGCCAGATGGAAATGGGAAAAGAACTTTTTTCTTTTGTTCTGGTTACTGCTTACTGCTACTGGGGTATGAAGATTGCTAAACATTTATCAACCTTACACGAATTTCATCCATAGTCTATATTTACATGTCATATTAAACAATAGTCACGCATGTCATGTCAGATTGACATAATTTATGTCTCATTAACATTCGAAATTGCGTCAAAGAAAATTTAGTATTTTATAAAATTGATTAATACTGGCTGTTAATAAAACAATTAAGTCGTTATTGTGCCCGTGGCGCTAACTACTAGTGTTGTGAAGTAATGAGATGTCTCAACGTTATTAACGTTATTTTTTCACCGCATACTTTAACGGAATCGATCGTAAATAAATCGATAAGTAGGTAGTTACCTTGGTCTATCTTCAGCTCGTAAATATGCTGGAATGAAACCGCGTATTATGAGGTTAAAAAAAGCTGAAGCCGCAGTCAACTAGGCGGAATGATTGCACACTCTCCGACGGTGTTTAACAATTAAAACGCAGAATACAATTTATTGAAGTGGCAATCAGGGCGTTGCCTGCCACAAATGCTACTTGCATTTAGCAGAGTGAAGTAAGGAAACTGCCTATTTTGAGCTAACATGTTCTTACTTTTGTAAAAGAAAGAAATAAAATAACTTGTGTCTCATATGTGCAGGCTCGCTGTACGACTCTACCATAGAGTTAGAAAATAAATCAAAGTATCGAGTCTAGATTGTACCACCATTTTTTGAAATGATAAAAACATGGGCGTTGATGATTCATATCATGTAGATATTTTTACTTAATTATTAACGATATGACTGATTTGTTTGTTAAAAGCACAAATGACCGCAAATTTACCTCTAAAAATGTCAACACTTTCATCCAATATTGCTATTTTGACTGTAACATCAAAACAGCATTTTGACCGATAAGTAGTGACGTGTTGTAAGCGAAGCAGCGATTTTAAGCTCCGCGGAGGCGCCAAAGCCGCTTACTTTAAAAGCTACACCAAAAGGGGGGCACTTCGAAGTTTAGGTACGCTCAACGGCCTGACCTCTTGAGGGGTCCCGTCATATTACTTTAAACGGATCTGGCTTTTCAATATTCTGACCATTTGCGAACGAATAAATATGTCTGTCATTACGCTAATCTGTCATTGTGTTTCTGGCAGTTATTGCCTTTAGGCGATGACTTGAAAGGTTTACTTTTCTCAATAGTCCGTTTTAATACATAACTTCTTTCGTAGAGCTAGTGCGGCGTCAACCTCATAATGAAAGTTTGTGACATGCAATAAGGTTCTAATTAGTTTGAATTTTGTTCCACAGTGGACTTTCTGTATGTTGGTATTTTATTCTGTGACCGAACTTGCTATCTGGCGAACTTGGAAGGAATTTCTTGCCATTCCGCGCTCCGTCGAGCGACTAATGCACGCCTAAGATAATTAAATGTATTTTTAGTCTGTGTTACGGGGTCTTAATAACCGTTTTACTATCTTCCTAGAAGCTTACATTGTGCAGATTTCATTGACTAGCAAGGGAGTTAGGTTTCGCGTTTCTAAAATGCTAATTAAAAAAGAGCAGCTAGGATATTTTTCTTGTTTTCTTTTTCATGCAAAAGTTTATTTTACGTTGCAGGTTTATTTAGAAGTGGCAGAAAATTCACAATTAATATCTTAACTAGTTTTTATTTAGTATCATTTTCACACTGTGCTTTCTAGTTTAGGACGTAACGTAATATAACTAACGCATTCTGTAGATTTTACTACCTATCTTTTTATTATCAAGATTTCTAACTGTTGACAGCATTCCTTTTACAATCGTTATTTCACTTATTTTAATTAATTAATTAATAAAACACATCACTAAAAATAAGAAAAAGACGTAACAAGAGACATTTGAATTTCGAACCTAATGGACCACCAACAAACAAAGTTCGAATTTAGAATGGGTTTTGAAAAAATGCTAATCTTTACAATGGCGGCTTCCCGCCTTGATTTGCAAACAGAGAGGTGACGATTGTATGGTGATCGTGGATGACGTTACATGGCCAGATCTGCCCACGCGATCTTTCATATTATTGTGTTTGTAAGAAAGCCGTCAATGCGTTAGTGTTAACGTTTTGATTTAGTATTCTAACTAGTGATTTATGTACTCTGATATTATGAATATCTAATCATTAAAAATCATTTCATTGCATTCGTATTTCATTGTTGCCTGTAAATAGTATGCAAGTTACATGTACAAATGGCAGTTAAACAACAAAAACAATTTGTACTAACAACGGTTGCGTTAAATTAAGATTCAAAGGAAATGTTCACCTCTTACAACTACACTACAACGTGTTCGAAAAACTTGTTAAACAAAATAATACAGAGGGCATTCCCTCTCACAAAACTTCCGTAGAGTATCAAGCTAACGTATCTACAAAGGGAGTAAAAAATACGTTTAAAAATTCAAACCAAACCGTGTTCATGTTATAAGAAATATTCATGCGTACCACCGTTACCTCACCCGCAAAGGCATTCCACATTCAAAATAATATTTTCATATTTCGAAAACAGAAGACGCGTTCTATATTTGAAAGCGTGGCGGGGGACGCGGGGACGGACTCAGGACTCCCCTTGGAAAAAATATAAATATCGATTGAGCGTTCGTAACTCCCGCCGAAACAGCGCGTGATAAATCACCTTCGGGAAATTAAAACTGTCTTTAAAACAATACTTTCTTTGCATCCGAGTGGTGCCCCCTATTTTGTTTTCTGTCCTGTTCTAACGCGCCCGTTTCTCGCATATGCTTCTCGTTCAGAAAGGAAGGAAACTGCCGAGACAGGGGCTCAAATAGAATGACATTACTTTGACGATAATGTTTTGTTTAGATTATTCGCAGACGATTATGCGCTCATTTTAATTATAATATTTTTCAGTCATAAATCGTCATTATTTGGGTTTTCTTTTTGTTTTTGTAATAAGATTGGAGTTTGTGAAAGATGCGAGGGACAGTCTAGACCGCTAGTAGTAGTTTATAAATTAGTAATTTATAGCTTTAATTTGTGTTTAAGTGCAATCTTTAACACATACAATAAATTAATTTAAAGAAAAAACTTTATATTACCTATACTGATAATCAAAATTGATATTTTGTATAATATACATTTTTTAAATGTGTGTTTTAAGTGGCCTGTGGCGTGGGTGGCCTGTGGCGTGGCCCTAGAATAGCACCAACCCATCTCTTCCCGTGGGTGTCGTAAGAGGCGACTAAGGGATTTAAAACACCGGAGGATGGGCAGCAGCATCTTTCCGCGTACTATGCCATCACACTGCGATCGCCAACCCGCCTGCCAAGCGTGGCGATTACGGCAAAACCCCCCGTGGATAAAATCCTTGGGGGAGGCCTTTGTCCAGCAGTGGACGTCTTTAGGCTGAGACAGACAGACAGACATTTTTTAAATATTTCTGAAAATATACTATAGATAGAATAGAGATAGAGATTGATACATTTTGCCTGACGATATTTTAAAAAATTAAATATCACCCACACAATATTTTTAAGAAGAAAGAATCAAATTAACTTATTTCCTAAAATAAATGGGACGTAGTCACTGAAATGGTTAAGATTTATCTCAATGCATAAACTCAATGCATAAACAATCTAGCTCTGCCTTTCAAATCTAATTTCTTTCTAAACAATGAACTTAATTACTTTTTCTGTCACAAAAAACGGGAGATAAGAAGATCTATTTGGATCCTCGTTATCATCTGCTTCGTCTCATGCCACCCTAGTACTTTCACCCTTCAATCCCAGGGTTTTTCTTGCTTTTTGAAACTCCCTTGGAACACCTATCAGCCGTAATTTAAAGATAACTAATGCCTCGAGTCATTAAGGGAGCGTTTGAGATGAAAAATAAAGAAAAATAAGAGAAAATGCAAGCCAAATGCATTTTTAATACAGTTGCTGGTGGAAAAAATATTATCACTTTCAAATATCGGTAAAATTTGTGTCCTGGAGGCCAATTCTCGCGTTTGCGATATTTTATCGAATTTGATAATATATCAAACTTCTTTTATCGAACAAAATTATCACAAAATCCTCCAAAATGGTATTCTCGAACCTATTCGACATAAAACTCGATATTATATCGAAAACTAGGGCTTCTCTAATTGAAAACACGTTCCTTTTTCTCGATTATACTTAACTACAATCGAGAAATTTATGTTTTACTTGTTTCATTAAATATTTTATATAAAACCAATGTTTTAATAGTGAATTTATGTAAAAATAGTTATAATACTTTATTTTATGTAACTTAATAAGCTCCAATGCAAATTTATAAAATGCAAAGAAAATTAAATATTTTAGAGTTGATGGAGAGAACGGAACGCGAGGATACTTGTCATTGTTTGTTTATTGTGTGTGTGAGGTTATGTGATATTTGTTATCGGAGTATCAATTATATTCTTATGTATGATATTGTTTCTTTACGAAATTGAATCGAGAAACAAATAAGGTATGGTACTCGAGGCAGAAAAAAGCAAAGTATGTATCTATCCAAACCTCTATATTAGGCTTCAATAAAATAATTTTATGTAAATAAACAACGATTTCCAATAAAATTGAATACAAAATCATCAGCATTCATATTTTACTAAACCATAGCTGAAGAAAAATACAAAGCGTCTTGTAAAGTACGAATATTATGTTATTCAATAGCTTTGAAGCAACAAATATCACACACGATATGGTTTTCGGCCACGCTCGACCACTCGATGCGTATCGAGGGCTGACGCTGGATAAATGTCACATTTGAAATCACGAGAATACGCAATTTCGATATTTATCGATATCCGCCATGTATTTCGATAAATGTCGAAATTGATATTATATCGCAGACCCCAGAATTGCCTCCCTGTAATGTAATTTACATATACATTTTGTTTTTACTACTGATATTATTATTTTCTCTAAATCAAGATGGCTGCTACAAAAAATAAAGCAGTTTCGTTTGTCTATTGTATATTTTTTATTGCATTTTAAAATTTGAAGGTGTACCATTTTGAAACTCTTTTATCTATGTCCCGGCTAGTTTTTATTTCCTGTTGCCTACATTTTACGATGTCCCCTTCTCATCATCGGTACAAACATAAAACCGTTCAAAAATATATATAACAATTAAATTTTTACTGCCCAATAAAAGTATATGTAAAAAAAATCATTCGGTCTTTTTAGAACCCTTGTTCGAATAGGTCTAATTGACCCTATGATTTTAAAACCACAACTTTTAACGACCGAGAAACGTATAAAAATTGAAATTAAAATCGCCGTGTCGCGACAAGGTGTTTATATTTTTTGTTCTCGTTACAAAAAGTATAATCATCCTTTGGGCTGTAAAATACTATCGGACATTTACGACGAATTCACACAGGACCTACTTAATAAATCTGACAAAATCTCAAATTTATACCCGCGAAGGCAAGATGGAGAAAAAAATATTTTACGACTTTGTTATACTTAGACTGTGGCGTTACTTATATTAATTCTGTGACTGTGGCCCTGGAAAGGGACAGTTCGAGAAAATTCCTATTAATTACCAAACGTTTTTCCTAATTATTATTTTATGTTATTACAGTCAGCATTTTTCTTAAAATAATTTTCGTTTTTTAAAGTAGATTTATTAATACCTATGTAATATGTTCTAAATATAAAAAAAAAACTTTTTGACTAAGACTTTGAACTGATACTTGTTTAAAATAAGGATGGCGGTATTAAAAACAAAACGAGAAGTCACTTTATTTCATATTTTGTTTTACGTGTCCACGTTTAGAAAATATTGTGTCGTCGCAAAGAGAATGTTAAAAAGTGGTCTTGATTAAATAAAATGTCGCTGGGCCTTGGGTGGAGGGGGGCGACGTGATGAGAATTAGGTATTAAGGGTCTAAATTGTTGAACAGTAAGTAATGTCAGGTCTTTAAGATTTTTTCCTTTTAAATATTGGCTCGAGCTCACCCTCCTAAAACTCATTTCAGCACCGCTTGGCTCATAAAATTAACGATTGTACTAATTACTTTATGATTGAGATTTTATACAAATAAAATGTCTCATAAAAAAAACTTACCGTCATTACTTTCTTGTTTACACGCGAAAGGGCTTACCTGCAAAAAAAAAGAAAACACGTAAATAAAAAAGTTTAACTACATAGCAATTTAACAAGAAAAGTACCAGGACATCAGAATATGTAAAGAAGTGTAATATTTTTGCCAACAAAAGGAAAATTCCAAACTCAAAATATTTGCCACAATAAATAACATGTTGGTAATGAAAGGGCGCGTCTGTGTTGGTAGGTTGGTACACGTAAACGCACAAAAGGTAAGGAAACTATTGGCCTATATATTTCCCGCGAAATGACCGAGAGTTTTTCCGAATAAATACGTAGATACGGCTGTACAGTCAGCAAAAAAGATGTGCTATTGTTGCAAGTAGGTTTGCTTCCTAAGTGATTTACTTGAAAATATTTTGGACAATTTTAAAGAGTTTATTACAACAAGGTCTTTAAAATTTGTTAACATGTAACATGTAACACACCTCAAACAAATCGAAATTAGGATAGCTTTGCAATATTTGAAATACAATTAGGCTCACCATAGCCCCTATAAAGTATATATTCATTGTGCAGAGCAACTACGCTCTGCTGCCAGAAAATGTGGCAGCGAGAATCCGGACAAACGAAGCGGCGGGAAGAATTCTGTACCGGAACTTCACCGGGAAAAAACCACCGGTAAAAATAAGTACCGGGAAAAAATCTCCACGCGGCACCACGTTTGCCCGACTAAAACCTAACTAACTTAACGCAGTCTGCTACCACCGTAGCTTATGAAGGGAGCTACAGGGCCCTATATGATAACCTAACCTATAAATTAACTACAATTGAACACTTACCAAATTAAATCTTCTTTCTCTTCGGATCCAAACTTGAGTGTCTTCGGGAAGGGGAATTCCTAATCACCCTACCTAACCCTTGAGATCTCAATTCCCCAGGACAACTAAATAGATTTCTTCCCGTAGTTTCACTCGGGAACAGTCAGATGTGAACAGCCAGCCACGTTTCACCTCTCACAAGAAAAAGTCACAATAACAGAGTTTTTCACAAACACAAATTCAATAGTTATTTAACAAACAGGAGATTCACAATTATCACTCAAACTAAACAACAAGCAAAAGACGCGAGACCGCTCCGCGTATTAAAATCAAACCGATATCGCCCTGGACAATGCAATGGCGGACCACACGCGACGCCATCCACGCTAGCAGTGTGAGAACCCCAAAACGCCTGGCGGCGATAACAGGAAACGCCTGCGTTTAGTTTTACCCAATATATTACAAACATCCCCCCGTCCCGGTCTGAGAAGCAGACCGCTAGCTTACTCTACGGGAAGGCGGGCGAGAGAGGTCACACCTCTCCTTAAAATCGAACCGTCGACCAACACCTCAGCCACACGCGGAGTGCCATCTCCGCCAAGAATCAAACGTAATATGCGAGCTCGTCGCCAAAGCAATGAGGGCAAATTTGCCTCTTTTAACAATACTAAATCACCCTCCTGGGAGGCTCAGTCCTGTCTGTCCACTTCACTCTTTGCTGCAGCAAATGCAAATATTCAAGCGACCAGCGACGCCAAAAGTCCTGGCTCATTTGCTGCAACATTTGAAAACGCGACAACCGATATACGCGTTCATCCTTCCACGGGTATTCGGGCAGGGCATTCAACGGCCCTCCCACCAAAAAATGACCAGGGGTGAGAGCTTCCAAGTCATTTGGATCTGGAGATAGCGGACAGAGAGGACGAGAGTTGAGGACCGCCTCAACTTTACAAAACACTGTGGCCAGCTCTTCAAAAGTTAGAGCCGTTTCTCCGATAATGCGGCGGAGGTGGGTCTTTGCGGATTTCACAGCCGCTTCAAA
Organism: Ephestia elutella; assembly: GCA_018467065.1. Taxonomy (NCBI): domain Eukaryota; kingdom Metazoa; phylum Arthropoda; class Insecta; order Lepidoptera; family Pyralidae; genus Ephestia; species Ephestia elutella. The sequence goes on along the minus strand of CM031588.1, from coordinate 2,080,125 downwards.
ATCCCTCCCCAATGGGGGCAACTTGGGGGACTAAACTTCCAGGTTATTCCCCTTTGGGCAGCAATTTGACTTAAACTAGTACAATTTTTATCAATAAACACAGAAACATCCTTAAGATAATTTACAGTTCCTTTATAGTTTGTGCCATTGTCAGACCTAATAAGGGAAGGTAGACCTCGACGCGAAACAAAGCGATCCAACGCGGCGACGAAGGCCTCCGTAGTCAGAGCCGATACCACCTCCAAATGGACAGCCTTGGTGGCCAAACAAACAAATACACACAAATAGCCCTTTACAATACGGGCATTACGATAGGGAGAAGCCTTGATCGAAAAGGGACCGGCAAAATCGGTTCCAACGCCGTCAAACGGCCTCGAAGGTCGGATTCGATCAGCGGGCAAATCACCCATCTGTGGTTGCATCGTGGATGCCTTCAACCTATAACATGCAATACATCGAAACAGGACACTACGGATTGCTCTTCGGGCAGACAAAATCCAAAATTCGCGTTGCAAAATAGCCAACAAAGCATTGCACCCAGCATGGGCGTTACGAATGTGTCGATCAGACACCAAAAGCTGCACCAAGGGTCCGCCCTTGGGCAACAACAGAGGATGGCGAGTCTCATATGGAAGATCCGCCTTCCGGAGCCTGCCTCCAACCCGAAGAAGCCCATCCGAATCGATGTACGGGTTCAAACGAGCGACCGCGCCCTTCAACTTAGCGCGTCCGTCGCGCAAAATACGAAGCTCTGACTCGAACCGTCCGGTCTGCACGACACGGACCCAATGCAACAATGCGCTCCGGCGCTCTTCTGCACCTGCAATCGGCTCCAACCGCTTTGCCTGTGGGTTTCTACAATTATGTATGAAACGGCTTAATCCAACTGGTAACACCCAGAAGCTTATCCAAGCTGCTATACCGAGCAAGTAGCCAATCCGGCTCCGACGTCGTCTCAGCGACTACAGCATGTACACGGAGCCCAGTCAAACTCAAAGAAGTAACATCTGTCTGACAGACAGGCCAAGAAGTTTCTGATCCCATCAGCCACTCTGGACCCCACCAGAGCGGGTGTGACACCAATTCTGGTGCCGTACAACCTCGGGAGGCACAGTCCGCTGGGTTAAGCTCTCCCGGCACATGTCTCCATGTTATATCAATTCCGATATTCTGGATTTGGGAAACCCGATTTCCCACAAAAACCTCCAAGGTATGTGGGGCCGCGCGCAACCATGCAAGCGCGACCTGGCTATCCGACCAGGCGAAGATGTCCCGTATCTCGACCGTGGCCGCCAGCTCACATGCAACGTGATGCAACAATTTAGAGAGAAGGTGAGCTCCACTCAACTCAAGCTTGGGAATAGTCAGCCTAGTCCTGATGGGGGCGACCTTGCTCTTCCCTAACAAAAGCGAGACATTGACCCGGCCATCGGCGTCAACTGTCCGCATATAGACTGACGCGGCGTAGCCTCGCTCCGACGCGTCACAAAAGCCATGCAGGCTGGCTCGATATTTCCCGGGGGGCAATATTCGACGAGGCAAGGCAATCCGATTGACTTCCTTAATCGATGAAAACAACTCGAGCCAGCCTGCATGGCTCAGCCTGCATCGCTGTTTGGTCATCCAATGGAGGACCAAACAGCGGCTCGTCCCACGAGACGCCCAAAGTCCAAAGTCTCTGAAGAAGACACTTCGCAGAGAATATCACTGGACTGATCCAACCGCTTGGATCAAACATACGGGCTATTACGGACAACACCGTTCTCTTAGTCCAGACCTTTGGTATTTCCAAGTCCACTTGGAATGTAAAAATATCAGTTAGCGGCTGGTACTGCATGCCCAGCACCGCTATCCTGTTGGGATCATCCACATCCTCAAACAGGTGAGGGTTCTGTTGGTGATCCTCCGGGATCCCTTCTAGAACTTTAGGCTCATTGGACAACCACTTACGTAGCTCATAGCCACCCGTTTTCAATATTTCAATCAATTCATCCCGCAGTAGGAGGGCCTCCTCAATACTTTGGGCTCCGGTGCACACGTCATCAACATACAAGTCACGTGACAGCACGGAAGCCCCACGGGGAAAGCGGATCCGTTCCCGCTCTGCCAATTCAAGCAATGATCTGATGGCGATATAGGGACTAGATTTCAAACCATAGGTGTTTGTATTGAGTTCATACACCGTCACAGGATCCTCAGGGCGCTCACGCCAGAGTATCAACTGGAATCGCCTGTCCTCAGGATGTATGACTGTCTGGCGGAACATCATCCGGATGTCCGCGCCAAAAACCACTTGATGTCTTCTAAAGTTCAAGATGATGTCAATTATGTCCCTATGCAATTTGGGACCCGAATGCAAACACAGATTCAACGAAACCCCGTTCGAAGTGGGTGCGGACCCATCGAAGACGGTCCTCAATTTGCCTGTTGAGGCCTTCACCACCGCGTGGTGGGGCAAAAAATAATGCTCAGTTGAGCTCCAATCAACTCGAGCCGGAGACATGTGACCCAAATCCTCGTACTCGCGCATAAATTCAATATATTTATCGCGAAGTACGTGGTCACGCTGCATGCGTCGCTCCATGGACAGCAGTCGTTTCTCCGCAAGCGCCCTACTTTGCCCTAGGCTAGGACGAGAGGCAACAAAAGGTAACCTAGTTACAAACCGACCGGAGGGCAACCTCTCCGTGGTCGATCGAAAAAGGGCTTCGCACTCAGCGTGTTCCGGATCCATCCTGGAACTCATAGGTGGCTCCTCCACCTCCCAAAACCTTTGCATGGTCTTGGCCAAGGACGCAGATGCGACAACCGGTGGCTCCTCCACGGTGCCATTATCAAACACAGGGCCCATCAGGGCAAAACCAAAGATAGTAGACACTGCCATCAGTGAAGACGAACCCAGAGCTTTCTGGGTACCCAACAAAATCCAACCCAATACGTCCGAGCCCAGGAGCAAGTCCACTGGGCCGGGATGAAAGACAAAGGGGTCGGCCAAATCCAGACCCGAAACCAAAGACAACACACCCGGCGGTATGTCTGTCGAGGGGTGCCAACCCGCAATGGTATCCATTACCATAGCCGAAGTCGTGATCCTCATTGTGGAGGACTTCAGCGAAGAAAAGGTGACAAGTGTCTGGCCCGTCAGACACTTCACTTGTATGCCACCAACTCCAAGAAGTGGCACAGGCGAGTCTTCCACGACTAAATCTAACTGGCGTGCCACTCGAGTGGTAACCAAACTGCTTTGAGCCCCTGAGTCCAACAGAGCTCTCAAATTCATGGCTTCCCCCCCACGACCCCATACGCGGACCACCGCGGTAGGGAGCAGAACCGTCCGCGGCTCTGTCCTAGCAAGGGAGCAAGCTAGTTACGGGCTCCCCACTCTCTCCAAACCAGGGGCGCGCCACTGACCCGGATAATATGGCGGGCGAGTGCACATCCCCATCTGAGGGGGGGCATAACCCGCGGCCCGGCCATACATATGGTACGGCGGGTGGTACTCCAGCCGTGGGTACTCGTGCAGCGGCGGAGAAAACCGCTGTGGCTGCATGTGTTGGGCATTGGTAACCCGCGTGGAGGGGGGTGTCCCCACTCTCACGTCCGATCTAGGGCCCCCGCCCATGGGGGCCCTATCCGGGGCCTGGCCAGCCACATACTGGCCATGACCTTGGGGCGCGTGGTCCCGGTCCGCCAAGACCCGCGCAGGTACGCGACCCCCCTCCCGAGGGGGGGTGCGACGAGCGAAGCCGCGTCCTCCGTCCGATGGTGGAGGGCTTCGCGCAGGAGCGCCCCCGCCCATAGGGGACCCCTGCCTCAACAACCGGGGGCCATCCCCGTTCCGGTTCATGCAGAGCATCGCGTGGTGCCGCCCACGGCATGCACTGCATGGTATGGCTCTGGGACAGTCACGTGCATAGTGACCGCCCGAACAATAAAAGCAAAGTTCATGCCGCTTTGCCATGCGGCGCCGATCTTGTACTGGCAGTCCCTGCCAGTCCCTGCATTGCAGCAGGCTGTGGCCCATCCGACCACATTGCAGGCAGTCCGCGTCCCTCGCGACTGCTGCCGTGTGTGCAACCCGCGCACCAGCTCCACGCGGTGGCGGTTGCCGTCCCTGTGGGGGCTTCCCTCGCCATGAGGGTTCCAAGGGCCTACGTTCAGGCGCTCTGGATGGCGCTGAGTCCGTCATGGTATTCTCAGCAGCCCGTGCCTCAAACTCCAAAAACTTCACCAAGTCAGTGAATGTTGGTAGGGTGGTGCTATCCCGCTCCGCATTTTCGCGCTCAAACCGCGAGCGGATGTCATTGGGCAATTTGCCCAATACAATGTGCACCAACAAAAAAGACCATTGGTCCACCGGCAGCCCCAGTGTGCGGAGCGCGTTACAGGCCACTGTAACGGGCGTGAGCAACTGCAGGCGCAACTGTGCCCTGTTGGCCACCTTGGGCAGGGCCATCAACTGTGCGGCGTGCGCATCCGCTAACAAACGTAAGTTTTGGTAGCGGGAGTTCAATAACTCCCAAGCCGTATCGTACTGGTCGTCCTCCACCCGGAGGTGCTGGATGAGCGACCGCGCTTCATCCTCAAGAGTGGAGAGGAGGTAGGCCATCTTCTGGGCCTTCGACAAATCCTGTCGTGCTACGACCAGGGACTCAAACATATTTTTATATGCTACCCACTCCTCCATCCTACCCCCAAAGTGGGACAGCTGAAGGGTGGGGAGCCGACCAGTAACCGCTGGTCCTTCCTGTCTAACAGGTGTGCGAGGGCTGGTCCGCCAGCCTGTCTCGCCCTTATTGCGGTCACCGCCTCCGCGATATCATCGTGCAGACTCAGGATCTGGTCCATGTCCGCCATGTGACCTGCGTAGGCCTCCGGGGTAAGATCGGCTTCGGTAAGCGCCGCCATGGCCGCTTCCGCGCTAATCAATCGTGAGTGGAGGTGATCCGCTCTTAGCAGTATGGCGCCCTCCCTGTCCTTCCGGGACAGGAGTCCTCCGGCCGTCACAAACCATCTCAATTCGTTGGCGAGTGTCGCCCTAGCATTGGAGGCCTTCGCCATCGCGTCAAGTCACAAACAAAAAATAACAAAAGGTAAATAAAAAACAACAAAATCAAGCAACTACACGAAGAACCGCGGTAGGTATGAGAATGGCACAAACCCGGAACGCACGGTACAAACCGCAAACAAATACAAAAAAGGTTACAAATATTCTTATACAAACAAACTAAGAAAAATCTAATAATTTTTACAAACAATTAATTATTTTTTACAAACGAACAAATAGAGGGTAGATAAACTACGCTCTGCTACCAGAAAATGTGCAGAGCAACTACGCTCTGCTGCCAGAAAATGTGGCAGCGAGAATCCGGACAAACGAAGCGGCGGGAAGAATTCTGTACCGGAACTTCACCGGGAAAAAACCACCGGTAAAAATAAGTACCGGGAAAAAATCTCCACGCGGCACCACGTTTGCCCGACTAAAACCTAACTAACTTAACGCAGTCTGCTACCACCGTAGCTTATGAAGGGAGCTACAGGGCCCTATATGATAACCTAACCTATAAATTAACTACAATTGAACACTTACCAAATTAAATCTTCTTTCTCTTCGGATCCAAACTTGAGTGTCTTCGGGAAGGGGGAATTCCTAATCACCCTACCTAACCCTTGAGATCTCAATTCCCCAGGACAACTAAATAGATTTCTTCCCGTAGTTTCACTCGGGAACAGTCAGATGTGAACAGCCAGCCACGTTTCACCTCTCACAAGAAAAAGTCACAATAACAGAGTTTTTCACAAACACAAATTCAATAGTTATTTAACAAACAGGAGATTCACAATTATCACTCAAACTAAACAACAAGCAAAAGACGCGAGACCGCTCCGCGTATTAAAATCAAACCGATATCGCCCTGGACAATGCAATGGCGGACCACACGCGACGCCATCCACGCTAGCAGTGTGAGAACCCCAAAACGCCTGGCGGCGATAACAGGAAACGCCTGCGTTTAGTTTTACCCAATATATTACAAACATTCATATTCATATCTTTATTTGCTCAAAAACATACCCTACAAACATACAATTAAGATTTTACTTTAAACACATCATACTAACTTCGTACTAATATTAAAAAAAAGAAGTGTTTGTGAGTTTGTTTGTAGGGGGTAATTTTCGGAACTACTGAACCGATTTCAAAAAATATTTTACTAAAAGAAAGGTACATTATGCCTGAGTGACATAGGCTACAATTTATGTATGTACCTCCCGAACGAAGCCGGGGCGGGGCGCTAATCTAAAATACAGACATTTTTTCTATTATACCTACAGTACAAGGGCCCCATACATATCAAGGATACTAATAAGAGCGGTACGGTCGGCAAATCTCGACAAATACCACGAAATACCATCCACCCTCTCGCACTATGATCTCAAAAGATTGTTCATAACTTTGAAGGGGACTTAGGCAAAGAGGCAAAGGAAAAAAAAATAAGTTTGTGTTGTTTACTTTAGAGAATGTTGTAACCTGATTAGGCATAGATTAAAAAATCATTCTATTCTCTATTGATCTAATACTGGGTTTTAAACTTCAAAAAAGAAGGAAGTATGTTCGTTTTAAAGCGGGATTAAGTACTGGCTGTTAAACCAATCCTAGTTTAATGACTGTCATGTAGCTATAATAGCCGGGTACAAGGGTCAAAGTACTAAATACATACATAAAATAGATGTCATAACCTCAAATTTCACTCGGTCATAAAAATGCCTTAAAATAGCTATAGCTATCCGGGCAGCGCAGGACCGGTCGTTGTGGAAATCCTTGGGGGAGGCCTTTGTCCAGCAGTGGACATCTTTCGGCTAAGAGAGAGAGAGAGAGCTATAGATATGTACCTAACTGTTCATGTAATAATTCTCAATAACTAATCAATGCGATACGCATCAATATCCGATATGGTGCCATTTGCTGCTAATTATATGAATGTCAACTATCACGGACGGACAGACATTAATATTTATATGTACCTATATCTGTCGGTTGCAATTATTATGGATGCGCACCTTCGAATAATGTATTAGGGTGACATAGATGCTTGGAGATGACGGATTAAGTCCAAAATACAATATTGTACAGTTCTCAAAAAACATGTAAAAAAATATTATTTAAGTAATTTTTGTAACTTCTGCTAAAATTTAATTAAAAAAAAGTTGGTATGTCTACTTTTCATTAAAAAAAAGTACTGTAAGTACTAAGTACATGACTAAACCGTCACTTTAAAAACTCAAACTCAAGCAATACTTAAAGAACTCACTACTCTAACAATATCCTATTACTAACCAACTTATTTTAACACTCTTAACAGCACTCCAAAAAACCATCCCCTAATTTTACAGTACTATTGTCGCTATACAAACTGTTTGCCCATATTCACACCAGAAAAGGCACTATAGCACCTAGCAGCATCCCTCTTTTCTGTCAGATTGACATCTGTCAGTCGTTCGAACCCAGGGGTCCGGTGACCCCATATTTTTTCGCTGGTAGAATAAATTTTTAATCAAAATATTTTCGGCCCCTCCCGCCGTTAATTTCTCCATTGTCAATAACTGACACAAGTTAAGTCTCAATGGGTGTGGTTTAACTTTGAAAATGAATAAATTATCTCGTTAAAATGGCGTTTGTTTATGGTTATATGATTTTCTAATTTATACGACAAAAATAAGTTTTCTAACGTTACATATGTTTACCCATGTATTTGTATGTAAAATACACGTCTAATAGTGTATTACGTGACTTATTATTCACAATCCCAACTAAAATTATAAATGTGAGAGTGAGTTTGTTTGTTACCTCTTCACGCTTTATCTACTGAACCAATCTTTCTGAAATTTCCCAAACACATAGTTAGGAGTATGGACATAAGTTATTTATCTATACATACAATAAAACAGTAAAAATATTTTGTCTGTACATTTAGTATTTTTGACTGAAATGGATAGAGGGACACTTAAAATGAATAATAGAAAGCAAAAAATTTTTTTTGGAATTTCTTGTCTGTCTGTCTGTCTGTCTGTCTGTCTGTCTGTCTGTCTGTATGTATGGTCACGCTAATCTCCGAAAGTACTGAACCGATTTGAATGAAACTTTTTTTGTTGTATAGCTATTAAGCCTGGGCAACATTTAGGCTATAATTTATTTTGAAAACTGGTACACCTGATGAAGAACCTTAACAGAACCGCTAAACTATAAGAATTATGGAAATGGTTCCTTAACAAAAGTCGTTCAACCTGATGAGCATTTTCTGATGACGTATAAAAATTGAAGATCTGGAACATCTGATGAAGAACTGCAAGAGACCAGCTACACTATAACATATATGGAAATGGCGCCTTATTAAAAGTCGTTCAACCTGATGAACATTTTCTGCTGACGTATAAAAATTGAAGATCTGGAACATTTGATGAAAAGCTCCAAGAGAGATTTTTCATCTAAGCGAAACTCACGCAGGCGAAGCCCCGGGCGACAGCTAGTATCCCATAATTTCCACAGGAACGGAGCACCGAGCGCATGTAGTTATTTATATACTTTAACAAAATTGATTACGAATGTAAATTAAAACGAATAATTATTCTTTACTTAACATTAACTAATAAATAAATTTGAGTAACGAATGGCAAAACCAAAACAAAAACGAATCGATAAGACGAGAATCTTTAAAAGTAGATTTCTTTCCCACATTATACTTAGTACCATTTCCTTTGCAACTGTCATTTATAACAAGGTTCTTATCCCACACACATAAAAAACCCGCTCGTTCATTTAACTGTCGATAATATCAATGCAAAAATTTAAAAAACAAATTTCTCAAGACCATTCAAAACTGAACAATAACGAAAAATCGTTCCAGATGCAAATTTCCCGCGCAAGAAACAGAGCAGAGACCAGAAAAATCATAGACAAAAAAAATAAAGACAGCAATTAATTCTGATTCCTTTTGAACGCGGAACGAGGCATAGACAAGTAGCGAGTATGATGTGTGGATAACAAGCGTGTAAGTTATGTGCATGTTACTCGTGGACTCATAGACGTCACTTTTATGGTCAAAAACAAGAGATAATTGGCGCGAATTCGATGCGCTCTCGAATTCTATGACGGGGTTTCGTCATTTGAATATATTGTCTAGATTTTCTCCTATTCTTGTTGCCAGCCTGGTTGCTTGCATCTTCATGTCATTTTCTTGGAATTTTGAAGCCGGGGCGATATACAAAATATTGGTATCTCGCCCCGGCTTCGCTCGAGAGGTACGTATGTACATAAATTGTAGCCTAGTCACTCAGGTATAAGTAGCTTCCTAATAGTGAAAGAATTTTTGAAATCGGTTGAGTAATTCCGAAGATTTTCCCCTACATACAAACTCACATACAGACACTTTTTCTTTATAATGTTAGTGTGATGTCATTAAAAATAACACGAGATAAGGACGTTACTCGCCTTAAAAATGGACTCCTGAAGAGGCCGATACTTTAGTCGGCAATCCCGACATAACAGCACGTGAGTGACCCGTTTGTCTTATAGTTTGGCAAACTATTTATTGTTATAAGCTTTTATCTTACCATTGAGTCTGGTCGTTCCGAAATGCTAGTAGTTTGTAGCTTTGAGACATAATATACTTTGATTATATAATTCGTTTTTGACCTGAAAAAGAGCCTTCTTTGAAGGTCAAGTTTCAATACAGAATGTCTGATTTCTGATTTCTGAGTTGTGACGGCAAGAATGAAGCAAAAAATCTTAATTTCGTGTGTAATTTTGAGTTAATGGCAACTGCGAATTTCAGTCTAGTCTGGACTGCAGACAGGTATCAAAATCTAGCCGAATTCCAGACGTACTGCGCAAGGAATGTCATTTTGCTCGCTTCAAGCATGCAATGAGAATGCCTGCGCAACTTGCTTAATACAATATGCATCTAGTTTGAGTTATTTTGTGTAATTACTAAGCATAGATTGCTTCTGGTCTGGGAGCGAAGAAAAAACATAGAATGTGCCAGCTGCTTCTCTTCCCGCGCAGATTGTAAAAGTCAATCGAGGGAAAGGGCTTTAAACTAGGGATTCCTTCACTCATAGGCTGGGCTAGCAACCTGTCACTATACCTGAATCTCCATTCCATTAGAGAGCCCACTATTTAGCTAAACGTGACCTTCAAGTCTCACGCCTCTTGGCTCTGTCTACCCCGTAAGGGATAAAGACGCGATTCTATGTATGTACTAAGCATAGAGTATCATAGAGTAACACTGACAATGAAATCACCGTGTCTATGGTTACGAGGGACGACATGCCAATATTTCAAATGAAATATTTTTTTCACAATCCTACCTAATTATAAATGCGAAAGTGAGTTTGTTTATTTTATTTGTTTGTTTGTTACCTCTTCACGCTTTATCTACTGAACCAATCTTCCTGAAATTTCGCATACACATAGTTACTGAGAAGGACATAGGGTACCTCTCATCCCACCAAAAGCACTGTTCCCGTGGGAAATTCACGCAGGTGAAGCCGCGGGGTAAAGCTAGTTTTGTTATAAATTAGGTACGGTTAGCTGCATAAGTGCAGTCATACAGAATCGTAGTCAAAATCTACAAGGCAGTATGATCATTAAGGCAAGGCAATAAGGTCTCTGAGGTATGACTGTACTTTTGCAGCTGTACTACTGTATTGTGTACAGATGAAAGAAACAAAATGGCTTCAAAAAATTCTAATTAATAGATCTAGGAACTAATTATGCTTGTAGCAACCAAATTACATGTCTGAACAATGCATTAGGTAGGTACTATTGTAATTTCAGTTCGCTACTGGAATTCTTTCACAAGAAGACACGTTTAAGTGAAAAACCAACATAACTTGACCCGTAAAAATGTATGGCGCTAACGTGAGCCAGTATAAAATTGTATAGGATAGAAAATTAGACAGGTCACGCATAATGGACAGTATTAGCATTTTTTAACTTTGAAATATTTATTTAAGTAGCCTATTTTGAAGATGTTTAAAGGGCCCCAATGGAGTCAATAAATCATACACTGTCGTCATTGACAATGGGCTAGTTGTAATAATTATCTATGATTTACATTTTTTTTCACATCGGTCCTACAGTTTAACATATAACGGTGAAAACGTAAATATATTACGTCAAGTCGGAGTCGGAGAGAGTGATGAGTGTAGAGGAAGCGAGAGAGATCTGTAAGGATCGTAGCAAGTGGAAATCGCTAGTCTCTGCCTACCCCCACGGGAAAAAGGCGTGATATTATTTTTTTTTAATACACAGATAAATAAGAAAATTTTAAAAAAGAGACCGAAAATCAAAAGTGTGTCAAAAAAAATTAACGCAACATACGCCATTGAGAAATTATACAATATTCGATGTTATTTTTTCGTGCTATTTAAATATTAATTTCTACTATTACACCAAAAGATTTTGTTAATCCATCCTTTAAATAAATAATAAAAATATCTATAAGGCCTAAGCAGATCATACACAAAAAAAAATACACAAAATTAACAATTGCCAACCATGAACGCACGGATCGTCCTAATTCACGATTTGTTTGATCCATTCTTCTTTCATCTCTGTCTTTCTCTTCGATCTTCGATCTTACGTCTCTTTCTAGCACACATCTGTCATTTCTATGACGAATCACTTTGTCAAAGTGACAGCTTTTTGCCCGTCGATTGTCATTCGCACCCTTTTCGTGTAATAATCAAAAGTATGCTTGCTTTTTGTATATACATATTTGTATTCGGAGTTTTTGATTCGGAAACAATGGTTTTTGATAGATATGATTGCAGTACAATATACTTCATATTAAATTTTGTTTTTATTCATAATATTCTGTGAATATTTTGCCATTTTATTTAATGTTATTTGTTTAATTCGCTAAGGGTAAGGGAAGGCATAGCATTTCGGTACTTACATGAATTATTCCAAAGTCTAAATAATAATATCATTGACAAAAGCGATTGCTTAAATAATGTCAAAGAAGAGATGTTTTATTTGTAAAAATGTAATTGATTTAAAAACAGAATCTTAGTTGTTTCTTCATATTTTGCCAAATAGTACAGGCAGGTGATAATCATACCTTTCAAATAAAAAAAGATTAGAAATCCCACGTTACAGTTCGAAATTGGAACAAAACTAAATTGTTCGTCACAAACACGACGCCATAAATAATATGTTTGATACAAATCGAAATAAAAGTATTAGCCAATGACAATACGTGTATAATGCGTGTTGATTGTATTGTTCAATGTTCAACCCTTTCCTTTTGCTCTTGGTTGGTAATTGTCAGGATAACAACGGCTTGGGGGTTTAGGATAGAGGATATAGGGGTAAACTTTAAACTGCTTGTTTTTTTTATTTTGCAATAGGGGAAGAAAGAGGACTTTTTGGCCAGCAGTGGACCACTATACTAGAAGAAATGTGACTATGCCAAAGATGCAAAATTTGTTAATAGTATAATTCTTAGTAAAACGAAGAAGTGTTCATACTCCACATAAATACAGTGGGATAATGATAGGAAGATGATTCTTCTTTTGTAATGATTGTACAGCTAGAACTACTGTCAGATTTTTTTAGTGACATCTGTCACTTTGGCACAGAAAAGAAAATATCAGTTCGTAAACTGGATCGAGGCTTTAAAATATTACTAAGTTACAATGTACAAGTTAAACCATAAACGAAATTAATGGACGATTGAGCATTACGTATTGAATGTCCACTTTTAGGGCATCTATCCTGTTCCACGGTACTTGTGGCTTGTCGCCCAATGGGGGTGAAATGGAAACCAACACAGATAAAAAATCAGAAATGTTCATAAACTTACATCATTAAGGTTGAGATTGAGGTAACAACACTACAATTTCCAAAACAAGTTAATCCGATGAAAGCATCCCATGGAAAGGGATACACACAGACAAGTCATGTGGAAATACAACGCGAAAACATAGGTAATCTGTCAATGATCCTAGCAAACAATGATCTCATCAGGAGAGCAAGGATTTTTGACAAGAAGTACAAGATACACATAAGCACTAGAAAAGACTGGGAAGTCGCAGATGAGGCGGAAATTGTCACGACAACCTGTTTCACTGATGGCCCTAGGGAATAATCTACAAAGCTATCTGCAGAGCAGACGAACTTGCTAGGAATGGAGCAGATGAAACTTTCGTGGGACCTGAACCCCATAGCTTATGGGATAACGCAAAGCGTCATCAAGCATAGAATGAAAGTAGAATCCAATAGAAGATAGAGAAGAATTAGAGGTCTAAGACAATCTAAAATCTTCATCAAAGCAGCAGACCAAAAGAAATCAAAACACCTGATCAAATTGAGCAGGAATAACATTAGAATCATCATAGGAATCCTCACTGGACACTGTCAACTGAATAAACACTTGACAGTGATTAAGCAAACGGACTATCCTATTTGTCCCAGCTGTCTGGACGAAGAGGAAACTAGCTTTCACCTAGTAGCAGAATGTCCTGCATATGCAAGGAGAGAAGTATTGGGCTCAGACGTCCTATCTGAGGATGATCTGAGCGACATTACAATAGGACAGTTGTTAAAATTCTGCAAAGAAGTAACAGGTAGATTCACTGGGTCGCAACCGTGAGTAGTACCTGGTAACTCAAAACCCTGTACGAGTCTCGGGGAATTGGGTGAAATGGTCCCAGCATAAGTGGAGTGATCACCCGTCTGGTGCTTGCGCTGGCGTCCCCAAATAGTAAATAAATAATAATAAGCATCCGATGTGTAATGCAATGATACTCGTAAACAAACATGTTTCAGTGAAGAATGATCAAATATTTGCCCACGGCAGGAATCAAATCTTAAGATTGCTAACTTATTTAACACACTTTCAGAGGAAAAATTACAAAGAAAATATTTAATGGGTGGTCGTCATATATAGATTAGAAACTTATTAACACCAGTGAAGGTAAAAATAAAGGCCATTTGGCACCGGCTCCACCTCCAAGCACGCAATGGTAAAGGCAGGTAGCCAAAGCCAATAATTCACAAATTTTCCATTTCCAAATGAACAGACAGACAACCAATCATAATTCCAAGACGTAACGGGAATCTATCACGAAATTCCACGCCCAGGGGTACTAGGGGCGCAGAAGACCCCAGCTAATCTAATATTAAACACATTCGGATATTAGATACAAAGTGAGCATTCACAGAATTTAATAATCCCTCTCCCACACCTATATACCCATCTCGCTCGCACTCGGCTTCACCATGAATTATTAACAACAATTTTATGATTACATTTAGCAACGAATGTAAGTGCGGCTACGACGTGATGCGAAAGCGGAATGGCCGGTGAAAAATGGCGGGAAAGTGTTGCCAGTTAATATTTTATTGGTTTCGATAGATTTGAGTTATGTAACCCTGCTGGGGACCCGGTAATTTTCAATTTTGTGCCGGAAATATTGATAAGGCCAAGTCGCTCCCCGGGGATGATCGCTCAAAGATATTTTTCGGAATTTGACGTACGGACGTAGTACCGTTTTATTAACTTCGTAGTACTTTGGAAAGATTTATATTGGAGCTGTTAAAGGCAAGTCAATGTTTTTCAGTACAAAGTATTTTGAGTGCAGATATATGTATGTCCAGTCAAATCAAATTAGTGAAGGACAGGCAATATCTGAGCGTCTTTTGTTAGAAAACAAAATAATAAACCTACATAAACATAGTCAGTTGAAGTTGGTAAATTACGAGTATACTATGAAGTTGCAATAAAGACAAAAATAATCTACTAAAACACAGCAGTTAAAGAGCAAGTGATTTGACTTTATTTGATCACAGAATATTATACAATACATGATCAAGATCAGTTGCGCAAAGTTTTTTATGATAAAGTTATTTCGGATTCATCTAACAACTACTTAAAATCACACTTATAGTAGGATATCCAACAGTAATACTAACTTCCAAATAAGGGCGTCCTAGCACCTCATAATTTAGCTGTTCACATAACCACATTGTAACTTACGATATTGTTGTACATTATCTGTACAATCCAGTTTATCAATATTGATGTATCCCTAAAAGGGAAACCTGGCCACGAGTTTCCATGTGTCATGGATTGAAGACTGACCAACGAGGCAAAGGCTGACCTCCCACGGACTACTACTATTAAATCGGACATGAAGACGATGGGACACCCCTGACATGGTTATTTATTCATATGGCATTTATAGGTTATGTCAGTCGTTCAAAATATTTTTATATGAAGGGTGTCAATTGCTGAATCCATTGGATAACGTAGCGTCATTATTAAGGTTGAACAAGTCTGCTGGGTCGCCGTTATATTTAGTGAGAGGGCAAGTGCTGATGATGTGCTCCATGTCCTGAACAGCTCCGCAATCGCACGCTGAAGAGTTTCTCCATCCACATGTAGTCTGGGCTTCGACCGCATCTGGTCCTTGACCTATTGAGCTGGCACCAGAGTCTTCGGGGTAGCGAGAATCCAGGCACCCTGACATGGTGCACAACAGAGACGAATGGCGCAAAAGGATTAGGAGTGTCAACTTCAAATGATATGGGAAATGGCAAGGATTGATGATGGATAGAAGACTGGCTTTGTAGCTGTTCTTTTAATTCAGCCTTTGATGCGCCAGTACGAAAAGAAAAGAACATTGTTCCAGCTGAATTCGTATTATATCTCTAGCATCTCATAGTAGCCTGTACATATATTTAGTATATGTATCCAGTATATAATCTAGTATAAGTATAAAGATAATAAATAGCCCCTCCGGCATGTTAGGCGACCAAGACTGTTTCATGAGTTTCTTTAGGCATTTCTTTTCGAGTAGTCGTTCCGAAATGCTAGCAGTTTGTAGCTTTGAGACATAATATACTATGATTATATAAGTATTTTTTGAAGGTCAAGTTTAAATAAAGAATTTTTGATTTCTGATAGCTTTTGGTCAAATGAGCTATATCCACATATAATTCTAGACTACTGTATCCGTGTACACATCCATAAACAATTCGATATGAATGTTAATGCAAACCGATTAGCCGTCACGGTTTTTGAGAAGCATGACGGAACCAAATCGATTTCACTGATTCTTTCGCTTGTCTGGATGATAGCGAACAGTGGTATAAAACCACGTCTTCAGCTCTTGCAGGGTGGACATAGAACCAATTTTGAGAATGTTTTTTTCTTCTATGTGACACAAAGATAAAATCAAATGTTGAAATTTATATTGCCAAGACTTTCAATCACAGTATTTTTAACCTGTTTCGTTTCACTGTTAGGCAAAGGTTGTTAATGCCAATGTTATGTATTCACAAATTATATAGGTATCGGTATTAAAAATAAGAACAGAAAGGACTCACAACACCCACATGACCATGTACCACCCGCTTTCACTTTAATACAGTTAAAAGAAACAAATTCTACTTTAAAATTGTCAAATTTTGAATTCGGTTTCTGTTATAATGCCTGTCTTAATATCTTAAAACAAAATTTGAATTTGGAACCCGGATGTCCAGATCCAGCGGATGTCATTCCGCGCACATCACAGCGGTCAGCTCAGCTCTCCGTGGCCAGAATTCCAAAGGAGAGGGGAGATATGACGAAAATGGAACAGAACAACCGGGTGAGATAATTTTATTTAGAATTCGCGCTCACCCCAGCCTCCTAGGGGCCGTAACGCAATAATCGTCATATTTTGTACACCGTTTTAGGTTACGGATTAACTAAGTAACGGAATGCTATTTTTGTCTTAAGGATTATGTTTTAGGAATCTGACGTGTATATATTTATTTTTGAAGGTACATTTATTTCCTTATAGCTTTTGCCCGTGACATCCTTCGCGTATAATTTCTATAGGCCGACCAACTGTCCCGTATTTCACAGGACGTCCTGTTTTACAACCTATCATATTATGACTGTACTTGTATTTAACTTTGGAGTAAGTTGATACCGAGAGTCTTGAACAGCTCAGTCCTACGTTTAAAAAAATAAAGCCCCATAAAATGTTGACATCAAAATGCATGTCATTCGTCGGATTTTATATGAATACCTTTTTAATATCTAATCAAAGTCTTTACAATGCCATTTGGAATTGTAACTTTGTAGAAACAGCCTCTATAAAGCACTTAGACTTTTATTGCCAACATTAAAATTTTCATGTAAATATAGCATTGAGCGTCGTAAACGTAACGATCAACACAATTAGCCTATCATAATAATTTATAGACTTTGACTTTCTAAGAGAAGATAGTATTTTAATATGATATTACTGGCCACAATCCACAATGGAACGTTTAGATTTAAAACCATAGAGCTCATGATGACTACGCTATTAAACTCGCATTTTGTAATCTAATAGACAACATTTTTATTAATTTAAAGATATAAAGTCTGTGTGACAGATAGTCAAATTTGATTGTTTAAATTTGCAGTCGAATCACGAATTACTTATTTTTTATACAAAAGTATTGCTGTCCAGCACGAAATATAAATTGGCTGAAAATATATCTATTTTTGAAAATCGAATGCGAATTACGCGCGAAACGGCGCCGGTCTCGATTGACAATTAGCCGAATCATCTCGGCTCATCCGAATTTCATCGCATAATTGTCAGTTATAATTGAAAAACGCAATTATGGAGCGAGCGCGATGGTTAATTAATATTAAATTCGCAAATAATCGCCCCCTTTTCTCCCCGGGGAGAGGGGAAGCGGGGAGAGGACGCCTTGATTGAATTATAGGGAAATTTTGAATTATTCACGGCGTACTGTTAGCCCTTTATGGCGCCCTGGTGATGACGGTCAAGTGTCTTTTATTATTTATATTTAATTCTGACACATATTGTCACAAAACTTAACTGCTAACAGTGTACAAAAACCAAGTTATTAGGTGTGTCTTCTGTTTTCGCTTTTAAAAAAATATTCATCCTCACCCTTACAAACTTTGCTTGGAGAACTTGTCTATTTGACAAATATTTGACAAATAAAAAAATCATGGAAATTTTTATTAATAAGTAAATGAGTATAAATACTTTATTGCACCAAACAATAAGGTATTGTAACTTAATATGTAGGAATATAATGCTAGGCTAGTATAGTAATAGTAGGTAAAGTAATAATAAAATCTTATCATGTCCTTATACCAACGTCAAAACAAATTAAAAAGGCTGCCTTTTGTTTTGATTTGACACTATCGCTTAGTGCCAGGATGTGACATCTCGGGAGCAAAATATGATTTTATTACGACATCAATCAGTATACGTCAATTTAATTGCGAATAGGTCATCTTGTTACGAACTTTCTTGACATTATTCGTTATATTTATAATTTCACTGATATGCGTTATTACACAATATTATTTACTTTCCTATTATTATTTACTTACTTTCTTACTAGCTGCGGGACTTCGTTCTCATGACAATTTTACCCATCATGTATTTATTATTTTTTATTTTTTTTTTTGTATAAATCATAGAATTATCCGCCCGATAAATTACGCGAGAAGGACCAACAAACGTTCCCAACAAATTTTGCATTTAGAATAGGTATTAATAAAAAAGAAATCCCTGAATGTTATCATCAGCACTTTTAAAATAAATGTAAAAGTAAGTACATATACAGGATGTTTTTTAAATAATTGGCATCCTTTCTACTGGTGAAAGTACTCATGAACATTCGCAACTTTTTGTATGGGACCGATTCAATCCGATGGAAAAAAAAATCAGCTGTTCCATACATTTCGGGTGAGTAGGTATTGGAAAATAGTATGGAACAGCTGATTTTTTTTCCATCGGATTGAGTCGGTCCCATACAATAAGTTGCTCATGTTCATGAGTACTTTCACCAGTAGAAAGGATGCCAATGATTTAAAAAACACCCTGTATGTATATAGTAACTATCAAAACGATCGTAAAACTTATCGAAGGAATGTAAGTAGGTACCTGGTATTATTTTATAACACTTATTAACATGTCTTAATGTGTCATATAGGGGTAGATTAGAGAGCCATCGCATCCACTTTTACGATTGAAAGACAATTTTTTAATAGTTTGATGAGAAGGCCAGAATAACTCAACTAAAAGAGCTCTAAAACACTAATTTTGATGTTTTAATATTTTTTTCTCTGTGTGACAGTGTATGTAGTATATTATTATAATTTAGCCTAGCTTACTATCGCAAAATTAAATTCTCCCCTCGCGGCGAAAAGTATTCAGTTACAGATCAGGGCGCCGCGGCCAGCCACATTCAATTTGGGCGCGACAAACCAAACAATCACAAAAAACGCACGTCGAAACCATAATTTTTCCCACAAAAAAAACTACGTGAAAATATTCAAAAACTACGCCACTAGCTTTTCGCGCCAACGCGCTGCGTTTGACAGCTGTCAAAAGATTGTATCTTTTGGCAAAGTCACACCAAAGTCGCCGCGGTATTCCGAACAGTTCGGTTTCGGATTTGAATAATACACAATGTAATCCCACACAAATTACCGCGTATACGTATATGAAAGAGATAATCGGCCGAGATGCGACGTCGATACTAGGGCATGCATACCGGAATTCCGGAATATCGTAATTCCGGTATCTCGGACAGATTTTTTCGATATTTCAATACCGGAATTGAAGGGCAAAATACCGTAATACCGGTATTCTTTTTTTTTTCTTTTTTATTAAAAATGGGTTTGCTCTTGACCACAATCTTGCCCGAGGATACAGATGAGGTCTACGGTGTAACGAGCTTACCCAAAAGCAGCCTATTTTCTCTGGTTTTGAAGAGAGTCGGGTTGTACGTTGTACGTGCTCGGGAACACAGACGCAGGCAGGGAGTTCCAACGTGGTTCCAACGCTTCGCTGTGCGCGTTAAGAATGATGATGAAAAGCGCTTGGTGCGTGTCGGGGGAATATAAACCAAGAAGAGCTGATAGCCCGAAGTGCATTTGGTTCATCAAAAAAAATATAAATAAATATATACTATGCGGTTTAAATGCAATCGGTTTCTGTAATTTTTGTCAAGTTGTCTTCTTGTCATTCAAAACCATTCGAAACTAACTTCACTAAACTGACTTTTTGTACGACGTGCAAAAAAAAATGAAGCAAATTAGAAATAGTAGGGCGCACTATAAGTTTCGGAATGAATATGAAAAAATACTATTAAAGGTACAAAATTAATTTATTGTTTTTCAAAATAATCTTTGTTCAAATTTCCCCTTGGCGTCTATGCACTTTTCATTCGATGAAACCAGTTTTGAAAACTTTTGTGCCACTCCTCTGTGGTGACTCTGAAACGTGTTTTTCATACTCCTCGACTGCCTCTTCTGGTGATGAAAATCGTTGACCGCGTAATTGGTTCCTAATTTTTGGGAACAGAAACAAGTCACAAGGTGCCAGGTCGGGACTGTATGCAGGATGACTCATGAGTTCTACATTTTTCGCCTTCAAAAAGTCGTTTGTCTGTCTGGCCGTGTGAGAACTAGCATTGTCGTGGTGCAGGATGATACGGCGTTTACGGTTATTTTTACGGAGTTCGTCAATAACTTCCGGCAAACAAATGGTCGTGTACCAGTCACTATTCACTGTACGACGATTCTCTAAAGCAACAGCCACATGTCCAGTTTTATTAAAAAAAGAAGCAATCATCCGCTTAGATGCTCTTTTCACGCGCGCCACTTTGGTTGGTTTCGGCTCATCTTGAAAGACCCATACGCTCGATTGCTGCTTTGTTTTGGGATCGTAGCAATAAAATTATGTTTCGTCACCTGTTACTATGTCCCACACCAAATTTGACGCACCTTCGTTGAATCTGGTAAGCATGGCACTGCACCAAGTGACGCGGTCCGTTTTTTGAGCCTCGTCAAGTTGTGTGGGATCCACCGCGAGCACAGCTTTCTATTTTACACCCAAATGTTTGTGTAGGATTAATTGTATTTGACTCATGCCTATTTCTAAGGATGCGCGAATTTCATGGTAGGTCACATGCCTGTCTGTTTCAATCATACGGCGCACAGCATTGATGTTTTTGTTGATGAAACAAACTGCATTCTACAGCCAAAGAGTTCTATTTTCAAATGTTGCAATAAATTTTTAAATATTGTTTATGTATTTGGCCAGTTCCGGAAACTTACAGTGCGCCCTATGTAATATATTTTTATAAACGTTTATTTACAGTATTTTATTTTTTTTCCACTAAATGAATTTAATAAAGTTAAATTAAATGCAAATATAATTTTACTTAAAAAATTGAATCTTCAAATTTCGGTATGCAATTGCCAATAACCAACGCACGGAGTAATTTAGAAATTTTTATATGAAAAATTATGTACTTAGTTTTTCACTTGATTGGTTAGTTGGTCCCCCGCGTTGTTTCCCCGCCCGCACCGAGCTCGCTGTACTCTATAATTTTGCAGATTTTGCAGTCGTCAATATCTTATAGCGAGTGTGCACGTATGCGGTGTAGTGATTAGACGATTGTTCTTTTATCTAAATACACTATGTTATCTAAAAAGTATAGATTTATAGAGATTAATCAAATTGTGCCAATTCCGGAACTAGTACCGGAATTCCGGTATTAGGTCTCTAGTACCGGAAATCAGTTCCGGTATTGATAACTTTCCGGTATTGCATGCCCTAGTCGATACATGCATCACAGGTTCTGTCGACCGCCTCATTTCAATACCTATTGTGCGATCGTTCAGAATCGAAATGTCCTATCGTCGCGTGGCGATGCACGCTCATCCGTCATTTCAGAAGACGTACGTGACAATCGATCGAAATTCAAAATGTAACATGTTAAATGAAGCGACGAGTGATTATGGCGCTCTTGACTGATTCCCGAACGTTGACAAACGCGTTCTTTTTACAAACTTGGAACGTTCCCTTTAGTGATGTGACGACGAGGTGCTGTCACTTCGGTTTTGGGTTTTGAAAGGGTGGTGACGTGACGGATCTAGATCTGCAGACATGTTAATTGTTGGGTATGTGCGCCGCGTGCGTAGGCGCCGGTCCTAATGATACCTATTGTCATGTCACACATCAGGGTGTAAATGGTTTGTATAATCTTAGTAATTTGCTGTATTGATAAGTTAATATAATACTCGTAAATAATATAATCATTCATTTCTTCTTCAGGTGTCACAAAGTATATATTACAGCAAAAACTAAGTGCTTGACGTTGATTTCAATAGCTCCCATGCATGTCAGTCAATAGTGACTTAATAATTTTGCATGATTATAAAAAAACATTAAAACAAAAAAAAAAAAATTAATCATGCGAAAGTTTGGATGTGAGTTTGTGAGTTTGTGAGGATGTTTGTTACTCAATCACGCAAAATCTACTGGACGGATTTCGATGAAATTTGGTACAGAGGTAGATAATGACCTGGAATAGCACATAGGCTACTTTTTATTCCGGGAAAAAGCACTGTTCCCGTGGGAAATTCACGCGGGCGAAGCCGCGGGCAAAAGCTAGTTAATAATAATTAATTAATTAAAACTACTTAACTTACTTACGTTACTTTTTATTTATTACTTAATTTGTGCATTAAAACTTTCAATTGTGTAACTTAGCACGATGACAAGAAAATCATTGCAAAAATATAGCAAAGAAACGTTGTTAATCATAACAGAACACCGTCAATGAAAATGAAAGCAATGATTAAAGAAGTTAAAAGCAACCTATACTTCATTCTTTTTTTTTTTTTGCCATAAAGTTTATTCTTTCTTTTCCAAATTAAAAATTTGCATAAATATGTATTGAGATGTATAGTGTTTTATTAAGAATGTACTAAATCTAATGTCGGCTTTTGAATTACGTTTGTCAAATCGTATTTGGCTACCATAGGACAGGCAGGTTGCCTAGTGTGGAGCCAACTGTTATATCTTTAAGTGTAAAATGTAAGTGTTAATAATAAATCATTCATTCATTCAATCATTCTTAGCAGACAACAAAATCTTATATGTCTTAACTTTTGTGTAAACTTGTAGTTAAATTAAACCAAAGGTAAATTGGAAATCCCTTAAGTTATCTGGGATATAGTCAAAGTTGCCAAATGTTTTTTTAGGTTACCTGGGTCTGTCGCGTCGAGGGTCTGCGGGGGAGGCTGACTGAGGGGTCCAGGGGTGCCACCAGAGCCTGGCGAGCGAACATCGTCGTTCACCGCTCCACCGTACGATAATGATGAGGAGGGCGGCCGCTGTAGGCAAGAAAAAAATCATAATCAGAATTATGGTTAATGGTTAATATCCAGGCAACAATGGCACAACAAAATGTAAGTAGGACTATTTCAGTCTCGAATAGAAAAACCCAGTTTATCTGGAAGAAAGATGATGATTCAAATGATGATTTTTATAAAATTCTCAGATGAAATATGCCTGATGAGAGCTTCAATGGGCAGTGAAGATATATCCATTAAAATAACGCTGATTGACTGATTTGTATATATCAACGCAGAGATGCAACTTGAAATTTTGCAGAGAGGTTCTTTATACAGCGACACTAAGAAACGAATTTTGGAATTTCCACCTTTAAGGAAGTGAAGTGGGTGAGTGGTAGTTTATAATAAAAGCCATCCATAATACATAACACCAATATAAAAAAAAAACTAAATATGAAGCTGTAATTCATGAGTCAAATATTTAAAAAATTTAACGGAGATTTGAGAACAAAGTTAATTCACAGTAACTAACAGATGTTAACGAAACTGACGTCACACGTGACGTCATGAGCATTAGCGATGCCAACTAAGCAGCAGTCGATGGCGTGTGACGAGCAGCTGTGCTAAACGAACCGACACCAGCATTCGTAATTATTATAAAATCGATGCTAGACCATCAACTGGATATATCAGGGATGGCGGTGGTATATAACTGCTGAAAGATTGGTCAATTCACAGAATTATTGCTTGGAATAAATTACTACTTCTGTGACGAGACGATCTCATGGCCCAACAGCCATTTTGAACACAACAATTATTGAGTTCTGATCTCCGAATCATAAGATACTTTAGTTATTGATTTCCCTTTTACAAGAATTATTTTTTTGAGAGTTAATGTCATCAATAGTCATCATTCAAGGTTGAAGCGGTGGTGGCCGAGTGGTAGGGCGCCCGCCTGTGGCTTCAAAAGTCCCAGGTTCGAATCCTGCCCGTGCTACATGAGTTTTTATACCAACCTAACTCATGTAACTATATTAGTTTACATCCACCACCGGTGCCATTGCTTCCGGTGAAGGAAAACATCGTGAGGAAACTTGCACTCTGGTTGATGATTATCGGCTAGTGTGTAAAATGGAGAAGGCAATGGCAAACCACTCCATTAAAATTGTCCAGAGAGTCGTTATGTGTGTTTCATTCGATATAATGACCACGACCCTCAGTCATGAGGAAATACGACTAAAGAGAAATAAACTTAATTTTAGAGAAAAAAATACTGAGCTGAGAAAACCATTAACATACCAATATGAAACAACAATGCTCTATAGATAACACACACTTCAATACAGTCTTGCAAAATTGCAATTATAAGAGAGAACGCTTTGTTTTTCTTAAATTAGTAAATTAAGGCCAGGTTAGTAGCTCGTACGTCTTGCTTCTTAATGCCATTACACACGATCTCGACAACCCTGGGAATTCTCCATGCGAACTGACTATCATCGCATCGGTAGTTGCATTTTACGACTCAATCGTTGGAAAGTAATCAACGAGGTGGTATTTTTTACGCACTATTATTACCATCTAATGCGTGCTGTAAAAAAGTAATAGAGTGATATACTCTGCCGCTTTTTTGAGCTGATTCAACTGTCAAAACAGCACAGTTCACGTTGGCATAACAGGTGACACTTTTTTAATTTCTTTTAGTTTTAGGTTGACCTATAGGCAGCTCAAACTTAAGTAGAAGAGGATCAATCTCAAACAGATCGTCAAAATTTATAACTACAGATAATAAATTGTCATTAACTGAAATTGCAACTGCCATTGTATTAACTCCGCTAGTAAAACTGAAGTGATCATAATAACCATATAATCCCCCATATCTCGAGGTCTCTTTTCTCGAAGTTTATTTTTATCATTTACTAGCTGTTGCCCGCGGCTTCTCCCGCGTGAGTTTCGCTTAGATAAAAAGTCTTTTTGTGTTCCAAACAAATTCAGATGTTTCGGATCTTCGATTTTATACGTCTATAGAAAATGCTCATCAGATTAATCAAGTTTTGCTAAGGCGCCATTTCCATATATGTTATAGTGTAGCTGTTTTGTTATGGTTCTTCATCAGGTGTTCCAGTTTTCAAAATCAATTATAGCCTATATGTTGCCCAGGCTTAATAGCTATACAACAAAAAAAGTTTCATTCAAATCCGTCCAGTAGTTTTTGCGTGAAACGCGTACATACATACAGACAGACAGACAGACAGAAAGACAGACAAGAAATTCCAAAAAAAAATTTTTGCTTTCTGTTGTTCTTTTTAAGTGTCCCTCTATCCATTTTAGTCAAAAATACAAAATGTACAGACAAAATATTTTTACTGTTTTATTATATGTATAGATTACTATTTTATGCTTCTCTGTGTCCCTGTACAATCTATCGAACTCTTCAAAGACCTGCTGGACCCATATGGGTAAAGTCATTTTAGACTCATAAAGCCACTTTTCTACCAGATGCCAACCTTTCACCAGCCTACATGCTGGTACACTCAGCTGCATCTCAAGATAGTTCTTCTCTATGCTTCAGTAATAGGGTTGAATTTGCAATGCATTTTTACAGGATGATGTGTTGCTGACTGTACCGAGGTCGAGCTAATGACGCGCGTGCGCACGCCAACTCGCCATTATGGCCGCACCTGCTGTAATGGCGGAGGAAATCTGAACGTCGTGAAGCCACAATGTATTAGATAGATAATTTCGATACTGATTGTCTTTGATTGATCCACTTGTTCCATGTGAAACAGGTGAAGTATAAAGTATAACTTGTTCATAATCATGATCCTGAGGAGGGCCGTGGTTTTAATTTATAATACTTTCTATATATCTACGACGCTAACTGATTGGTATATCAACGCAGAGACGAAACCTCTGAATGTAGAAACTTAAGATTTTTTGAGAGGTTCTTTAATATATAGTGTAAGTGAGTATTAAGAAATAGTTTTGGAAATTCTACGTAAGCTGAATATCAACGCGGGCGAAGCAGAGGGCAAGAGCTAGACATACTAATATTGTAAATGCAAAAGTTTGGACTTGTGTGTGGATTTTTGTTACTCAATCACGAAATAAACTACTGAAAGGATTTTGATGAAATTTGGTACAGAATGAAACGAGGATCGGTTAGAATCAAATTGACTGATGTGGGTACAACTGAACTGACAACACTCATACGCTTTATTGCCTCTATATTACATATCAATACGTTTACAAAATGAACAATGACTCTAACCACGTGTTCAAACCCACTCATTAAAGATTCAAAAGCGAATGAAGTTATCAAGTCACTATTTCTGCAAGTACAGTGATCAGCATATCAAAATACGAACGGACCTGTATGCAACGGTAATAGACATGAATTTGCAATGTATAGGATGATGCGTTGTTGACCGTTCTTTTCATGCAACAACCAAACCCACTGGCCCACAACACGGTGTTACGCGTCTTGATTGATACCCACTCGTTTGCTCACGGCAGTAATTACCAAAAAAACGCGCTTTAATTGCTGTGCACCTAACGTGAAATTGATTGAGAACACTAACGATCGTTAGGTGTCTTATTACAACACGGATTGTTTTAATTTAAAGTAATGGACCCACGCTCCGCTTAATTGAAAACAATAAAGATTAGAAAGGAAATGATCATGCTAATTTTCAATTGGAATTATTTCTTGAAAGATTTGAAACAATCAAGTTTCAAAACAATAGTACTAGTGAGGTCTGTCGAAAAGTCACAGTGACGATAAAATTTAATGGAACTGCATTCAGGTGGCTTTTGCTGATGACAGAACTAAGGTATCTGTGTCGCAACACTGGCAGGCAGACTGTTCTAAATTAAAAGCAGCATGAGAATATACTTTAGAAATTCCAAATCAAAAATAGAACACGCATAACCCAACTGGCAATTTCAATAATCATTAAAGAAATCGAACAGACGGCGAATTTGAATTTGTATTTAGAACAGATGTTCGTCGCCGCCAAGCGCCACATTCAATTGGCAATCCGAAGCTGACGCTGCTCAGGCCCTACATTCCCAACAGTAGTTACAGTCTAAAACACATTTCGGGCACTGGGTTCAGTGATTAACGAATTGATAAAGTGATAGAATCCCACCCCAAACCTAATACCTAATTTGAATATCGGACACATGCTTTCAAGGACAATTTATTCCAACTTAAAATCTTTAAATTATACCCCTCAAAAGACGTTAAACCTTTTTATTGAGAATTTAGGGTTTAGAATAGTGGAAAAAGTTTCGCGTTTCGAATTCGAGCTCGTTCATTTTTCAAATTACGAATAGTTGGAGGTTTGTTTTTTTTAAAAGGTCCTTTTTTGTGGCAGGAAGCGTGGCCGCTAATGCGTTCCGTTCACACCATATGTGAGAATCAAAAATGACTTACTCCGTTCGCAAGTTCATCATTATGGTAGAGTTTATTGTTATAATTTTGTTTATTCACGTCATTGGGGAACGCATAATTTAGTATCGTTAGCGAAATATCCACAATTCACGTTTGTATAACGACCACCAAAACAACACCTTTCGTTGTAATTATTTTTCAATATTTTCCGATTGTTGCGCGAATGGTTTTGACACGCGATTATTTTTTATGACTAGTATTTTTTGAATGACAGGGTAACCTAATATTTTAAGGAATTATGTCTGTATTTAGAAATGCGAAATTTAAGTATGTCTTAGTAGATAAGATAGATAGATAAGTCCATCTTGCGTTTGGAACTAATATACCATTTCAAGATTGATTAATTGATTTTGAGATTGCCAATTATCGTGGAGGGTAACATCAACATACAAAATTCGATGGTTTTGATATTCGTGCGTGAGCCCTAATAACGAAAGAACTAATAAGATTGAGCTTGATTTAATAAGCAATATGTCAATTCTCTGATTTAATACCTTCTACTGTAAGAGATGTGTTATTTACACTACTGATACTGTAGGTTCATCATTATCATCAACTCACATCAGCCCACTAATGTGCCTGTGATAAGCCTTCTTTATTTCTCGCAATTTCTTTAGAAAAAAAAATACGATTAAAATCACGAGTAATAAAACTAGTATTTATTCGATTGTTTGTATGATCTTCAATTTTGAATTGAAATATCAAAAGTAATAGCGATCCATTTAAAGTAGAAGTCATTCCGAAACGAACGACTTTGTAAGTGGTAATTTCGCGTCTACCACATTGCCTGTCCCGGGTTCGGTTCCCGGAATAGGCGTAACAGTTTGTGATTCTGGTGAAAGTTTTTTGCGGTTACCGAGAGATGATGGACCGAACAAAAACCGTATGTTGTCTGCACGTGTTCTTGTTTGAAACCTTTTTGAGTGATATTAAATATTGCCTAAGAATTTTAGACACGGTTTATCCGTCTGTTGTATATTGGTTCGTATCAAATCAATATACAATGTATGTATATAAAATAGGACGCTGACTGACTGCTGACTGACGCAATGCCGAAACCGCTGAACGTAGATACTTGGCGTTGGCACTAAAAAAGGAATTTTGAAAAATCGACACGCGGGCGTAGCCGCTGATAAAAGTTAGTCTCCTATAGAATGCTGGTAATTGCAATAGGACGTAGCAATTAAAGTAATATTGTTTTTACTGGCACAAATGAAAATATTTTTTAATAGAACAACTCTCCATATCATAATATTTTCGAAACTGTTTAATTATATGCATTTTGGTAAATTAATTAGTTGTTTAATTATATACATTTTTTAAAGGCAACGACAAACCACCCCAATTCATCCCAAAGAATTGTGTGTCCTTATTCCATGCGTAACGGATGAGAACTATAATAACTCTTAAAACTAGAAAATGTCGATAACAATGAAAACCAATGATCAACATTCGCACTCGGATTACAAGCCATTCAATCCTCGATCTGGCCTAATCATCTACCACACAAACACTCTCAATTATATGAGAATCACCCCCACCACAAAACTTGCAATTACTATGAGTGACGCTAGAATGTTTCGCGTACGCGTGACGCGTGCCGAGTATCGGGTGACGTGGGAACCGCGCGTCACTAGTTCCAAATTCGAATTCTGGTCCCTTTTCGAATAATGTTCTCTTTTCAAACTTAGTCCCGTTGGGTTTAATTAACTTTGCAATTGTTGTACTCCCACGAATATTGACTTAGGACACTTTGTAATATTCTTACTCAATTTTTTTTTTAATTTTTTCACTAAAATTACTAACGGGCAAAATCCCGCGTCAAGTTTATCTTTTTGAAAAAGAGCTACGTCCTTATCGTTGAAGTAATTAAATAAATCCCTACACAGCCTTTTTTATTTTCTCTATGCCAATTAGTATTATGTAGTAGTAATATCATGTGTATCAGCGAGTATCGTCACGTCAATAAAATTAACTCTTTCATTCCTCAAAACGTTATACTCTTTCTTTTTAAAAAATTCCATCTTCATCTGATGTCGTCAAGACATCAAGGGGTCGAGAACACCCCACCCCCTGGACCATGGATAAATAGAGCCGCGTGTCCGCTGGACCCGAGTTTTCCATTACCATTAATGTGCCAAATGAGACTTTACTATTGTCATCTTGAGAGGTCGTATGTCTTAATGTAGAGCTTTTGTTTTCTTCGCGGCCAGTGTTGCGGTTAAAAATCGTTGGTCAACGTTTTTCTAAATTCGAAATATTTAAATTGTTTTCTTTTTATGGAAGTCACCAAAACGATGCGCTTTTATTTTAGGCAGCAATTAAATATAATCTCCTAATTCAAAATTCAAATCTCTATTGAACTGACTTACTGAACACTTCCACGTAGGCAAAGAAAAAATACACTACACGTAGAGCCGTTGAAAGAAAAAAACGTTGGTTATTCTATGATTTTTCTCAGAATTGTCCATCATAGAAGCCTATATGCAAAACAGAGACACAATGAATTTTTCTAACCTGTCATAAATGATCTAATATTATTCTTTTAAATTGTTAAATAACTCATTTTCTAAATATGCTCTATATTCATTGCTCTCGATGTCCAAAATATCTATTGTCACAACAAAAACCAAATTAAAATCGCTTAAAAAAGCAATCTATAGCATGTTGAACAAACAGTAGTTATTGTAAGCCGAAACCGCGAGCACAAAATAAATAATGTACAGAAGTGACACTTTAACGGTTTACTCAGACACACATAGTACGTGGTTTATCGGTTATTCTTTAATATTTTATACTTTAAGGCTGTAAGGTATTTTATTTGTATTAGGTACTATTTTTTATGTCCATCTTATTACTAATAATCATCATCAATATGTATAAAATTATTTCGTTACTGACTGGGTGACTTACAGACAACGCACAGCCAAAACATGGGCGTAGAAAGCTGAAATTTGGCATGTACGTACATTCTATAGGGAGTCTAGGGAAGCACTAGAGTATTTTCCGAAATTTACATTTTCATTCATCGAAACTAGACAGTGGCCGATGAAACAAAAAAGATCGAAAAGTTACAAACTGGAACTGGTAACATCGTTAAAATATATCAAGTTTATAAAAGACCAGTGCCTTTTCCCGAGATGAAAAGTACGCTATGTCCTTCTCATTACTTATAACTACCTATGTGTATGCAAAATTTCAGGAAGCTTGGTTCAGTAGATAAAGCGTGAAGAGGTAACAAACAAACTCACTTTGACATTTATAATATTAGTTAGGATATGTTTTTCTAACCACTTTAATTTGTGCACACGATTACAATAAAGCATTCGCATTTGAGTGTTTGAATAACAAATCAATAAGCACGCGATTTAGCTCGGGAGGGTTAAACTTTGCCCAAGAAACAATGCGGTACGAACGACCCCCGTCACATGCACGGCATGAATTAAATTCAAAACCTAAAAAGAACAATGAGAGGGTTGCCGTTCCAAGTTTGAAAAGTTCGGCGCGTGCGCACAGCTTGTAAATACCAGGTGCCAGTGTTCTGATATTAAGGGTTTGAAATTTGAAAATGGAAACGCGATGTTTAAAAAGAGTCCTCATCCTTGAGAAAGAATTCGTCGATATTTCGCCAGTTTAAAATTGGAATCTATGATATTAGTACTAGACTTATCAACACATTTTTAAGACATACATTTACGTGTCTTAATAAAGTGTTGATTGATAAGTCTACTACTCTCTGAAATACTCACAAGGTATATAAATTATCACTTTCAAGTACTGTCCATATATCTCCAACAAAAATGTCAAAACCACAATCCAAAACGCAATCTTCGAGGAATCCACTATCTCTGTGTGAATTAGGACAAACATTGATATCAGAATAGTAATTGATTTGCGAATACCGACCTTATTTGATTGACATAAAGATTAGCATAATAATATTTAGGATACATGCTATCACGCACCAAACGGAGACTTTCCCATGGCGGTTGTTGACCTGGCGCCTAAGAACATTATAATTACTATCACGGAAGACATAAAATGATAGGAGTTTATGGGAATCAGTCTTAATAGGTGCGACCTTGTACTATTGTATACTAATTCGATAATTCAACTGTATTTTATTGTCACTGGCGTCACACCTTTCTAGGTGGTTCTACTTTTGGAACACAATACGGATAATTAAATGACGGTTGGCGGGTTATGTTGTCCTGGTGGTCGGGGGCTGCAACTGTGTATTAGAAAGAATGGTTCTGTGAAAAATTAGGTGTAAAAGAAGAAAATTAATCAATCAATCAATTAATTTAAGAGCTTTTTGTCGGTGGAGTAATTTCCATGTGTGCCTTCATCTGCCATCGATTTGAGCTCCCTATACGACACGACCTCTGCCTTTTCTTTAATTTCGTCTATAACTGTCCTTCTTGGCTTTCCATTCATATTTCCTTCAATCAGGTATTTCATATTTTTTTATATCAGATGTTTCATACGAAAATTAATAGAAAAGTGAAAATACGAGAAAAAGATGTGGCAAGATCTTAATGAATGATGGATAGTTGACTGACGAAGTAAGATGACGTAATAAATTGTTGTAAGTCATGCAGTGAAGCAGAAAATATTACATAGTTAATTGAAACATTAATCTACTTTGTCATAGTTAAAACATAACACAATCTTGAAACATAGCAATAATTTATTCGATGCAAATAAATGCAAAGGCTATAAAAACAGGCAAAGTCGCACACGTTCCCACATACAAATATATCTTAACTAAGCGGCCGATACAGGCCTTTAATTCAGTTAAGACCGTAAAACATTTTTCGTCGGAGTTACTAGGAGCGCATGCAATCTGCGAAGGTCTCCGAAGAACGGGCTAGGAGAAAATTAATAACCCCTCGTTTAATATGCAAATAGTGTAGCCGGCGCCTTATCTCTGCTGTCCGGTCCGTTCAATCAAAGTGTCCTTTAAGCTGGCTATCTGTAGGCGATCTCACCTCCTAGCTCTCATGCCGCCCTGGTACATAGGATTTATTGCGGCCGGGTATCATTAACGTAATCTTTATTTATCTACTCCGTATATACCTGTTGTAATGAGGGCTCTCGTAGGCATTGTCTCATGATTTCAGATATTGCTTAACGGTCCTGCTCGCCTGGTTACAGTCGGAGTCAGTATCTTTCAGTTTGTCAAGCAATCTAATTTAATTATTGTCAGTTAATGTTGAAATTAAGCATGAATCAGATTAAAATCCAATTATTTTGATTGTTGCTAGAATTGGCAAGTTTCAAGATAATATTAATGACAATGCAACTTGACAGTAACTATCAAATAAAACAAAGCTTTTGAGAACGGCTCCACTATTCTCAAATAATTAACAATTAAAGAGACTTCGTAAGTCTATTATCCAAGTCTTATAAAACATCGCAAGACATCCAGCGTCGCGTCTAACAAGTTCCGCGAACATATTTGCAAATGTCGCGGCTATCTCCGGCTATGGGAACATGAGATTGTCACAGATACCCCGTGTCGCTGGCCAGGACGCACGCAACGCGATAGCAGATGCAAGAATGCACGTGTAGCTTAACGTACTGGCTGGATAGATTGAAAGTTCTTAATTCAAAATTGTTCGTTGGAAATAAACTAATGAAACTCCAGAAAAAATATAGATTCATTTAACAATGTTTCTTTAAGTTATGTTGTTAATGATCATGTTAAAATTGTATTCGCAATGGTAAACTTTACCTACTGTAGGAATGTCACATAGATTTTCACCATAATTAAAAAGGCTTAATTAGGCTCAGTTAATTAAAACCCAGGATCAGCCCAGGTGAACCAGACATAGCTTAGACAAAACTCAGGAGTCAAGCCACGTAAGTTAGGCATTAATATTAACTAAAAGTAAATATTCTTAGACCCGGCTGCTACACATCATTAGTTATTCAATGTAACGGAACGGACCATAAATAATTCAAGGACCGTAGTCTTTGGTCAGACTAGTCAGGACTGGCAGCCGAGCTTCCTCGAGCTACCAACCTTCCGGTAAGAATTTAATTGATCCTCTAATGCGCGTTTTATCGCGCTGTTATTTAAATGAAATCGTTGGATTTCGTTCGGGATCGGCAGTTAAGGCTCTTAGCAAAGATTCGCGGTAATTATCGGACCCTACTGTTTATTTTGATATTGATTTAATTGCATTTCCAGATTGTGCCTTCAGATTTTTCCGTTTACGAAGTTTTTCATCGCCTATTTAAGATTAGAATGAATTCACACAGCATTCTAAGTTTAAAAACCTTAGCTAAAAGGCAAACTCCAACAGCCAGCACAAAATTAAAAAATAAACTCTCACTATTTCAATAAGCAAATCCCATTTGAATTTGGAACGGTATTAAAAACTGGCGTCCGTCAATGGCGGCGTTCAATAGGCTTTTTCAGAGTCATTGTGGGCGGCTTAAAGGGTTTCACGACAATGCCTCTGTCCCCGCTTTGCCCGGGTTTAATTAACCGGGGTAAAGCTTAATTGTAAGTGCAGTTAAGCCGGCGAACACGTGTCGAGGCATTCATATTGAAATTTTCCACTTCTTAGACTGTGTTCGGACGGCTCAATCATCGATGTCGGGTTTTACTCGATTGTTTTCACTGATTCGTTTTAATTCTTGCGATTTTTTTGATTCCATTTATTAAGTAGGACCTTACCTACAAAACGATGTAAAAAAAACCCTTGCCAAAGGCATGTCGAAAGCAGAAAGACGTTATTTTAATGAACTCTTTGAACAATATTTTACACTAGACTTTTTTACTGATAAGTACTTTTATCACAACCAAACTACAGAAAAACTAGCCAAATATGATTTAAGAAAAATAAATAAAAAAATATTTTGATCTCTCAAATATAAAACTACCAGGGAGGCATGACTCTGCAGTAGCACAATAGAACGCACGGCCTATTTACCGCGAGCAATTTACAGGAAAACCAAACAGCAATTACCGAACAAAAACAAATACAAGGAAAAATCATTAGGGGAGTAAGTGGGGGATGATCACAAAGGAGCGAGTGGCGCGGGAGTTGTGGCGTGGTAGCGGGTTCGACATTGTTCGGGCGAGATTACCGATGTCGCCTGTCAGAAAAGGGGGCTTTCTTTCATATTTGTAATTGGTCAACGTATGTTTTAGGGTTAGTTTGACATTTGATTGGTAGTTTGCGTTTGGGAATAAATATTTGCAAGAAAAATCCTAACTAATATTATAAATGCGAAAGTGAGTTGTTTGTTACCTCTTCACGCTTTATCTTCTAGACCAATCTTCCTGAAATTTCGCGTACACATAGTTAGAAATATTAAGAAGGACATAGGGTACCTTTCATCCCGGGAAAACGCACTGTTCGAGTGGGAATTTCACGCGGGCGAATCGGCGAGCAAAAGCGCGAGAAGTAACGAATAAAAAGCAGCAAATATAGTCACTTTACGCACTAGAAATAAAAGAGTATCTATGTGGTCCGCTCCCCCTAAAGGTTTTTTTTAATTTTCAAACACTTTTCTTTTTAAATTTAGCTCCATGCCTTATTTTATGTTTTTTATAGGTAATAATAAAAATGCATACGTGTCATGCTACGCCATTAAGAATTTGTGCATTTGAATTTCGAAATCGTAAAAGTTGTGGTTTGAATCACGCTAGAGGGCGGAAGGACTTAGCATTCATAACGTTGCCCTGTGATGTCCGAACATTTTGAAATCTATGCTCTATGGATGCGGTAAAAAATTATCAAGAAAAGTTTTTCTTAGAAGGTCTTTACCACTTTTCCTATAAGTGGAAATATTCCTAATTTCAATATTCTAAACTTAGTACCTACACGTGCACTGGTGAAGACAACCGATTTTGTCTAAGTACTAGCTTTTGCCCACAACTTTGTCCGAGCGGAAATAATTATTGTAATAATAATATCTCAGCGGCATATCAAGATGAAACCTATCAGTTAAGTCAGTTGGTACAATAGTGAAAACCGCAATTCATTG
>CM031588.1:1720940-2044388 GCA_018467065.1 Ephestia elutella | reverse complement strand
AAAAGGACACAAAAAATCCATAGACTATGAAAAAACGGGTCACAGTAAAACCATAGAGTTATTTAAAACATGGAAGTACAAGGAAATTTTTGCCCAAGTACACAGCGCAGTTAAAATACAGTTAGGTATATATGGATAGCAATTTATAAGAATTAATAGTTGTTAAATTCAAAAGTCTTTCTTGTCAGGTAACAAGTAAAATAATTAATTCCATCGTCAGACATTCAAATACCCACAAAGGAGGTCCCAATTGCCTTGGCTTTCGTCTGTGTAAAATAACGAGTGTACAGGAAAATATGAAGTCACAGGAGAAAAGCCAAAAATAACAGAAGGTCTGAAGAGCCTACTTTGACAAATCATAACATGATCTATTTCCCATACAAATTCATCACAATATGAATTCCTCAAAGTAGTCCTTGTAAGACCCGCTGGTTCCAATCTCAGGCGCGACTCGACATGTAAAAATACCTAGTAGTCTGTAGATCAATCTGATTTTTTTCATTGCTTCCGGAGACGGAAAACATCATGAGGAAACCTGCAAACTGATTTACTGTAGTACGCCTCATTCACCAGCTCCTCTATTTCGGAATTGTTCCGGACTCTCCAGTTTCTGTCTGGCTTCTTGACAGGGCCGAGGATTTTCTGGTAGATTCTACGTTCTGCTACTAAAGTTGGTTCTCTTCTTTGAGTGCAAGCGTCCAAGCGTCACAACCATATGACAATATTGGTCTTATAACTGTCTTGTAAATAAGCAGCTTTGTCTTTCTGCTAAGAAGCTTAACTTAGTATGCATAACTATCTGTGATCAATATAATTTGCGATTGTGCATAGCGTGCGCTCAGCAAGTTAGGCCGTAGATAATGGGCGGGCAGCAGGCGATGGTGGTGGCGAAAAAAGAGCGGGAAACGACCGCCATGCTGTTATGGCTGCAAGTCGAAGGGATCCAGCACTGCACCAATGACTTGACCGTGATATGATATCGTTATGATAGTCTGATCATAAAACATATGCCTTGGTATGAAAAGGAAGCAAAATTGTTTTTAGTCATTTTTGACGTCATTATGTGTTATGGCTATATGTGTGTATTGTCTTTGGAGCCATTTTTTAAATATAAAAGATGGGTTTGCTCTTGACAACAATTGCCCGAGGACAGAGATGAGGTCTATATACGTCAATCAAGGATACACCCGGGAAAATATTATTATGTTCACAAAACATCCTGTATGTGTCTTTATTAAAGCTGTATCGCACACGAACCCTAAAACCAGCCATATTGGCAAAAAGACGACCTGAAAAATCATAATTCCCCCTTTGACACGTTCAGTAACGAGCCAATCGAACAGAGATTCAAATTTCGAACACAACATCCAAGATGGCGACCTTCGCAAGTCGTATATCAATCGTGATATACGCGCCACGGTCGAGGTCGTCGACCGCCCGAATTTCGTTCAGAAATGCACTCGCCGAGTAATTTATTTGTGACCATCTATTATTTTGTAGACTCGCGAGGTCCTAAACACAGCTGACATTAATATATCATTTTACGCGACGGCCCGTGCTACTTTATTGCCATCTCGGTCGTTTGTATGACTAAGGCGCGCGTGGGAAAGTGACAAAGATATGGGGACAGAGCACTTTGCGTTTTCAGTTTCACTTTTTATAGTAGCAATATATTTGATCAGCTGATCGTCATGACATTAACTACTTGTGTCTGAACAGTTAATTTCATAATTTATATTTGAGTAGTTTTTTGTTGAGTAGGTCGTGGTTTATTTATAACGATGATTATATATTTATCTAAATGCTGCGAGCGGCATGCGGCAGTGTTGCGGTTTTCGGTAATTTATTGGAAAATAATCGATTAAATATGCGTGATTAAAATGCAGTTTAGAAGACAAATATTATCTATGGTTGTTATTGACTGCCAGTGACATTATTGTTTTGAATAAATTATTTTGTCTTTACTTATGAACTTTTGAATCGACCTTAAAAGTGTTGGTATCTTTCTAGATATGCGTCTAGTTATAGCTGTAGGCTGTAGGCTGTAGGTCCTAAATTAAGAAATTAAGACTTATTATTTTTTTGTTGGCAGTAAATAAAACTCTACATACCTATTCGAGATAATAATGAATACTACGTAGTAATTGTAACTGGTGACTCTACATGATAGACAACTTATTTTTAAGTTTCTTATAGCTCACATTTAATCAAAATCGGTTCAGTACTTAAGACAGTAACAAACATCTACTAATACTCACAGCAATAGACAATATCAAGTCAAAGCATATTTCTACAGTCAATATTTCCACAGAAATCCACAGGGAATTGACAAAAACAGAGGTGTGTTCACATTCGACAGAAGACACACGTGGTACGTGGTAAATATTTTTGGAGGCCATCGATTTCCGAAATCCATTCTGTACCCTCGTCGGTACGCGCTACGCCGCGTTGCGTTTCAAAGCTAGCTTAGGGAGGATAAGACTTTGGAAAAGGAATGGGTTTAAAACTGAGTATACTTCTTATAGGTGATGTGTTAGGGGGAAAAATACCGCATTCTTCAGCTACTAATACAGGGGAAAATCCAAGGTAAAGTTAACCCGGAAGGAGAAAAATCTCTTGGCTACTCAGCTAAGAGATTTTTCTTCTTCCGGGTACTCACCCGGACGCTTTTTCATGCAGCAGTTACAAAAATTCGGATAGCCATGTTGTCGCCAGGCTTTGTTGAGAAGCGGCACTATAAGAAGAAGAAGAGATGGGCCAGCAACGTGTCACCATATCTGAATCTGAGATTCCATCAATAAACATCTTACATCTCTTGACTCTGCCTATCCAATATGGGAGAAAGATGTGATACTCTAATCTGATGATGTGTCCCAGATATTCAAAGGCAAGCTTTTCTTCTTTGCGTCTCAACGGTAAACGAAAACAAGATACAGGTAGGTTTTTGCCTCTATACAGGTCAAATCATATCTTGACAAAATTGAGCCACTGCAATGATTCAAGTCAGCCCGAGTGCAAATAAACAGATGAGCCCTTGTTTACAGAGAGAAGCTACAGTACGTTTTAGGCAATTTTAAGAAACAATAACCTCTTATTAACGATAAACTCTCCCTCATTGTTTTCGTCAGACATCATCAATGTTGCTTAATAAAAGTCCAAATTTCCTCAAAGTTTGCGGTAAAAATGGTATAACAATCAGGCTAAATCAAATTTTCACAAGGTTTGTCTTTTCTTAATCATTATTTTCTAAAAGTGCTTTTGGGTAGTTTTCAAAAATTTGCCGATTTCACCTGCCAGTTATTTTTTACTTGTGATTATTTTGTTTATCGGTTTATGGCAACGTAACACTCAGTGATAGTCATAAGTACATTAATAGCACCAAGGCAAATGAACTGACCTTATTTTTAAAGGAAGTCTAGGACCTAAATTTTAATTTGTAATTGCATTTTCTAATTAACCTGCGTGTCCAAAGGACGAGTACATGGAGTTTTATAACATGAAAATATTATACAGAAGAGATAAGCAAACAGCAATAAGACACTTCAATAATGAAAGTTTAAGCTATAATATCTGAAAACTTGGGCCTTCTAAATCAATAAAATACAAAAGCAAAAAATAAACTATTTTTGTAAACAATATTTTCTACATCACCTGTCATCTTAAATATTTTCGATTGGTGGCAACACTAATTCCGCGCGGGAGTTCGTACCACTGCCGCCCGGTCGCCCCAGTCGTCCGCTAGCGACAGGAGTGGCGAGGCTTGTGCGAGTGTATTCGTTGTGATCAAAAAAATAACCTGTTGTCGCCGCGTGTATTTGTGTAACCGTAAGTTCTGTTTTTCCTGCCTTTAATAACTTCAACACTTATTAAATATTTCTAATTAAGTTTTCACCTGGTTATATAGGTTACGAGGTCTGCTTTGGGGTGGAGTAGGTATAACCGCGCTGAATTAAACATTTGCTTTTTCCGACTAAAAAACAGCAATTTTCTCATTAACCCGTTTCTAAATAACCTGCCACTACCGTACAGGTGAATGAGATGTGTTCGAGTGAATGAGATCGACTTAGCTTTCAGACATTTATTAACATAATAACTCACCCATATTTAACATATTAACCGCCCCACTATAAGATTTGGTTCTTTAGGACCCTTTCATTACTAATATACTTGCTACAAAGACCGAAGCTTTTAGCTGTTTTGTTTTTGCTTGTAGGTCAACAATGGGTCGACCAAAAACAATTTCTCAGACTACAGAGGAAAGAAAAAACGCAAAAGAGAATTAGAACGAAAGAGATACCAGAAAATTAAGGAAGATCCAGTGTTATTATCATTTACTTGAGGTTTTTCTCATCTAACCTGCCGGTATCTAATTTAACCTGCCTGTTTCTAATTAACCTGTCCTTACCTCGCTGAAAAACTGGCAATTTTAAGTTCCCTTTCAGTGTAAGGTACTCATTTTGACATAACAAATCGAATACAATAACATATAAACCTTATCCAAACATTTTTTTACTTTTTGTCAAAAACGGCATTTTTATGAAAACTACATAC
The DNA here is from genome assembly GCA_018467065.1 of Ephestia elutella. Taxonomy (NCBI): domain Eukaryota; kingdom Metazoa; phylum Arthropoda; class Insecta; order Lepidoptera; family Pyralidae; genus Ephestia; species Ephestia elutella. The sequence goes on along the minus strand of CM031588.1, from coordinate 2,039,837 downwards.
TCTTTTCCAAATTTAACCCTTGGCGTATCCACGCTATCCTTTCGCTACGCGTATCGCACGGCCTGCTATCATTAATCTACGTGACAGTTCAAAATTTAGTTACAGAGGGCTCCCCCCTCCCCGCCCCACTCCCCGCACGCTCCACGTGGTAACTGGCAACTTTTTGAGGGATACCTAAATAGGGTTTTAGTTTCCGAACTGTAACTATGAATTAGAGATATTTATTGCGTTGTAGGGTTGACGTGTGCTCAAGTATTTTAATTTAAGAACCGTAATGTAAAAAGGTAAAAACTCCTTAACATGACTTCCTTCTATGTAAATAACTATTTACTTAATGATTTTTTTCAAAGCTTTAAGCATCTTTTTCATCCTGTGAAAGTTGATGAGGACGTTTTTATATATTCGTTATTTCTTCTCGCTAAATTCTGGACAAATTTCGATAAAAACTTCAGTGATTCCTATAGAACTCAAAGACTGTGGAACAGTTAAACCTGTTCCAGAGTCTGATTTCTAGAGAATTAAGAGTCTTCAGCACCTATTTACTAAAGACTTTGATGTGCTAACTAGGATACATTATACGCATTTACCCTCAAAATCCTCTATATTTTGCTTTGTATGACTTTACTAAATCCTACATTCCCAGTAAATTCAAATGGCAGATAGAGGTTTCGTGTATTTGTTCGTGTACTATTGTAATACAAAGGGTGCATAAGCAGGCATGATTTCAGTGGCCAAACGCAACGGAATCAGAAAGCAAATTGTCATAAATAACCATATCGCTACTCGCGTGTTTTCTGGCTGTATGGCTTTACACGACTTCGATTCTTATCTTTCCACGAAAAAAAGCTAGAAGTTTAAATTTTAAAAAATAATTAATTTAGAATGTGAAGAACATGCTGAATTTGAATTAAACCATAGATCTTCGGTTTCGTTCTTTACTTTTTCCACTCTCCAGTTCTAGTGTTCGATGGTACGAAACCCTACTGTGTGTTCTTGTGAGTTCGACTCACACTTGACCGAATTTATATAATAATTTTGTGCCATGTTTTGCGCTACTTGTCTGTCGGTTCTTAGATATACATGTACACATATAATAATATAGTAGACATACGGTCAAGCTCCTTACTTCCATATTAGTTTATTTATGAGTCACGCACGCATGATAGATGTTCTCATTTAGAAGTAGCTAGTTGAATGATTCTGTCTTGTCCTGGATCGAACTTAGGTCCTTTTTGGTCCACGACCACCAGGTACGGTGTACAAGACTGTAAACATGTCATTATCGATCAAGAGTACCAGGGCACCAGGACGGGAGGGAGCTTCGACAATGTAAGCGCGCAGGGTGTTCCGAAGACGCCCCGCCGCGCCTGCCATGCACACGGGCCGTCACGAAACGTATACGTTTGGTACTGAACGGGCTAATTACTTTTATATCCACCCGGTTATGCGAGCCTGGTAATTTTGGATTGTGTATGATGGATCGATTTCAAAGTTGGAAAATATTGAATTACTGAAAAAAAAGGAAATTCAATTGTATCAGATATTTTCCCAACTAGGACTTAATTTTAATTTCTATATTATCAACAAATTTATCAACTAGTAAAACACAATTCAAACCAATATACACAGTTCAGTTTAAAATCACACTGTTTTCTGAGTGATATATACACAGTGGTGCGAGTGCGAAACCCTACGTGAAAAAAAATTGGTAAATTTTTGGATTTATGCGGACTGATCAAATGAAGGTTTTCCCATAGAGATCCATAGATATTTTTCCGATAGATCAAAAGAAAATCTATGGTCAGTGAACGAGTGTTCATAACGGAGAGATATACAAAAAATCATATAAGTATAATTTTTTATTAAACTTCAATGACATACTTTCTGACAAAATGTTTAAAAATGGAAAAGTCGGTTTTCAAGCAGGTGTCGTCTGAAAATATATATTTTTTTAATCAACAAAGATCATTGACCTAGAAAGTCGGGCCTAACCTTTTAAAAGGCTCGCCCGTAAGCCCGTGTCATACCGGCTTGTAATTTTTTTCTCAAAGTTGGCATGAATAATCACATTTTTCTATAGGTTCCGCATTTATTCGACCATCGCGTTCCAATTTCAAAAACAGCTCATATCCTAACGGTATCAATGTGAAACAAACTTTCAACGTGTTGTAATAAAGTCTATATTTAAATGTTGCGAGTGAGGGTTGTGAAATTTATGAAAATGACGGTATATGTTCGGCCCTCGGTGACTGGCACAATTTTCTATCGGAGTGTATTTTTGCTTTTTTTTATTAGCCGACTGCGTCGAGGAGGATATCGTGTTTTGAGTTCAATTTACATATTCATGCCGGTTCCAACGGAGCATGAAGGAAAGTAATTCAATACACATATTTATTTGTCTCTCTCATTAAACGGACGTTGCTCATAAATTCTTATTTAAATTATATTGTATTTTTAATATGGAGTCGGTAATTCATCGGTGCGTGTACGTTTTTAGCGGTTACGCGTGTTCAAAAATGGTCTCAACTCTACGGTCAAAAATGTCAAAGATCTTGGACATGAAGGTTGTAATAATAATGACCACAAATAGTGAATAAAAACATAATAATAATAAAATTTATTTATGCAGACAAAGTCCATCATTGTTAGTAACATCGAAATCTTAACCTAGAGTTAGTAATACATATTTTAGACACACATGTTTTAGTTATGTTATCGTAGTAACACAGATGATTTATTTCATCTAGACACTTAAGATTTATTATGAGGTCCTAGGTCCTACTGCTGTACAAACACATCCACTTTACTTTTACCCTAGTCGGTAGGTCCTCAAACATTATCTCATTCAGGGGCATCGTTATTTTCATCTCTAGCTAGACTGGCATGTATCTTCTGACATAGCATATGGATCTTTTTTTCTGTCGTTATTTTCGACCTGATAACTCAGATACTTAGATCTCTTTAAAAACGAATGAAAATATCAAAAAGTATTGTTATATTGATATATTTTTTTAATTTTATATAATCCTCATCCTAACTAATATTATAAATGCGAAAGTGAGTTTGTTTGTTTATTTGTTTGTTTGTTACCTCTTCACGCTTCATCTACTGAACCAATCTTCCTGAAATTTTGCATAGGGTACCTTTCATCCCAGGAAAAAGCACTGTTCCCGTGGGAAAATCACGCGGGCGAAGCCGCGGGAAAAAGCTAGTACGATATAAAAACGATTATTTTGAGTCAAAAAATAATAGGGATGTTTTATGTGTCAAAATTTTTAACTCATTTAACATCCCTATTCTTTTTACGACTGGCAAAATTATCGAGTTACTACGTTCTATTCGACAGTTTATAAAAAAGCGAAGTGTAGGGGTGTGCATAATGACATTTTGATGACGAATGCACTTGTAATGTGATTGGTGATGACTGGACAGTATTTTGTAAACGTCATGCACTGAGGTGAGGGTGAACTCTGTCCTTACAAGACAATGATGTTTTTCAAACTTTTATTAAGTTTGACCTGACTCTTTGTATGTTTGTAATCTAATACAAGTGTTTTCAGTGACTGGTATTTTGGAAACTTCATATAAGTATAGGGAAAGGGATAGGTGGGGCGACTCTTAACCATTTATTCTAACCTATCTCAGTATCTGTCTGTTCTGCAGTCAAAAAGATGAATATTTTTTGAAAATATACTTGTTAACACCATGACAGATTGGATTAAAAGAAGTAATGTGTGTATATCAGTTCTCTGTTCCTCTAAAAGCTTGCTGATGTACAGAGTGGTAAAGGTCGAGTGTGTAAAATAAAAAGCCCGTTTTTAGTCGTAAGGTCCTGCGTTCGATTATTTCATGCATTTTAATTCGCTCATAATTCTCTATATTTTTGTTTTTTAAACCTCTACAGTTACGTTAAAGTCTAGCACATAAAAAACAAAAAAATCATCTCGGTCGTCGACCCCACAGCTATCCATTACTCGCTGACGCGCGTTTTTCAGCGTTTGACAGCGGCTGTCGGCGTGGGCGGCTGTCAAACACAACCTTGACACTGACGGTCGTCATCGATCACCCGCGAAAGTGGAGCGTGTCTTGTGACGTCATCGCCAGGGCAATGACCTGGAGTTTTATAGGCTTTTGAAAAAGTGCATAATGCTGCTTCTTTGATATCTATTTGGCTACGCTTCGTTGCTCCGCTCCTGTGGGAATTTCGGGAATAAATATCGTATATGCACATCCAGGCCTTAGACTACCCGTGTGTCAAATTTCATCTAAATCTGCTCAGCGGTTGAGGTGTGATATAGGAACAAACGTGTCAACTTTCGCTTTTATTATATGAGTAAGAGTTTTTTAATCCTCTTTCTGCCCTCTCTTATGTTGGCACATTTAATAAGGCCCCTCACCAAATAATTGCTCTTAATGATTTTCTATATTATCTGTTAGTCTGGAACTGCCAAAATTGCGTCAGTAATTTCAAGAATTTTTGTATTAGATGCTTCGTCTACGTTAGGCGTTATATATCGATCTATATGCAATTTTCCACATAGACGACGACTGACCCAGCCTGCAGACCACAAAAAGGCAATAAGTAATAAATCAGAAAAAAAATGCATTCTAAAAACCGTTCGGAAACGGATCTAATTGCTCCCGCCCAAGGCAGGGCGGGCCGCCCGCCCTAACACCCCTTACACAAATAGCAATAAAAACCATTATCGCATGCACCAAAACGCCTTTACAGACATTTTGAACTTGGACACAGCCGAGTAGACTTCGCAACGTCGTAAGACAACGGATAGCTGTCAAAGGAATGTATATTTTATGGGGATTGTTTCAAGGTGTGTTTTCGATTGGGGGTGGGGAGGGTCGTTGGCTTGATGGGGGAGGCTCCTGAGGCTCTGACGTATAACTCATCCGTAGGTACGCAGTCAGATCGATAATGGCTATTAAGCGTAGTGTTTGTTTTTGGGTTCCCTCGTATTTACTATGTAAGGAGTTTGTAAGGTCGAGTAAGCTGAGCAACGGTAGTTCTTACACGACGTGTGGAAAGGAGTGTTATGTTTTCAGGGTTTATGTATGTGAGATTTCTTATTCCACCCTTATTCGTAAATGCCTTGACAAATATGAGTGAGGTATCCTTAAATTTCTTACGTTATCTCGAGTATCATACACTCGCCTATACAATACGTCAAAAACTGCAGTCGTGTGTTATTAAAATTGTAAAATAAATATAGGCGAAAAAGATATAACTTTTCAGATAGGTATAGATTTTCAAATAAAGATATTTCAGCTTCGCACTCGTGAAAATTTCAGGATTTGGATAGCAATAGCTTAATGTGGCATACAAATATTTTTTTAAATCGGTTGGGTATTTCCGAAAACTACCCCTACAAACACTTCCTTTATATTATGAGTGCAGATAGAAGAAATCGTCGATGTCGATGTAAATCGCAAATGAATTCTGTCCAGCCAGTTGAATATTACAATTAATACAATTAGAAAATAAATGAAGACCAGTCGCATCCAACATGTCTAATTGAATGTAAAAGCTGGAAAGATAATGAAAAATTAAAGATAAAAAAGAAACCATCCACATCCTACAAGTATAATAACGTAACACATACAACTTGGTATGTGAGATCGATCGGGGATCAAAAGCAGTTACAACGGGAGGTATCGAAGCCATTAAGGAAATTGCTTTATGCGGCCCGAGGTTGTAGAGTTACACTGAACGGACCAACATACAGCTATAGCAAGCGAGGCGTGTTTTGAGAGTTTTTGAGTTAGGTGCTTTTTCGTTGGAGAATAATATGACATGAATATGGACGATCACGCAGTTAATAGTTGTGTTAGGCATGTAGTTTCAGGAGTTTTTGAGTAAGGTGCCTTTTTCGCGGGCTCTGAGATTGTAGATGTCTTGGCTCAGGAACATCAGAGAGTGGACGGGAATCAAAACAATGGAACAACTGTTCAGACTGGCTTTGAACAAGGCTAAATTTAAGGAGCTGACTGCCAATATTTAGTGATGAATAGGCACATAAAGAAGAAGAAGAGATTGTAGAGTATCTACATGGATATAGATTTAAGACCATTTAGCCAGATTTAGCCAGGTGAGCCAAGCAAATAAGAAGCACAAACTACGGAGTTTTGTGACATATTTTGAGTTATCGTGTTTTGTTGAGCGGTGTCGTTGGACTTTGACTTTTTGGACGCTTTGTTGTTTTGCACGTGAGTAAAGTGATGTCATCTACTATGATTTTGCTTATTTCGAATTCAGCAAATTTGAATGACTGGCTGGCCCGCAATCCGCCATTTTGTTTTAAAATGACGGTCACAGATTCCTTGGACAAAATCTTATAAACTGTCACGTTCCTGGCGAATATCCAGATGGCACTAACAAAGTGTCCTTCGCCCTTTGGCACATAGATAAGTCTTAAATGGAAATTTTGGATCTATCTTGAATTTTAAATCCGCCAAGATTAAACTCGAAAAAAGTCTAAAAGACCAAAAATCTAGACAAAAAAATAAAGAGACCTTCCGACAGCCAGAGTCCTGTACCAGGGGCACATAAAACACAGGGAGTCTCTACGGACCAGAAAAACTACGAGTGATTTATCGTGAGAAGAGCGACATCTTCACGGCCCGCCTTTATATTTCGTCTGTGTATGTGTAGGTATCTACAGGTACCTCCTGGCAGGTGCTGTGCGTTTGGTACCGGCTGTCCTAATATTATTTATGTCTCTCTCGGAACGCATTTTTTTTATTACCGGATCATCTATAAAAAGGTAGAAATGTTTTAATAACATGACATTTTTGCGTCACCAAGAAAAAGTTAAAAATGTATGATATTTTGAGCTATTGTGAATTAAGTACTTGCAATTAGTTTAACTCATGTTTAACAACTAATTTAAACCCACCACATAATTATCAACACCTTATTGAGCGAACAAATTAAAAACAATCGCATGTGACTCTAAAGTCATTTCATTATGTCAGCAAAAAAGAACCGTTTAATTTTGAGGAAATAATGAATACCATAGACAATAAAAACATTTACGAGTAAAAAACGCAACAGCCAGGTGAAGTGAACAATGAAACAAATTTAAAACAAAAAAAGCTGGGACTCGATTCCGCCCTCTACACTTACACCAAAACAGTTACAATGGAATCGAGGAATCGTTAAGACGATAATTAATAGTGATTATCGAGTAAAAATAATTGTAGGTTTCTTTAATTATGCCCCTCTCCAAGATCTAATTTCCGATTCACGCAATCACTGTTATTATAAAAATCTGCTGTTCCTTTAGAAGAGTGATAGAAATCAAAACAGTTTTCGAGGCACCAATTGTTTTAATTCGAATTTGGAACGAGAAAAAAGAATTATGAACGTGTAATTGGTACGTTTAAAAAGAGAACTTTGGACATTGTTTTCTATGTTTTGTTAAAACTGTAATTTGTGTTTAATGATTGGTTGGCAACACTGAATTTGTATGTTAGCTCGATATAAGTTCACCTTGTTTGTATGTGAACATTTCAAACTTTAAATGGCCAGGTGCTTTGAATAGTTGCTAGAGGGCAACTAATGTTTGCGTAAACAAGTAGTTACATTAGAAATTCATAAACTAAACGGACTCCTAATTGGTAATTGACGACCCGCGATAGTTTTATCAATTAATAAAAAAAAATCGCACAAAAAGCAATTCGCCATTGACTTATGACCTATCAGTTGATTGACTTTACATGATTCAGGCAATGAAAAAATCATCTAAATAGCTAAACCAAAATAATATACGTATATTGACATTAAACTAAGCAATTTATTAAATTTTAATTTCCCAAGAACATTAATTTGACCGACTCTTCAATGTAAAACAAAAGATAACTTCGATAATCCAACAGATAACAGTTTAAAGCTATAGAAATGTCCGCGCCAAAATATGATAAAAGCTTGTCACACGAGCTAGAGTGTAACAGGCATATTTAGACAATTTCCTTAACAAATCCCGTGCAAGGGGCTCGCCCTCATATAAATAATATAACGTCGCCACCTCTCCGTATTCGCGAGGTTATTACAATTTTTCGCGTTATGAATATCGTCGCTAGGAGCCTTAATATCCCAGAGCGGGGGAGTCACACCTCAGCAATTTTACTTTAATTCTTATTTAGAGTGCCGCCTTATTTCGGTTACAAGATTTTTAGTATTTGTTTATGGCGTTAACTTGTGCCTTCGCGATGGGGCCGTTTTCGCTTTTTTCCAGCGTTATTTTACGTTATGGATTCGAGTTAGTTCTTCTTGGGGGATGTTAAAGTGTAAAAGCAACCGCAAATTGGCTATAAGATGTAATAGGAGAGGAGAGGAAGCTATAACAGGGATAGAAGAGACAAAATATTCAAATGAAGAGTCGGGGTCAAGGGCTTTTATTTTCAAAAATCGAATGTTCATTCCGACTCGCGCCGCGACGTCATCGCTCCACTATCAATCATGCATGCACCATTGCGCTGCGCGAGCTTTTGTTCGAATTACGAATTTCAAAAAGGAACATAACGCGAGAGAAAATTATGGTGGTTGCGTTCTTTTTGAAATTTGAATTCGGAATTTACCCCCCGCAGTGTTGCCCGCTGCATGCAACAAACATACTGCTCTATAGTGTAATTATCGTTCAATTAAAGAAATTAAAAAGAGCAACGTTATTTTTACCCTTCGTGCTATAACCTCGGGTTTGTTTTAATCAACTTAATTATAATTTGAAAATTGAAAATTCTCTACATGTGATTATTTTTGCTATTATAAGTGTAAAGGCGCGCAGAATAAATAATGGTATACAGTGTGACACCGTTAAAAAAGTAGGAGAATTGCTAATGGTGTATGATATTGCCTCCCCTTATTTTTAGGGTAAGAAAAGATTGGGGTGGCAACACCTTCGTTCTCCCAGGAGGTGTTTTTTTTAGTCGTGTATTTTTTTGGCGTTTTTTGCGTAATGATGCCGAGGTCCTGGGAGAGTTGGACGAATCCATTAGATAGGCGGGAAGAGCTTAATGTAACAGTTTTTTTTCTTCAGAATCGAAATCGGTTGAAAAAACGATGTCGCACGCATGTGGCCCTGAGGACATTAGTACGAATTGTAATGGCTTTTTATCGCGTCCCACCAATGAGGGGGGCGTAATGATCGTGGAACTTTTAACTAGATCTAAAAAATAGCAAAAACTTTCCGATATTCAAGTTAGGTGTAAATAAACGATAAAATTGAACTCAGTGGGTGGCGATACAGAGTAGGTAAAAGACAATCTGAATATGTATGTAAAATTATAGTGTTAATTTTTTTAATACACTTTAATTACTCTACCATTATGTTTACAAATCTTAAATGTAAAATATCCTTTCCATCCGTCAAATCTATCTATATGAGCAAAGCTAATGTTTTTGCTATCACAAATTAAGCAAGTTTATTATTATTGAATTTTGTAATAAAAAGGCTTTTGTAGTACATGTGCACCTAATAAAATTCAACGGCGCGTTATATCTCTTTAGACACTTCTAATACAATCTCAAATTTAGAACAACTTATTTCACATGACTTAGATTTCTCTGCCAATATTTAAAAAATATTAAAACGCAACTCTTTTGTTTCAACTATGGATATATAAAAATTAGAATTTAGAACTTAACTCATTTGTTTCAGGCAAATGGTGCCCGTCGCGGCGCGAGTGGTCGTCGCCGCCGGACGTGGCGCGGCGGGTGTACTCCTCAGTGTTCCTGGGCAGCCCCGGCGAGTACCCAGGTAAATATGCCGGCGGGCAACGCGGAGTGAGCAGAGATGGGTTTACCACGGGAAGAAACCTTTGCTTCCCGTTTATTCCCGGGCAAAAACCCATCTATGGGTGTGAGCGAATACTGTTCCAAATTCGAATTTGTTCAGTTTTTTTATTTCTTAGCTGGCAATTTTTAGAGGAAGATTGGAAATGCTGGCCAGTATTTCTTGATTAACGGCCAAATATACAAAATATAATTAGACACAATTTCGCTGTAAGTTAATTTAGGTAGGTACTAAATTTTAGACTACTTACTAGGTAAATCAGAAACATTGATACCTACCTACACAGTATTTTTTTTTTTAATTAGTAACAATATTACATAACACAATTTTTAACATAATTTTTAGTCACACTTATTTGGAGATTTTAAATTTAAATTAATTATTGATTTTGTAACATTATTCGCTTCACAATATATTTATTTAATTACTGAAACTTACTTAAAAATAATAATTAGATGACGTCACTGGGAGAAACAATTAATGAACATACATTACGAACCAACATAAAATTAGAACGAATTCAAAATGAAGCGATTCAAATAAATATCCTGTCAACATTACGATCAATACTCAATCAATATGTCTAATGACCTGTTGAAACAGCACCATCTTCCTGTCACTGACAGATGTCAATGTCACCCGCGAATTTGGACTCTATGGTTTCCGGAATAGTGATGCGCCGGAATGTATCGAGTCGAGTGATGTGCGATTGTATCGAGTGTTTCGAGTATCGAATGCGCGCGCAATGCAGATGACAGGTCATCGCTCATTGCTATCGCGGAATCTCACTGCCACCTCTGTGGTACAAGGTCGCCATTTTTTATCTCGCAAATTAGGCGTAGGTTATTTATGTACTCTCCAAAATTATCCTACTTCGTAGATAAGAAATTATGTAAGTAAGTTTTTGAGTTTTCTTCTAGTCCAAAATCCTTGATATGTTTATTAATATTGGTAGAGTACAACTAGGGTTAAGATCTAGGTATTTTTTTATTCCGACATTTCTACAGAAGCTTTCCCATTACAGTAGTCCCCTTGGCGCTGATAGTTAGACATAATTAGTAATTTTACATGGCAACATCAATACATACATATAATAAAACTGGTCAGTGTCTGAACATAGGAGATATTTAAACTCAAACTCATTTTAGAGCCAATAAAAGCAAAAACCATTTTCTTTTAGAAATCTTGTCTGTCTGTCTGTCTTTTTGTCTCTCTTTCTGCCTGTACGTTTGTACACGCATCACGCAAAAACTACTGGACCAAATTTGATGCGGTTTTCACTGTTGTATTGTTGAAGGTCTAACTTGAAATCTGCCGTAGGTTTCATTTTGATACGTTACTTGGAACCTGAGATATTAACAATAGTAAATTATACGCGGACGAAGACTTTATTTGACTTTAAGGACTGTAATATACGAAACCCAATTACAGTCAAAGAAAAATTACGTTATCATCTATACAAATTGGCACCGACCATTAACAAAAATGGCCGTTATGCTGTTTTTCAATTATAGAACAAGTAGTAATATAATAGTAAATCAATCTTTTTAATCTGTGTGATTTGTCCGTATATATTTATTTATATTTATTTATTTATTTAATCGTCATCCATTAACAAACATTCATAATCACGTCACTATAAGGTACCAACCAAAAAATAATAAGTTGTACCTACAGCCATAACACGCCAAAAATACATATCGCATTCACTCCGATATCATAACGCCATCTACCGGCAGTTCCTAACAAATGAGCCGTATCGCAACATCAATCAAAATTAGACTTTATTACATTCCACTACAGAGTAACAATTACAATCACAATAGAATGCACTTGCAACTTTAAAGTGCTAACTTTGAAACAATAGCTGTTCTGTTCGCACTTGAGCTAATGTCGATCAGCTGTCTCGCTCTTGTTTCACGTCAGAATCATTGCCCGTTTCCATTACAATATATCAATTAGGTACATGCTGCATTCTGGAAATTTCATAATAATTATTTTGACAATGAAAGTCATATAAAAATAATAAGACGAGTATGGCATTCATAAACGGATTCATTGATAAAGTAAGAAAGATTTAAATATATATCTTGGGAATTATGGCTATATTGAAATTGAGTTATTATTCTTCTCCATTTTACTTCTTGCTTGTTAGATTTCTTCTCAAAAAGGGCTTGATATCGTGGCGAAAATTCAAACAAAAACCATGACAGAACGAGAGCTTATAAGAAAATCGATTCCGCCGTCAACTGAAAAGGTACAGACTGTCGTGAAAGAGCGCGCGATATCGTCTTTACGACGTGTGAAAGAGATAAAACAATTCCTTATGTCGCTATTCTTAAGTCGTTCGCGCGTCCGAAATGGCACTTTACTGGCAGACATTAAGGTCGCACTTTCATTGTTGTGATTGCGTATTGACGATTGCGCGGTATCGTATTGGTAAGGTTATAACTTCATTAGCGGGCTTTCGGATTTGATCCTTGCGCAGTTAAAAATAAGGTTGTATTTGTTTGTGTGGGAAGAAGCGAATTATGGCTCGGTGTTAAATAGACGGTTGCTATGGAAACGGAAGCGTTGGAATGCTCGTTGCCGTCGGGACTTGATTCAGAGTTGCCTGCTCTCATAACGTTTTACCCAAATTACTTAACAATGAATGTCATCCATATAATATAGGATGGTAATGAATATCATAACTTTAATTTGAAAGAATCACACAATCTTATGAATTTAAGTGTTTACTAGGTTGGTAGTTTACCTATCTATTTAAAGTTAAGTAATTTGGCAGGCCCCTACCTATTTTATACATATTAGCTGATTAAAGATACAGAATAGTCAATAACTATCACTAAATAAACTATAAAAAAAACATTAGCTGAATTGAAATTTACTTCTTGATTCACTTTCGACGTAGGTAGATCTAATGAAATCATTAGCGTTTATTGTTATTTAAAAGTAGTATCTAAAATATGCTGAATTTTAGCTAAAACAATATTAAACTATTTATCCATTAATTTTAATGCGATAGAGTATTCAAATGTTTCTCTATTTCAATATACACCAGACTTAATAAATTAATTAGAACACAAATTATCGTAAGAAGTACAATTATATGATAAAACTATTGAAAATCTTAATAAAGACTAACGATTCGCTTAGACCAATTCAAATTTCGAATACATTCAAAATTAGAAATCGACAGAGATGGCAAGCGCCTGATAGGTCGGCGTGAGCGAGCGAGCATTAAATTGCTCAATTTGTGCTTCGTCTCATAAGGCATTCCTTTTTCAAAAATCCAATGAGATCGATCGTTCGCCATGTCTGCAAATTAGACCGAGAATCGTTGTTCGTTAAAAACTTACACGGTTGAAAAGATCCGAACCACCAAACTATAGCAAAACAAATTGGTTTTTATTCCAAACTAATAAGATGCAGATTCTAATAAGACCTAATAACGTATAGTTAGAATGAAAGCGTGCCGCTCTAGTGTACAAATGCATTTTAGTATTACTAGCGGTCTCAGAGCACACATTTTGCTTGAACCTTATAGAGCAAGCATAGTTCTTGCTGCAGTTCGCACGAGAATAAATTAAAAGCAGTACAGATAGGTAGAGATAATCCCATCTCTCACTAATTCTAATATCCTACTCATCATCATCACATATTTAAGAACTATATGTTCTTGTCGGTGGAGCATCCTCCATTTGCATCTATCTTCCGCCATCGATTTAACCTCCCTATACGACACAACCCTTGCCTTCTCTTTTATTTGGTCTATAAATGCCCTTCTTGGCTTTCCTTTTCCTCTCCTAGCTTCGACTTTTCCTTCGATCAGGTATTTCATAAAGTTGTCGTGTCGTATAAGGTAAATCCTACTAATACGAGTATTATAAATGCGAAAGTTTGGATGTGAGTTTGTGAGGATGTTTGTTACTCAATCAAGCAAAATCTACTGAACAAACGATTAAATTTGGTAAACGGGTAGAAAAATATCGGGATTAGCACATAGGGCATTTTTTATCCCGAAATTCCCACAGGAGCGAAGCCCCGGGGCGCGGCTAGTATTACAAATGCGAAAGTTTGGTTGTTTGTGAGTTTTGATGTTTGTTATTCAATCACGCAAAATTAGAGATGGGCGGTCAGTAAATACTAAATAGTATTTACTGGGTAAGAATGATAAATATGAGTATTTATCCGTTTTTACTCATTCTTACTGAGTATTTATCCAAAAGCATGAGTAAAAACTTTTGTATGCAATGGAGCCCTAATTTAATACTTTATTTAAGTTAACCTTTCATTTTTAGCACTGCAAAATGTGATCTGTTGATTATCAGGACAAAAATAGTATTAAAAGCTGCACATCAGAACAATTAATGTTCTTTTCAGGTAAAAATAAAAAGTTAACTTGAATATAAAAATTCTACGTAGGTACTAGCCGCGATGCATTTATTGTTCTCGTCGGGTTAGAATAAAAGGTTAACTAAACTTTAAAATTCTTAGCACTAGCCGCGGCACATTAATTGTTCACATCGGTCGTCGGGGTAGAATAAAATAGTTAGGTAGGGTCCTTACCGTGAAATATGGTCCCATCTGGAAGAAAGCATGAAACTTGGCATGAATGTAGCTTTCATATATGTGTTTCAATCTTGATATGGAAACACATCGAAAAATTAATGTTTTCCCCCCCTTGCCCCCTTTTTATGCCCCAAATCGTGGTTTTTGAAAACTGTAAAAGCTACGCTTAAACTGTCAAAGACCAATTGTTATAATATTGCCCTTGGATGTACGTTGATAGGACTTATAGTTAATAAAATATGCCCATGCTACAAGAATGTTTTTTTTAATGCGAACTTTTACTTTTACTGCACGGTCTTGGTGGAATTTCGTATTTTCGTAATATCACGGACAGCGTTTGATTTCTGATATAGTGGTCCCAGACTTCGTGTCGACATAATGTTACCATCGCCAACAAAGTACCTCTTCCAACTGGGGAGGGGGAAGAGTACACCCCGCGCGCTACAAGATAGGGTAGAATTCTTCGCTTGTTCGCGAAGTTTGGGACCACAATAATATATGTATATCAGAAGTCGAATGCTGTCCGTGATATTAAATACGAAACTACACCAAGACCGTGCAGTCTTCTTCTTGGCGTGTCGATACCATTCCAACGATCCATTCAGAGTGTTCCGCCACTTTTACAGCCGTGCTGCAGTAATAGTAAAAGTTCGCATTTTTTATAAAAATGTATTTTAGCATGGGTATATTTTGAAAACTGTAAGTCCTATCAACATACATCGACAGGCAATATTATAGAGAATTTAATGAAGTACTTATTGGTCTTCGACAGTTTTTGCGTAGCTTTTGCCGTTTTCATAAAATAAAAACCGGTCAAGTGCGAAGGTTCCGTACACGCAAAGCATCTCACATTATAGCTCAAACTAAAAGACCAACTAGTTTCAAAAACAAACTTAACTTCGTAGTTCGATCCCTAGGGTTCATACTAAATCCAGCGCAAAAATAAGTTTGTAGCACTTTTTTTTAGACTTCCAACAACATATTTACATTTTAAGATTTATTCCTATATAAATACTGTTAGACCTTGCTTTTTGCCAAACATAATTTTAGGTCAACGAGAAGTACCCCATAGGTTTTGATTGCTGTTTGAAATCGCGAAATATGCGAAAATTCGCAACATTTACGGTAATATCTTCTGATCGCGTTGATGTGTAATTTTAATATTTTTTTGCTGAAAGAGACCGTGGATCCGAGTAATTCGGTATTAATTTCAACTTGATACCTTTAAGCGTTCCTGAGAAAAAAAGTTTGACAGACAGACGGACAACAAAGTGATCTTTTAAGGGTTCCGTTTTTACCTTTTGAGGTACGGTACCCTAAAAATGAGAAAAACCACGATTTGGGATATAAAAAGGGGGAGGGAAAGGGGGGAAATAATCATTTCTCGATGTTTTTTCATATTATGTAATATTAAAATACATATATGAAAGCTACATTTATGCCAAGTTTCATGCTTTCTTTCGGATGGGACCATAAAATCGATTTTTGTTAGGACAAGGAGCAGTACTTAAAGGTTAATTAAACATTAAAATTCTAAGTACTAACCGCGGTACATTTATTGTTCTCGTCGTCGGGTTAGAATAAAAGGTTAACTATAAAAGTTAAGGTTAAGTTTAGTCCTTTACTAACGAACGCGTGCACTTTCTAGGACTGGTGAGAGCCAACTGTCGTTTTCAAGTGAGGTACGCGTGTTGTTGCAAGTAACAATGAAACCGGCCAAGTGCGAGTAGGACTCGCGCACGAAGGGCCCTATACCATTATTTATACAACATTAGACAATATAACAAAAAACGGCAAAAAGAAAAACACGTTTTTTGTATGGGAGCCCTAAATATTTATTTTTTTATATTTTTAGTATTTGTTGTTATAGCGGCAACTGAAATACATCATCTGTGAAAATTTCAACTGTCAAGCTATCACAGTTCATGAGATACAGCCTGGTAACAGACAGACGGACGGACAGACGGACAGCGGAGTCTTGGTAGGTAATGGGGCTCGTTTTTACTCTTTGGGTACGGAACCCTGTAAAACACTATCCTACAAACGATGATTGACAGTATTTGTCGATTTAGAATAAATACGTTGCAATTTTGGTACTTTTCCATCAAGTACTTATTAATTAATCACCCCAATAAGTTCTATATCCTTTATAATTTTGCAAATTCACAGTTCCAATTCAATGTATGAGACTAACTGACCAAAAAATATTTACTGTCGATTAAGGATAAAAACTCAGTAGAAATGGATATTTATGAGTATTTACTCATCCTTAGATAAATACTCAGTCCTTAACCCATCTCGCAAAATCTACTGAACGGATATCGATGAAATTTTGTAGAAAAATACCAGGAATAATATATCCCACCAAATGCATAAATTTTCTTGTAAAATGGTTCCAAGAGACAACATGGCTCGTACTGTCAAAATATTATCAGATCTCATTTGGAACCAATTTTAACTCTTCAAGTAACTTCACTAACTCTACAAGGCGTTGGGTAAAATATTTATTCATTGTTAGTCAAAGTCAATTATTTTTAATTATATAGGCTTAAAAATAGCACTTATAAATCGTCACATTCTTGTTTTTAGTTAGTTGACGTCATTAAATTACTTAAAGCTAAGTTTACCACCGCCTCCAAAGCGCAAGTGGAGTAAGGAGGCGCAAGTAGAGTGTTAATTTTTCTGTTATATTGACAACTGATTGATTGAGGCAACACTGCAGATTTTTATGATGAGTGTTAATTACAACCTGTTAAATTAAAAGAAAAGTAAGAGGAATAATTAAGATAGGAATGTATCCAAATTTGAAAGTTATAGAAGGTGTACGTTAGGTACTAAACAGTGGTGCTTTTTTACGAGTTGCCTATAGAGTTAAAGTTAAGCTAGTAGTCGAAATACGTTTATTGTAAAGTTATAAGTTCTTGTGGAAACTCGTATATTGTTACTACTCCTTGGATGACTTTTAATGTATGTTTAAGTAGAATTAAGTTGTTTTATAATAAGCATTTTAATACAATATTTTTTGTTAATGGATAATTACAATCCTTAGGTACTAATATTATAGCTGCGAAAGTTTGTGTGTGAGTTTGTGAATTTGTGACGATGTTTGTTAATCAATAACGCTAAATCTACTGAACGGATTTTGATCAAATTTGGTACACGGGTAGAAAAATACCGGGAATAGCACAAAGGGTACTATTCATCCCGAAATTTCCGCGGGGTGAAACCCTGGGGTACTAGGGTATTATATAATCTGTGTCCGGGGTTCAGCTAGTACAATATAAATAAATTTTCAGGTTTTATTTGCGAGAAAAAATTAAAATACAATGAATACCTTTCTGTGACATACTATATGTTGTGTCGCGAGGTCACGCCTGCGTGAAACCCCGTGGTTTCATTACGCGCCGTGCAACGACCAGCCGAACACTACCTCCTTACCTACCATCTATCTATACCTATCTATCTATCTACCCGTTAGAATAGCGATCGTAACAGATATAGGATGTGTAGAGTTAGTATAGAGCTTGGTAGAGCTCGTGCAACCACCAGCCGAATACTCTATCAGCTATCCATTAGAATAGCGATATTAACGTAACTGATATAGCTAGGGGCTCGTAGTGCAAAGTGATATTTCATTGTAATAATATTAGACAATTAGACAATATTAATACAATAGTAAACGAATTACTGTGGCGCAGCGACCCAAAGATATAAGCAACATCGATGACC
Organism: Ephestia elutella; assembly: GCA_018467065.1. Lineage (NCBI taxonomy): Eukaryota > Metazoa > Arthropoda > Insecta > Lepidoptera > Pyralidae > Ephestia > Ephestia elutella. The sequence goes on along the minus strand of CM031588.1, from coordinate 2,021,730 downwards.
AACTTTTGGCAAAATTGAAATGAAATGAAATAAAAATAATTTTATTTAAATAGGCTAAAAAATTGCACTTTTAAATCGTCATATTCGTGTTTTTTTAGTTAGTTGACGTCATAAAATTTCTTAAAGCTAAGGTTACCACCGCCTCCAAAGCGCAAGTGAAGAAGAGGCGGCGCAACAAACTCCACTGCTGCATTTTATCCAAAGACGTCAGTCACTTTACAACATATGTCTAAATAACTATCTATGTGGACGAATATACATTGAATTTTTATATGAAATGTCAGATTACATAAAGTACTATAAATGTAAAAAAGCATGTACACGCTCTACATCAAATAGTTCTTCTAACGCCAGATGAGGTACAGCGCAAATTTCACTTTGGAACTGGTTTTTCTCGAGTTAAATTGCACTCACTTCTTGAACAATTTAAATAACAGCCTACGATTCAACGTGGCGTTTAAACGAGACTTAAAATTAAGTCTAGTTTAGTCTGTAATGGCCGTCGATCGGGAAACGATAGGATAAGGGCCTTCATAGCTTTAAACTACCGTATTATTTATTACTAGACATACAAACTATTTTAGTAAATCATAATATCTACCGAAGAACTTTACCACCGTATCACCTGTTATAACTTGAAGTTTCATCCATATCATCTGGATAACTGGCTGTCAACCACCGTACGTTTTAAAAGACACTTCTTGCCACGTACGACCACCCCATGGTGTTGCAGTTGTCCATGTTTGGGCATGTAAGTAGAAGTTAATAGAGGCATATTACAAAAACGGTGACGAATACGAATGTGGATGGGTAAAGAGAAAGAGTTAGAAAGAGTATATTAATACCTTGTAGGAATGATATGAACGTCATAAAGGTGAATAAAGCAGAAATAGAGAGTTGTGGAGCGAAGTGACATTGTGAGTTCTGTCTTTCGTGTAGAAAAGTAAGACTACATTTAAGATTTCGACAATGATTGTATTGAAAATTTTCTCCTATCTAAATTTAGGATCAAAAATTAGTCTTAAGTTATTAATAAAAAAGTCCTCTTCTAAAAAGTAGTCCATAAAATGACGCAAAGGCCATGTACATAAGAAGTTTGCAGTTCAAAAACAACAATCGAATTTCGTTTAAAAACCGGCAGATGGCATTGCTGGGTATCTTCTGATTCCGATTTGTGTGGTTATGCCGGAGCAATTTGTTTATTTCACTTGTGAACCATGCCGTGCCGCGACCCCGAGTGGAATGCAGCCGATTATATGCTAATATATCGAATAAACCCTCGATTATGTTAACGAGTGCCAAAACCAACGAGACCACTCGGTAATACAGTTAATTATGACGATGTGAACCGCGAATGCAGCGATAAGACGCGTCATAAATACGTCGCAAATTACCGAGCTCTAAAAGCACAATTCACTAAAGCACACCCACGTCTTCATTAAAAGCACTAGCTTATCGTTAAAATCGATCTCGTTACGAACAATGAAACCGTCGAAACAAACACCGACCGAGCGGTAAACGAATACGAGAAACGTAATCGGGTCGAACGTCGCACCAAATAAAATAAAACCTCAATCAAAAATCTAAAGGCATTCGGTATCATAACCGGAGCGGTGCGTCGACCTCCCGCCATATGAAAACACGGCCGTGTGGGTTACACGCCCGTACGAAAAAAAACAAAAGTATAATAATGTAACGCACTAAGTATCCGTCTTAAAAATACGCCTCGATCTTTTGCGCGCGTCTTGCTTGTGATATACTGCAAATTGGACCGAAAGCTATGGCAGCTGAAGGTTGAAAATAGAAGTGTTGTCTGCTGAGTCCTGGCGAGGGCCGGTAGGGTGGCGGGCGCGGGGCGCGCGGGGGGGACGGCGGTGATGGATGGCCCAATCAGGCAGCGTGGCGGTGCCGGTCGCGCTAATCGCGCAGTGCGCCCTCGGAGATGGACGCACACACGCGCACTCACACGCAGCCGCAGGGCTCCACAGATCCTCGATACCGCTGCAGCCTTTTCCGAGATATCTACCATCGTAATATGAAAAGACGCATCTGACATTTTTTCCACATTAAGTTAAATACAGCAAAAAAGGCAATTCCTTGATTCGACAAAAATTACAGTTTTGCTTTCGTCATAAGACGGCAGATATAACATATCGCGAAGGAAATCGATGGAAACCAGCCGGGGCGTGCAAACAGACCGTTTGTATGAACGTCGTATTTACCGGCGGATCGATAGCCACCAACCGTTGTAAACAACTGGGAAAAAACGCCACCCTAAGGGCTATTAACGGCCACGTGACTAATTTCGGGAGCTGTCAGGAACAGCGCCGGCACGTGGTCGTGTTTGCGGCCTTCCCTGCTCTCTACACAATGCGTGTATGACTAAACGTTCTTCGCAGGACAATTGTCGAGTTAACCCCGTCATGCCAATCGTTACAGTTTCACAGCGTCACCTGACAATCGATAAAGGTTTAGTCGTGTGCGAATTGGCTGTTGGTAGTACAGAAAAGGTCGTCGAAGATGTACGAAATGCGCTCAGATCCCTTATTAGGTGTGTGTGTGTACAGGTTACACTACATTTTTAGTTTGAGTTGTGTTATGAATGACACTGTAGTTGAAAAGTCTCTGGACTATCAACATTTATCTGCAAATGAAATTGAATGGGTTGTGGAGATCATGTTGAGAATAATGTTCATATCGCTACATTTTCTCGCAATATAGTTATGCGACCCGGATATCTATTTATGTTGTTCTGGACGAAGTCCCTTATGAACAGTGTCTATGGTAATAGAGAAGTATAGAAGTACAGACAATAACAATTCGCATATCATCATGATATCTATAGGATTTGTCTGTTCATTTCTTCTTATCGAATGAATGCATTCATGAATATTGACTTGGTCAACTAAGGGGATTGCTTTATTAGCCATATTTACTTAGTCTTTCTATATATGGCGTGGGTTGGATCCCATGAGAGCACTGCTTCAAATATTTTTCAATATATTATCGTAGATCCTGTTAATGGGAATTACTTCACATGTACCCTTCACTTTAGCATGGGGCTTGGTATCTATAATAATATTATCCACATTTTAGTCAGAAGCAGTTCTGCTGAATAGTGATTTCGTCATTTCCACATCATCATCTTCATACAAGATAGTAAAACACCATATCATAGGCTCTTTATAACGAACAATAACAGTAGTAGTATCGACGGTAACCGACTCCCACCAGCCGTGTATGTCCGTATGGTTGACTCAGATAAAAAATGTTAATAAATCAACGGACATCGCATTTTGTCCTTAAGAGTCCTTTCTCCTAATCCCGACAGAATTGAAACGAATCTAATGAAACGAGGATACGAAAAAAACGAATGCGATCGAGCCCCACAATCATTTTAACTTTTTTCCATCCTTCGCTCTCGAGGCGTATTTTTTTTTATTATTTTTAAATCTGTCTCTGGACTTGTGTTTTCTTTTTTTTTGTTGCCTTTTCATAAATATTTTAAAATCGGATTCAGTCAGGACAAGCGCAGCGAATGGATTAGAATTTAGATACTTTCGGGGCGGGTAATTTATGCCCCTCTTTGTTGAGATATGAATAATAAGAGCCGATGATAAATCCTCTTTCGCTATCAGCAATGGACCTTGCTATCTAGCGACGGTTTTTTCGCATTTGTACACAACAATTATTGTTAGAAAGATCAATGTTGCCATCTTCTGAAATATAATCTTATGTGACCCGGGATGACGTAAGGATTCTAACCACATACACCTAAATCGGTTGAAGAATTCAGGAGTTATGGTTACAAAGGAATCTTTTAGGAACAAATCAAATTTTGTTCTAAATACCTACATAAACTCTAAAGACATTATATAATATTTAGTTACCTTTTAACAGTCAAGTAAAAAACGTCTACGTCATTGGTCGATTCTCTACGTCATCGGTTAAAATATATATTGACTTTAAAAACAACATCAAAAGTACTGCTCTTTTCAGGGAGCCTATTTTTGAGAGCAGGTCAATTGAGGCCTATCAAGTGGTCTATACTTTGTATGACGTCATTGTGTTCTTATAACAAGAGTACTTCTACTTTAATCTCCTTCACATTACCAAATAATGAACAATCCTTAGAAACTGTAGCAGCTTAAAAAAAATAGTCCGAGATTAGATTAGATCAGATATTCGTCCGGTCAGCAGATGGTAACAATCCCGTGGCTTATTTTAAAACCCATTTAGATCCAAAACTGGCTCGTTAAATTCCAATACAAATGATCCGGACCATAAAGTACCAGCAACTATTCCAAAAATGCGTTCGTTTAAAAAGCCCTTAACGAAATTATTAAAACCGAACAAAAAAGGACCACTTGATGATTTACCGACGTCAATTTTGACAGCTTGTAGTTTTGTTTCGACGAAATTATAGTAATTTTATGAAATAGCCATCTACTTAAAATAAGCGTTTGGTGAAAAAATCGTATGATGAATAACCGGTATTTTATAGACAAGAATGTTTGTGGAATGTGGATAATATCTTTAAGTTTGGTTTGGTTCGGTAGCCACGTCTCTGTTATAAATTCGATGGTATCTATCAAATTTTGATTTACTAGCTACACCCTGGAGTCTTTGCTCCCATTGGAATTTGAGCATAAAAGTCATACCATCTCTATGTACCTTTCATGACCATTAAATATTTGAAACAACATAGAGAAACTCTACTTTTACATTCTAAATCTTAAATTTATTTGTACATGCAATGAGTATGCGATACATATCGGCTGTGCAATTTCCAAACCTAGCAACTTCTAAAGCAAATTTAGGTAAAACACGTTTTTAAAAAAATTGTCCCTTGCTAGGTTTTGAAATTGCACAGCCGATAATATGAAACGTGTGGATGTGAATTACTAAAAAGAAAATATATGAAACAAAAAGTCATCCAGCCTATTTTCCACATAGCCTGGGAAGGATAAGATACGCGGAACCCACGCAAAGGGATCTAGTGTCTGTTCCATAAAATTGCGATTTGTATCATTTTGAGTTGAGATAAAGAAACCTTTTTAGATGTCCCGTCGGCTGAGTAATCACAAATATGGAGAAAACAGATGTGTATACAATAATCTTAAGGCCAATAAAACAAACAATAAGATTATTCAATGTCGAATTGCAACATTGAAACATGCTACCAAGCTGGTCTGGGAGCGAAGAAAAACATAGAATGTGCCAGCTGCTTCTCTTCCCGCACAGATTGTAAAAGTCAATCGAGAGAAAGGGCTTTAAACTGGGGATTCCTCCACTTATAGGCGATGGGCTAGCAACCTGTCACTATACCTGAATCTCCATTCCATCAGAGAGATTTCAAAAACCGCTAACAATTTCGTTAGCGGTTGTTGAAATTCACTCCGTTTCATTCGCTTTAGTGAAGACCGGCCATATGGCTTCTAGTTCAGTTGCTTTTATGCTAGCTACTATAATAAAAAAATCCTATTGCTTTTCATCTCATTCAAATATAGTCAACCAAACAGTGACATCTTTTGAATAGCGAGTTTGGGTAGAGTCATGTGCACAGAATTAATATAAGTACTACATATAGGCTAATACCTACTTTAGAAACTTTATTCAAGAATCGGATCCTTTACCATTTTAAGGCGATTTCACCTACACATGACACATGCTTGCCCAATAACTTTCTGTCTCCAATAACTTTGCATCGAAATAAACGCTACTATTTATTCATAACCGACCGTTTCGAAAATAAGGTTGTAAAAATCACGAATTTATATGAGCCGAACCCTTGGGAGTTTTAATATGATTTCTTATAGCAAAAACTCCTTATTAAATAAACTTTGAAACGAAAATGATGTCCCCATCTGATCAGAATAAAAACTGGGATTTGACAAGATTAAAATGGTAACTCAAGTTATTTCTGACGTGCGTCTTATTGCCTTTTGCAACGGTTTATTATTTATTTTTATTGCTTCTTTCCGATGCGTAACTTCGATGCAACATAATCCCGACATTGAGACGCGAGGTTTCATGAAAAAAAATGCCAAGCGGCAAATTAACGTGCCTATAGATAGGTCACAATTTAGGCTTCAACCCATTCGACTTTTCTCCGTCGTACGTTGTCTCAAAAAATAGTTAATTTTTATAAACATTTTGGTGTTTAAATAAACACGCTATGTAGTAAAAGTTGCTTTTGTACTTCTTGCAATAACGTTGAGTATTTCATGTAATATTCCTGTAAGTACCTGATAATGGGTACTGACAGGTACAAGCGTAGACGTAAACGTTATAAACATTTTTCTGTACGTATTAATATTTTTTTCTTTGAGCGTACACCTACCTCATGAGTAACTTAAGAACATAAATCAAGATTAATGTTTAAAACATAATTAAGAATTTACTAATTTAATACACCCGACTTTTAAATTTATTACACAAAAGAAATAAAAAACAATTTCACAAGGTAAATGTTTAAAGTTTTCTACCATATTGTACTTTAAAAAGAACCGACAATAATATTAAAATAAAAAAAATGTACAAACAAATCAGGGAAACATTTCATTGAATGTGAAAGTTTTAAGTTGAAACAAATTTGCTACTTTGCAATAAGAAAATTTGAAAAAAGCAACACGATATTGAGACAGGCATAAACGAATCACACCGTATTGTGAATCTGTGACACTTTGAAAAATAAAAAAGTGTCATGGCCGCTTCGCGCGTTGCCGCGTCGCTGTCAATATCCATTCTGATTGCGCGGAGCTCGTAAGTTTGATAGAAGCACGTTTAAGTAAATAACTGTATAATGCGTGAATAATGTAATCTGTACGTGGGTACAAAGATACGATCTCTTGACGTATTTTCTTGACAAATGACTAATTGTGGCAATCGAGATAGGCTCTCGAAATTTTTGTCCGCCTCTCTCTAAATTTTATCAAATAACTTTTTAAAGAACAAAATATTCCGTTACCCACTGAATGCTTCACTAATGAGTTTAAAGTTCATATTCTTGATTTTATAGGTACTGTTACTTTGACAAATCGTTAGAAGACAGGTGTTTTATTAGCATCATACGAATTCTCATTTTTCTTCATGATGTGAAGTTTTTCATATAGAAAATACTAGCTGTCGCCCGCGGCTTCGCCCGCGTGAGTTTCGCTTAGATGAAAAATCTCTCTTGGAGCTTTTCATCAGATGTTCCAGATCTTCAAGTTTTATACGTCAGCAGAAAATGATCATCAGGTTGAACGACTTTTGTTAAGGCACCATTTCTATATTTCTTATAGTTTAGTTAAGGTTCTTCATCAGGTGTTCCAGTTTTCAAAATAAAATATAGCCTATATGTTGCCCAGGTTTAATAGCTATACAACAAAAAAAGTTTCATTCAAATCCGTCCAGTAGTTTTTGCGTGAAACGCGTACATACATACAGACAGACAGACAAGAAATTCCAAAAAAAATTTTTTGCTTTCTATTATTCTTTTTAAGTGTCCCTCTATCCATTTCAGTCAAAAATATTAAATGTACAGACAAAATATTTTTACTGTTTTATTATATGTATAGATTAAGTAAATGTCCAGTAGTCAGAATTGGTACTCTCTCTCTCAGCCGAAAGACGTCTGTGCAGAGCAACTACGCTCTGCTGCCAGAAAATGTGGCAGCGAGAATCCGGACAAACGAAGCGGCGGGAAGAATTCTGTACCGGAACTTCACCGGGAAAAAACCACCGGTAAAAATAAGTACCGGGAAAAAATCTCCACGCGGCACCACGTTTGCCCGACTAAAACCTAACTAACTTAACGCAGTCTGCTACCACCGTAGCTTATGAAGGGAGCTACAGGGCCCTATATGATAACCTAACCTATAAATTAACTACAACTGAACACTTACCAAATTAAATCTTCTTTCTCTTCGGATCCAAACTTGAGTGTCTTCGGGAAGGGGGAATTCCTAATCACCCTACCTAACCCTTGAGATCTCAATTCCCCAGGACAACTAAATAGATTTCTTCCCGTAGTTTCACTCGGGAACAGTCAGATGTGAACAGCCAGCCACGTTTCACCTCTCACAAGAAAAAGTCACAATAACAGAGTTTTTCACAAACACAAATTCAATAGTTATTTAACAAACAGGAGATTCACAATTATCACTCAAACTAAACAACAAGCAAAAGACGCGAGACCGCTCCGCGTATTAAAATCAAACCGATATCGCCCTGGACAATGCAATGGCGGACCACACGCGACGCCATTCACGCTAGCAGTGTGAGAACCCCGAAACGCCTGGCGGCGATAACAGGAAACGCCTGCGTTTAGTTTTACCCAATATATTACAAACATCCCCCCGTCCCGGTCTGAGAAGCAGACCGCTAGCTTACTCTACGGGAAGGCGGGCGAGAGAGGTCACACCTCTCCTTAAAATCGAACCGTCGACCAACACCTCAGCCACACGCGGAGTGCCATCTCCGCCAAGAATCAAACGTAATATGCGAGCTCGTCGCCAAAGCAATGAGGGCAAATTTGCCTCTTTTAACAATACTAAATCACCCTCCCTGGGAGGCTCAGTCCTGTCTGTCCACTTCACTCTTTGCTGCAGCAAATGCAAATACTCAAGCGACCAGCGACGCCAAAAGTCCTGGCTCATTTGCTGCAACATTTGAAAACGCGACAACCGATATACGCGTTCATCCTTCCACGGGTATTCGGGCAGGGCATTCAACGGCCCTCCCACCAAAAAATGACCAGGGGTGAGAGCTTCCAAGTCATTTGGATCTGGAGATAGCGGACAGAGAGGACGAGAGTTGAGGACCGCCTCAACTTTACAAAACACTGTGGCCAGCTCTTCAAAAGTTAGAGCCGTTTCTCCGATAATGCGGCGGAGGTGGGTCTTTGCGGATTTCACAGCCGCTTCAAAAATCCCTCCCCAATGGGGGCAACTTGGGGGACTAAACTTCCAGGTTATTCCCCTTTGGGCAGCAATTTGACTTAAACTAGTACAATTTTTATCAATAAACACAGAAACATCCTTAAGATAATTTACAGTTCCCTTATAGTTTGTGCCATTATCAGACCTAATAAGGGAAGGTAGACCTCGACGCGAAACAAAGCGATCCAACGCGGCGACGAAGGCCTCCGTAGTCAGAGCCGATACCACCTCCAAATGGACAGCCTTGGTGGCCAAACAAACAAATACACACAAATAGCCCTTCACAATACGGGCATTACGAAAGGGAGAAGCCTTGATCGAAAAGGGACCGGCAAAATCGGTTCCAACGCCGTCAAACGGTCTCGAAGGTCGGATTCGATCAGCGGGCAAATCACCCATCTGTGGTTGCATCGTGGATGCCTTCAACCTATAACATGCAATACATCGAAACAGGACACTACGGATTGCTCTTCGGGCAGACAAAATCCAAAACTCGCGTTGCAAAATAGCCAACAAAGCATTGCACCCAGCATGGGCGTTACGAATGTGTCGATCAGACACCAAAAGCTGCACCAAGGGTCCGCCCTTGGGCAACAACAGAGGATGGCGAGTCTCATATGGAAGATCCGCCTTCCGGAGCCTGCCTCCAACCCGAAGAAGCCCATCCGAGTCGATGTACGGGTTCAAACGAGCGACCGCGCCCTTCAACTTAGCGCGTGCGTCGCGCAAGATACGAAGCTCTGACTCAAACCGTCCGGTCTGCACGACACGGACCCAATGCAACAATGCGCTCCGGCGCTCTTCTGCACCTGCAATCGGCTCCAACCGCTTTGCCTGTGGGTTTCTACAATTATGTATGAAACGCTTAATCCAACTGGTAACACCCAGAAGCTTATCCAAACTGCTATACCGAGCAAGTAGCCAATCCGGCTCCGACGTCGTCTCAGCGACTACAGCATGTACACGGAGCCCAGTCAAACTCAAAGAAGTAACATCTGTCTGACAGACAGGCCAAGAAGTTTCTGATCCCATCAGCCACTCTGGACCCCACCAGAGCGGGTGTGACACCAATTCTGGTGCCGTACAACCTCGGGAAGCACAGTCCGCTGGGTTAAGCTCTCCCGGCACATGTCTCCATGTTATATCAATTCCGATATTCTGGATTTGGGAAACCCGATTTCCCACAAAAACCTCCAAGGTATGTGGGGCCGCGCGCAACCATGCAAGCGCGACCTGGCTATCCGACCAGGCGAAGATGTCCCGTATCTCGACCGTGGCCGCCAGCTCACATGCAACGTGATGCAACAATTTAGAGAGAAGGTGAGCTCCACTCAACTCAAGCTTGGGAATAGTCAGCCTAGTCCTGATGGGGGCGACCTTGCTCTTCCCTAACAAAAGCGAGACATTGACCCGGCCATCGGCGTCAACTGTCCGCATATAGACTGACGCGGCGTAGCCTCGCTCCGACGCGTCACAAAAGCCATGCAGGCTGGCTCGATATTTCCCGGGGGGCAATATTCGACGAGGCAAGGCAATCCGATTGACTTCCTTAATCGATGAAAACAAGTCGAGCCAATCATCCAATGGAGGACCAAACAGCGGCTCGTCCCACGAGACGCCCAAAGTCCAAAGTCTCTGAAGAAGACACTTTGCAGAGAATATCACTGGACTGATCCAACCGCTTGGATCGAACATACGGGCTATTACGGACAACACCGTTCTCTTAGTCCAGACCTTTGGTATTTCCAAGTCCACTTGGAATGTAAAAATATCGGTTAGCGGCTGGTACTGCATGCCCAGCACCGCTATCCTGTTGGGATCATCCACATCCTCAAACAGGTGAGGGTTCTGTTGGTGATCCTCCGGGATCCCTTCTAGAACTTTAGGCTCATTAGACAACCACTTACGTAGCTCGTAGCCACCTGTCTTCAATATTTCAATCAATTCATCCCGCAGTAGGAGGGCCTCCTCAATACTTTGGGCTCCGGTGCACACGTCATCAACATACAAGTCACGTGACAGCACGGAAGCCCCACGGGGAAAGCGGATCCGTTCCCGCTCTGCCAATTCAAGCAATGATCTGATGGCGATATAGGGACTAGATTTCAAACCATACGTGTTTGTGTTGAGTTCATACACCGTCACAGGATCCTCAGGGCGCTCACGCCACAGTATCAACTGGAATCGCCTGTCCTCAGGATGTATGACTGTCTGGCGGAACATCATCCGGATGTCCGCACCAAAAACCACTTGATGTCTTCTAAAGTTCAAGATGATGTCAATTATATCCCTATGCAATTTGGGACCTGAATGCAAACATAGATTCAACGAAACTCCGTTCGAAGTGGGTGCGGACCCATCAAAGACAGTCCGCAACTTGCCCGTTGAGGCCTTCACCACCGCGTGGTGGGGCAAAAAATAATGCTCAGTTGAGCTCCAATCAACTCGAGCCGGAGACATGTGACCCAAATCCTCGTACTCGCGCATAAATTCAATATATTTATCGCGAAGTACGTGGTCACGCTGCATGCGTCGCTCCATGGACAGCAGTCGTTTCTCCGCAAGCGCCCTACTTTGCCCTAGGCTAGGACGAGAGGCAACAAAAGGTAACCTAGTTACAAACCGACCGGAGGGCAACCTCTCCGTGGTCGATCGAAAAAGGGCTTCGCACTCAGCATGTTCCGGATCCATCCTGGAACTCATAGGTGGCTCCTCCACCTCCCAAAACCTTTGCATGGTCTTGGCCAAGGACGCAGATGCGACAACCGGTGGCTCCTCCGCGGTGCCATTATCAAACACAGGGCCCATCAGGGCAAAACCAAAAATCGTAGACACTGCCATCAGTGAAGACGAACCCAGAGCCTTCTGTGTACCCAACAAAATCCAACCCAATACGTCCGAGCCCAGGAGCAAGTCCACTGGGCCGGGATGAAAGACAAAGGGGTCGGCCAAATCCAGACCCGAAACCAAAGACAACACACCCGGCGGTATGTCTGTCGAGGGGTGCCAACCCGCAATGGTATCCATTACCATAGCCGAAGTCGTGATCCTCATTGTGGAGGACTTCAGCGAAGAAAGGTGACAAGTGTCTGGCCCGTCAGACACTTCACTTGTATGCCACCAACTCCAAGAAGTGGCACAGGCGAGTCTTCCACGACTAAACCTAACTGGCGTGCCACTCGAGTGGTAACCAAACTGCTTTGAGCCCCTGAGTCCAACAGAGCTCTCAAATTAATGGCTTCCCCTACGACCCCATACGCGGACCACCGCGGTAGGGAGCAGAACCGTCCGCGGCTCTGTCCCAGCAAGGGAGCAAGCTAGTTACGGGCTCCCCACTCTCTCCAAACCAGGGGCGCGCCACTGACCCGGATAATATGGCGGGCGAGTGCACATCCCCATCTGAGGGGGGCATAACCCGCGGCCCGGCCATACATATGGTACGGCGGGTGGTACTCCAGCCGTGGGTACTCGTGCAGCGGCGGAGAAAACCGCTGCGGCTGCATGTGTTGGGTATTGGTAACCCGCGTGGAGGGGGGTGTCCCCACTCTCACGTCCGATCTAGGGCCCCCGCCCATGGGGGCCCCATCCGGGGCCTGGCCAGCCACATACTGGCCATGACCTTGGGGCGCGTGATCCCGGTCCGCCAAGACCCGCGCAGGTACGCGACCCCCCTCCCGAGGGGGGGTGCGACGAGCGAAGCCGCGTCCTCCGTCCGGTGGTGGAGGGCTTCGCGCAGGAGCGCCCCCGCCCATAGGGGACCCCTGCCTCAACATCCGGGTGCCATCCCCGTTGCGGTTCATGCAAAGCATCGCGTGGTGCCGCCCACGGCATGCACTGCATGGTATGGCACTGGGACAGTCACGTGCATAGTGACCGCCCAAACAATAAAAGCAAAGTTCATGCCGCTTTGCCATGCGGCGCCGATCTTGTACTGGCAGTCCCTGCCAGTCCCTGCATTGCAGCAGGCTGTGGCCCATCCGACCACATTGCAGGCAGTCCGCGTCCCTCGCGACTGCTGCCGTGTGTGCAACCCGCGCACCAGCTCCACGCGGTGGCGGTTGCCGTCCCTGTTGGGGCCTCCCTCGCCATGAGGGTTCCAAGGGCCTACGTTCAGGCGCTCTGGATGGCGCTGAGTCCGTCATGGTATTCTCAGCAGCCCGTGCCTCAAACTCCAAAAACTTCACCAAGTCAGTGAATGTTGGTAGGGTGGTGCTATCCCGCTCCGCATTTTCGCGCTCAAACCGCGAGCGGATGTCATTGGGCAATTTGCCCAATACAATGTGCACCAACAAAAAAGACCATTGGTCCACCGGCAGCCCCAGTGTGCGGAGCGCGTTACAGGCCACTGTAACGGGCGTGAGCAACTGCAGGCGCAACTGTGCCCTGTTGGCCACCTTGGGCAGGGCCATCAACTGTGCGGCGTGCGCATCCGCTAACAAACGTAAGTTTTGATAGCGGGAGTTCAATAACTCCCAAGCCGTGTCGTACTGGTCGTCCTCCACCCGGAGGTGCTGGATGAGCGACCGCGCTTCATCCTCAAGAGTGGAGAGGAGGTAGGCCATCTTCTGGGCCTTCGACAAATCCTGTCGTGCTACGACCAGGGACTCAAACATATTTTTATATGCTACCCACTCCTCCATCCTACCCCCAAAGTGGGACAGCTGAAGGGTGGGGAGCCGACCAGTAACCGCTGGTCCTTCCTGTCTAACAGGTGTGCGAGGGGCTGGTCCGCCAGCCTGTCTCGCCCTTATTGCGGTCACCGCCTCCGCGATATCATCGTGCAGACTCAGGATCTGGTCCATGTCCGCCATGTGACCTGCGTAGGCCTCCGGGGTAAGATCGGCTTCGGTAAGCGCCGCCATGGCCGCTTCCGCGCTAATCAATCGTGAGTGGAGGTGATCCGCTCTTAGCAGTATGGCGCCCTCCCTGTCCTTCCGGGACAGGAGTCCTCCGGCCGTCACAAACCATCTCAATTCGTTGGCGAGTGTCGCCCTAGCATTGGAGGCCTTCGCCATCGCGTCAAGTCACAAACAAAAAATAACAAAAGGTAAATAAAAAACAACAAAATCAAGCAACTACACGAAGAACCGCGGTAGGTATGAGAATGGCACAAACCCGGAACGCACGGTACAAACCGCAAACAAATACAAAAAAGGTTACAAATATTCTTATACAAACAAACTAAGAAAAATCTAATAATTTTTACAAACAATTAATTATTTTTTACAAACGAACAAATAGAGGGTAGATAAACTACGCTCTGCTACCAGAAAATGTGCAGAGCAACTACGCTCTGCTGCCAGAAAATGTGGCAGCGAGAATCCGGACAAACGAAGCGGCGGGAAGAATTCTGTACCGGAACTTCACCGGGAAAAAACCACCGGTAAAAATAAGTACCGGGAAAAAATCTCCACGCGGCACCACGTTTGCCCGACTAAAACCTAACTAACTTAACGCAGTCTGCTACCACCGTAGCTTATGAAGGGAGCTACAGGGCCCTATATGATAACCTAACCTATAAATTAACTACAACTGAACACTTACCAAATTAAATCTTCTTTCTCTTCGGATCCAAACTTGAGTGTCTTCGGGAAGGGGGAATTCCTAATCACCCTACCTAACCCTTGAGATCTCAATTCCCCAGGACAACTAAATAGATTTCTTCCCGTAGTTTCACTCGGGAACAGTCAGATGTGAACAGCCAGCCACGTTTCACCTCTCACAAGAAAAAGTCACAATAACAGAGTTTTTCACAAACACAAATTCAATAGTTATTTAACAAACAGGAGATTCACAATTATCACTCAAACTAAACAACAAGCAAAAGACGCGAGACCGCTCCGCGTATTAAAATCAAACCGATATCGCCCTGGACAATGCAATGGCGGACCACACGCGACGCCATTCACGCTAGCAGTGTGAGAACCCCGAAACGCCTGGCGGCGATAACAGGAAACGCCTGCGTTTAGTTTTACCCAATATATTACAAACAACGTCCACTGCTGGACAAAGGCCTCCCCCAAGGATTTTGGTAAGGTACTAAGAAAACTTAAATAAATAACGAAGCATAGACGAATTAATTATTTAAAAAAAATTGAACATATATGTTCAATTTTTTTATTCTTTGAAGAATTATATATAAT
Source organism: Ephestia elutella (assembly GCA_018467065.1). Lineage (NCBI taxonomy): Eukaryota > Metazoa > Arthropoda > Insecta > Lepidoptera > Pyralidae > Ephestia > Ephestia elutella. Next base: position 2,006,663 of record CM031588.1, on the reverse strand, counting down.
TCTTCAAAGAGTTTTATTTATCAAAATAACTCTATGGTTTTACCATTATTTTTCCTGTATTTCCAAACGATTAGTATTTTGCACATAAACTGAGAAGATATACAGTACTTACAGATAATTTCCCCACAAGTGGACCAAGCATAGCGCTGGCAACACCGTAATGCTGCGATCACGCCGCCATTATTGGAGATTACTATAATGTAATGTGTCGACGATTTGAAATAATCACACCAGATTACACCAGAATATCCGCTGTGTTGCCATTTTAATCAATACCTAGTTCCATCGATGGATTGCGTCATGATGGACGCTGAAAATTAGTGTTGGGATATGAAGTAGGTACTAGGGTTGAGATATGTTCGATTTTGGAATGTTAGTGGATTTGTTACGGTTATTAACCATAAATTGCTGCGGCCTGGTTTATTTTTTTTTTAACATAGGGCGGCAAACGAGCAAGCGGCTCACCTGATGGTAAGCGATCACCGCTGCCCATGGACTAAATATAACTGGTTTCTTTAAGCTCAACAAAACCCAAACTATACATAGCTTTTGGTTGAGTTCTTTATGTATGTTGGATTGTTGATGCTTTTTCCAAAAACTACCAAAGTGTGGCAATACATATTATAGATATGATACTACATTATTGCGTGTGATGAGATACTTATAGGTAAAAGAGATTGGAGAAAATAATTGGTTAATTAATAAATAATTGGAGTTTAAAGACTTAGGAGAGCTAACTAAACAAGAAATTATACAGAGCCAGAGAGTTAGCGCCTTGAATATGTATAAATAAAAATCGTACTCTCTGGTTTGAAACATACTTACGGTTATTGACATCCAAATCGTTTTAAATTAAATGCGAGCCCGACATTTAACAGATTGGTTTTAAACACGCACTAAGCGAGCGAGGCGACAACCACATAACAGCCTTTGCGGTGATGGAGCCAACTTGTTAGGGCACTGTAAAAAGTGTAAATAAAATTGACAAACGAACAGACAATAAAACAAGATAACGAGAGCTAGCTAACCATAATACTTGCCGGGTGGCGAAACGTTCCTGCGGTCGGCGCGACTAGACGTAACCACAGCCGTTTTGTCATTCGTTCAAGAGAAATTAGCTCTTTTTTTACACGACTGTTAAGGAGTGTTATGTTTTCAGGGTTCATGTATGTAAGTATCTTAATTCCACCATAAATCCAGAACGGCTTAACAGATTTTGACGTGAGAGATTCCTTGCATTCCTCCGAGTGACAATGTGAGTTGTCATGTTTTTTAATTTTTAATAATTAGGTTGTTGTTTCCATGTAATAGTTGTATTGATTCGCCATCATGATTCTACTAAGTCGATTGTGATTTTTCCTAAATAACAACACTAATCTTGATCGATTTTGATTTATCGATTTAATCAATGTAGTTCCGCTATTCGGCGGCAGATGGCGCAACGTGTATGCTGAAAAAAATGCTCAATACTTTTTTGAATTTGGAAAGAAATACGAAACAAACCCATTTGGTGAAGCATAAAGGCCAATTGAGGCTTGTTGTTTCATGCAAAACACATGAACGCTGCTGAAACAATCATAAGAAGACTGGAGTAAACGTAAAAATATAAGGCATTACGCATTCGGGGAGTCTGTTCTGTAATTGAACATCGTATGTAAATGCGGCGCGCGCCCGCCACCTCCTCAATATTTATAATGTCCTAGTACCAAGCAGGTGAAACTCGCATTCTACTTATTGTTTACATGTCGTAGCTTTTATCGGAAACCCTTCGCTTTGTTTTTTCTCATGGAGATGGCATGTGACACACGAAGTACCTATTACATTTTTTTTCTGAACATAGAAGTTTATTTGAAGATTATTATACACTAACTTTTGCCCGCGGCTTCGCCCGCGTGAATTTTCCACGGGAACATACTTTTCCCGGGATGAACGGTACCCTATGTCCTTTTCAGTACTTCTAACTATGTATGCGAAATTTCAGGGAGATTGGTTTAGGAGATAAAGCGAAAAGAGGTAACAAATAAACAAACTCAATTTCGCATTTTTAATTTAAGTTAGGATAGGTATACGTAGTAAAATAACTTATAACTAAACTAGCTGTCGCCCACGGCTTCGCCCGCGTAAGTTTCACTTAGATGAAAAATCTCTCTTGGAGCTTTTCATCAGATGTTCCAGATCTTCAATTTTTATACGTCAGCAGAAAATGCTCATCAGGTTGAACGATTTTTGCTAAGGCGCCATTTCCATATATGTTATAGTGTAGTTGGTCTCTTGGAGCTTTTCATCAGATGTTCCAGATCTTCAATTTTTATACGTCTGCAGAAAATGCTCATCAGGTTGAACGATTTTTGTTAAGGCACCATTTCCATATTACCTACTTATAGTTTAGCTGTTCCGTTATGGTTCTTCATCAGGTGTTCCAGTTTTCAAAATGAATTATAGCCTATATGTTGCCCAGGCTTAATAGCTATACAACAAAAAAAGTTTCATTCAAATCCGTCCAGTAGTTTTTTGCGTGAAACGCGTACATACATACAGACAGACAGACAGACAGACAAGAAATTCCAAAAAAATTTTTTTGCTTTCTATTGTTCTTTTTAGGTCTCCCTCTATCCATTTCAGTCAAAAATATTAAATGTACAGACAAAATATTTTTACTGTTTTATTATATGTATAGATTATTTTTAAATAATGTTTATAATATAAATTGTAACCATAATAAATCTAATTTGTCATCTATATCACCTAAAAAGGAGCGCACGATGCAAAACCAGCAAGATTGAGACATAATTTTATTTGTTACTTTAACGACTTAGTGGAAACTCCATAATAAGCATTTTAAAAATAAGAGGAGTACGCTGTGGCTGGAACGAAAATAGCTGGTTTCAGCCAAACTGAAGACAATCTTAATCCGTTGTCAACATTGTCGCAGTCCTAATGGAGTGTGTTCATCAACACACTACAGTATTTTTAAAAAGACACTGATTTAAGACTGGTGTTCCTATTTAATCGGTTTTAAATTATGGACCTTTTCATTTAAAATCACATCGAAATTCAGATAAAAGTTTTGTTTTTCGAAATGCACAGATAAAATAAAAATCAGATGAATTCCGTATTTGACAAACTCAGACCGGAAAGATTTGAAAATCAAAATTGAATAAAAAAATAAAAAAAATAAGTGACATTAGTTTTCTAGAAATAGGTTTCTAGTAAAACTAGCAAAATATGCTAGCGACTATGTAAGTTTAAAATTTAAAAAAAAAATGGGTACATTTTAATTTTCTAATGTAGTAAACACTCTCCTTAACATTTCGCCGAACTGTTTGTTAGACGAATCACATAAATCTCGGGGATTCCGCATAAATTTACATTTTAACTCGACGTCCTCAACATTTAGCACTCCATAAAGTTAGAACAAAAGAGTTTGAGCCAATCAGTCGACTACAATGCTCGCTCGTTTAAAATAAATTACTTGTCTATGGCAATAAATAAAATATTAGCGGCCAGTGCGTATTAGCCATTGGTTATAATTTTATACGTGACATTATTTTTAATTTTATTTATTAAAAATAATGTCACGTATTAAATTATAACCAATGGCTGGCATATTTTAGTTTCTGATTTTAAAAAGTTCGGAGAAATCCCGAAAAAGATAGCCAGTATTCAATCCATAGCCATACTGGCAGTCATGTCATGTAAGATAGAAATTTTCGCTCATTCTTTTTTTGGTTGACGTGGAAAACTATAGGCGTTCGAAATTCGAAAATTTGTTCCTCGCTACACGACGGACGTTCAATTAGCTTTACAAAGGCAGTGGTACTGGCACCGTGGAATTTCAGGATCGTTCGGAAACGCCATCGGTGGTGCCGTAATTAAAAATAAACGGGCGTGGCGTCGGTGTTTACATTTTTGCAACCGCAGTCTGCAGGGTTTGCCACCGCAATACCGCGACCGCGACGCATTTACTATTTTATTCATTGTTATTTTTAGTCACTATTTAAATTTATTCAGTTAATTTTTTGGTACTTCAATTTTCTTCATTTAAAACGATTCCTTTCGTTACAAATCTAATTATCGCAAGAATTTATTTTTCCCCAACTCTATCATACAGATAAAGAAATACAATAGGTATACACAGCAAGGTAGCAAAACTATTTTAACTAATGAATAAAAATCCGTGATAGCCCTGAAAATACAAAGGACAGATATCTTATTTGCGTCACCGCTGAAACATTCGAGCAACGTCGCGCGATGACGCGATCTAGACTTGCGACGTTGACTCTCACTGATTGATAGCGATGTGTTCGGCGATGACTTCACTTTATTTAGAACAAGTATCAAGAATGTTTTAGATATAGAGGAAAAGGAGCATACAATTCACATTTTAAAAGTTGAAGACAGTAGAGTTCACTTTTTCTTAGAATGGAATGTAGAGACACAGGATTTTTTAGAAGACATGTTTTCTCTACTGCTCAACCCGTCTTTTATAAGAATTTATAGTGGTGAAGGCCATTTTAATGTTCATCATATCTTTTCGATACTCCAGTACCTTTACATCCAATCCACTTTCTCAAAAACTTTCGATTCAAAAAATATGGATATTTTTTGAATAAAATAGTATACCTACTAAAAAATATTCATAGTATTAACTCTAAACTATTCTTCCGTTTCCTCAATGTTTTGTAGTATCGGCGCGCGCGCGTCTATATTTAATTTCGCATCGGGCATACGTTACTCGCGTAACGAGGTGGGCGGCCCACGACACTTTGTTTTACCCCGCTTTTTGTCATAGCTCCCGAGGTGGGCAACCTCATTTATATCTCTCCCATTACGCCCACAACACTTCTTTATCGAACAGAAACAACTGAATGTCGCCAACAACAACAACTCGTCCAACAAACGATAAATAATAGACGGACTTAATTAAGCCACCGTTAACAGAGTACTAGGAAAGCATAACCTACAGCAATTACTATTTGGCTGGCCGCTGGGCTTATTACGCGGCAAATATATTCGCTTATTTATGGACACAAGACGCGCGCTCCAAAAACGCTTCCACATCAATCCAGCGTTAATCCCTGGATTATTTGCGAAATGAGCAAAACTGCATTTAACGATGCGACGCGGCGCGCGCAGACCGTGTTTATTTTAGTCGAAATAAATGATTGCGAATACCTCTCTCGCGTTTATGATGCCCGCGCCTCTGACAGTAATATTTGTGTTGCACCTGATTTATTCCACACCTATGGGTAATGCTCGTCTCTATCGTAAAATGCTCGTTTTACGACAGGGTCAGATAATGACTGCTCGCGCCGACTCTAACTTGCTCAATTAGATATGTAGTAGGACCCTGTTCGAATTTCAAATGTGATAGTTGACAGTTGATGACAGTGCGTTCGGATCCGTGTACAAATAAAATTTGGCCCAACACTATCGACTTGGCAGCGAATTTGGCTCGGATACACCTTGTTTTTGGTGAGAATCTTGAGAACCTTTGCCAAGCAAATTGTGACTTCCCGTTGCTGTAATTTCTCATTTTCATCACGGATAGATATTACTAAGATTTATAGCGCGTAGTACGGTTTTTAAATCGGCTTAGCATTCGGGTGGTGTTCTCTGCGAGGGCGATCGCTACCGATAACATTTCGGTCACGTCCTTATTCAAATAACAATTAGCTGCAAGCTAAAAGATACAAAACACTTCGGGCTCAGTGTTCAGCTCGCGTATCGCATGCAAATGTATCCGAATCCGAACGCAAATAAAAAAATAATGGTCCCACGTTGGGCGCCAATTTTTTTCTATATTCTGTCTAAACTTGAATGCATAGTATATGGTACTTATAATGCGTTGTTAGTTGTCATGTTCAGTCATTACCCATTAGCCTTGTATTACGTCACCAACATCTAGAAGTGGGATATGTAGGGTCGGCACAGCATTTGCCGTAACATATACAGAAAGTTATTTCAAAGAATTACTTCACCGTTCGGAATCTTACCCGATTGAGTGATTGGTCGTGCTTTAATTAGAAAACTACTACGACCTTATTATGACAGACTTAAGAGCTATTTTAAGTGCATCTTGTTAAGTTCGCGATTGTATCGCGGCCGCCTTAGTTGCCTCAATATCAACTGATCAGTGTATGAACATAAAACACTGAAAGTATAGAAATATGAAAAAAAAAAACATTTTTCTAAATATTTCCACAAATACTGGGATATAATATAAATCAACAATAAACAACACAATATTAAAACGGCTTTTTCCCTACTCGTCTTATTTCTTGTTTGCATGTTTGTTGTGCACATCTAAATTGCCAAATTAATGACATGACAATAACGACTAACGATAGATAGATGCATATAAAAATGATATTGGATGCAACTAAAACAGGAAATAACAGAAAATATACGTACGCCCACTGAACTGCCATTAAAAAAAGTCGGATTTATCTGCGACTAAATAAAAAAAAAAACAAATTATTAAATACCTAGGAAGTTTACGCATGTAAAGCATTTACTTTAAAGATTTAGTTCCGGACCCTTAGTATTCTGTGGCCAGTGTTGCCTCAATATCAAATGATCTGTGTACAGGCCGATGACATCGTCTGGTTTTTGATAATATTTCCTTTGCCTTTTTCTTTTTTTTTTCTTTTTTATTAATTTATGTCTCGAGATACTCGCGTAGTAATGATACAAATGTAAAATGAAAATTGGTATGAAAGAAGGTTATATATTCGTAACTACCAAAAATTGGATTATCTGTAGATACGTTTCTTTTAAAAAATCTGGTAATTTTATCTATGAAACTAGACACTACTTTTTTAAATAAGATGACATGACCGCTATAAATAATCACAATATTCATGGACAAACCGAGTTTACCTCAAATTAATCACCAACGTGTAGGTATAATGTTACAAGTGGGTACCAGGCGATCATGGCCGCAACGGTGTTCATAAATACGCGATATGGTGTAACGAGGCCGCACACAGCAGCCTATTCACTTGGATTAATGCACTCCTGCACCCTGTATCCAACCGGTTGTTTGTACCAAGTGGCGTGTTTCCAGGAACGTGCCGTAAGCAGGGGATCTTTCAACGCTTTTCTGGATACATTAAGAAAGAAGAAGAAGCCATGCAGAAAGCGCTTAATGCGATGCAGGGGGAGCATAAACTATTTAGGGATGATAATCCGCACTGCGCCTAGGTTCATTAAAAAAAAATATAGGTAATTCATTACATGACATCATCATGTGATCGTATTGCTCCATAGAAAATACCACAAAAACTCCTAGGGAGATAAAAGTACTCCCAAATGATTAAGAATCCATCTTTTTGTATGGGACCGACATTAAAAACTAAATTAACACAGGAATCAGCTGGCCATAAAAAATAAATCTAACTGGCGAGTGAAGGTATTGCAAAATGGAACTTCCAGATATCAAAAAGCGATACTCATGCGGCAGATTATACAGAACGAAAATTCCCAATCGAGGGAATGACTATGAGTTGCTAAGCCCCCTGCGGCAACGAATTCGATTGAGGTACCTAAGTTGGACTTCATTATTACAATGGCGCTATCGATACTCGACTCGCACGCAAGCGCACTACTTTATGAAGTCTACCAACAGTGTCGGTGTCGGGAATATTTGAATGCCAAGATTCAATGCACATACATATCCGAAAAGCTTCACCGCCGCCCTGGAATTCAAGCTTCTAGAGCGGATTTGCATAGATATCAACGGCGCTTTAGTAGGCTTCGCATTTAGTTTGCTGACGATATCTTTAGTTATAGGCTGAGTCTCATAGACCTAGGCACAATGCTATAAGTTACATAGTATAATATTATTTTAGTGGTGTCGTGTAAAAATGAACATGGTTTAACGATTGTCGTTTCGTAATATCGATAAAAAATAAGGCTTTTAGGGATATTTTGTAATTTAGTACAAGTTAAAGCTTGGACAAACAGTTCAGTATAAGTGGTCATACGAATTTCAAGAAATTTCAACCCATCTAAACTCAACTAGAGCTTAGAGACTAGCGTTCGGGAAGCTTCGCGATATCTTCTAAGCTTAAATAAATTGACTCATAGACTAAGTCATTGACCAATATGTTGCCAATAAGTGACATACGGAACAGAATCGTGGGAAATAAACATTGTGGGCCTAATAACATAGGCTAAATGTCACCCAAATCGGTACTTTATAAACTGGCATATTAACGTCAATCCAATCACAGCATTAGAGGAATTCCCTAGGAGAACTTACGTAACCTTTCATTTATTTGCCAATTTTAAGTGATGTCGCGAATCGGGGCACATAGCTCGCAGAACAGATAGCCGTTGGGCCAGAAAAGTTCTCGAGTGGCGACCGCCATCCGTCATAAACGTCACTGTTACCACCCACCCCTGTTGCAGTTTAACCCCATTTAATTATGAAGGTCAGCAGATGCTAAAATGGATGCGGGCAATGCAGGACCGGTCCTTAACTGGCGAAATTTTATGTTGTTAGGCCTTTGTCCAACTGATGGATATTTTTCGGCTAGTCAGATATTTGAGATGTTTTCTAAATTGAAACCTAACTTAAATGTAAATATTATTTTTACTAACGTTATTATACTTTTTTGTTGTTAATTTCACAGTTTAAGTACTTACACAGTTTAATTAACGCACGAAGTAATTTACGATATTTATATTCAAACGCGCCGTGAGCCGTAATTAGTTGGAAGTAATTATAACTAAAATTGGCTCGTTCGTTGCCACCCGGTCATCGCATGCTAGTCCGACGTCACCGATTACTTCGTGATTAGATGTATAATTTTGCAAAGTTTGCAGCCGTCTAAATCTAAACATGGTTATGGCTAGCCTGAAGGTGTAGTTGCGAAATACTCTCTTTTATTTGGAGCTAAATTAAAGTATATTATCATTGCAAATACGCATAATTGCATGCGTTTATAGAGAGCGATCGAGTAAATTGTTATTCCGGAAAAGTTCCAAGGATAATTAGTGGTGGCCTCCAAAATCGTATATAGTATTGTTGAATCTGGCTTAAACACTCTAGTATTGAATTACCAGACATGACTGCTTCAATATACTAGGTATTAATATGTGTTAATATGTGTTGGTGGACAAACCGAGAAGTTACTTATTAATCACCCTGATAATATAATTTTTAATCTATTGGGTACCAGGCGATCCCAACGGTGTTTTCATCATTGAAATTACATTTGCGATATGAGCACTGCCGCGCTCATTTATGTGTTAATTTTTCACTTCTTTGTATGTACCGGTTGTTCTGTACCACCATAGTGCAATAAAGTGTTGATCTCAGCCGTGCCGTAATCTGACCATCTATCTATACCCCCTGCTGTGTAATTTGGATAAATTAATTTAATATTTCAGAAATTTACAAGAAATGAGCATACCATCAAGTAATCCGGCGTAGGTATAGGCAATAAAAATACCACACCTACACCTATCTCATTACATGACATCATCAATGGTGATCGTAGTGCTCAAGAAATTAATGAAAACCCGCCGAGATCTGCACCCAAAAAAAAAAAATCAGCCCTTTTTAAGTCCAAAAGTTTTTAGTTACATGCGACATTAAAACTAAATTAACACAGGAATACTGGCCATAAAAAATAAATCTAACTGGCAGTGAAGAAAATAACTTCCAATATCAAAAAGCGAACTCTGAAAATTCGAACGAAAATTCCCAATGCGCGGGAATGGACTAGAGTTGCTAAGCCCCTGCGGCAACGAATTATTGAGGTACCTAAGTTGGCGCGACTTATTACATGGCGCTCCTTACTCGACGCAAGCGCATACTTTATGAAGTCTACCAACAGTTGTCGTGAATATTAATGCCAAGATTCAATGCACATACATATAAAAGCTAATTGCTTCTTAGAATTTGCATAGATATAGCTAGTAGGCTTCGCATTTAGTTTGTACTTCTTTATTTAGGCGTCTCATAACTATAAACTATAAGTTACATAGTATAATATTATTTTAGTAGTGTCGTGTCCCAATGGGGTTTAAATTGTCGTTTCGTAATATCGATAAAAATAATTTTAGGGATATTTTGTAATTTAGTAAAGTTAAAGCTTGTGTAAACTTGTATATTCATACGAATTTCAAAAATTTCATATCTAAACTCACTAGAGCTTAGAGACTAGCTTAATCATATTTCTAAGCTAATAATTGACTCATAGACTAACATGAAATATAATAAGTAATAAACAGAATCAAATAAACATTACTAAAACATATTAAATGCAAAACGGTATCTTTATAAACTGGCATATTAACTAATCCAATCACAGCATTGTAAATGATTAGCCCTTTACGTCTTCATTTATTTGCATTTTAATGATGTCGCGAATCGGGATTCGAACCCGTGGCCCTCGTCACCGCCATCCGTCATAAACGTCACTTAAATCTAACCCACCCCTGTTGCAGTTTAACCACCATTTAATTATGCAGTCAAAGCAGATCTAAAAATCTAATGCATCCTTAACTGGCGAAATTTTAGTGTTGTACAAAATAGGTTCGTGGATGGATCCGAGTTTTTTAGTCAATATTTGAGATGGTTTTTCTATTAAACCCCATAACTTTGATATTGGAGGATCATTTCCTAACGTTATTATACTTTTTTGTTAATTTCACAGTTTAAGTACTTACACATTTTAATTAAGAGTAAACGATATTTATATTCAAACGCGCCGTGTAATTAGTTGGAAGTAATTATAAGGGTTAAAATTGGCTCGTTCTGAATTGCCATTCATCGATTGCTAGTCCGACGTCAGATTACTTCGTGATTAGATGTTAATTTAAAAGCCAACTAAACATGGTTACTAGCCTGAAGGTGGTTGCGAAATACTCTCTTATTTGGAGCTAAATTAAAGTAATCATTGCAAATACGCATAATTGCATGCGTTTATGGAGCGATCGAGTAAATGTTAGAAAAGTTCCGGATAATAGTGGTGGCCCCAATCGTATATAGTTTGTTGAATCTGGCTTAAACACTCTAGATTGAATTACCAACTGCTTCAATATACCTAGCATATTAATATGTGTTATGGAATGGTTAACTTATTTAGGACCTGATAATATAATTTTAATCTATTGCATCCCATTTTTCATCATTGAAATTACATTTGCGATAAGCTTGCCTTTGCGCTCATTTATGTATTTACTTTTTTCACTTCTTTGTATGTACTTTTCTGTAAATAGTGCAATAAAGTGTTGATCTATCTATCTATCTATACCCCCTGCTGTGTAATTTATAAATTAATTTAAGATTTCAAAATTTACAGAAATGACAACCATCAGATCCGGGCGGGTATAGGCAATAAAATACCACACCTATCTCAAATTCTCAATGGTATCGGCATTAATGAAAACCCGCCGACTATCTGCACCCAAATCCGGCCCTTTTAGTTAATATATGCGATTTTTATCAGTCCCTCCAGGGCCGAACTCGGTGCTGGGTTAAAAATATGCAAAAATCAGCGCCCGGGGTGAATATTAAGCAATGTAATTTTGTATAATATTCCGCAATTAAAATTCAAATTGAAATCAATGCGCGGATGAATGGACATTGAAGGGAGAAGTTAATGACGTTTGGTGCTACTATTTTTAATCCTTTAATATGCTGAGGGGTTTGCGAAAAGAATTTGGTAATAGGCGACACATATGCCACGCGTAATCTTGTTATAACCTTCTTTGTAATGGTCGAGGTTAACGGGATGCTAATTTGGATAAAATGATGCGTTATGGAGTCTCTCTCATACTCTTTTCTTAGCCTTGTTCCCATTATTTGGGATTGGATCTTCTAGTGACTCATCTTCAGATCGGTCATGTTTTTAATTCATTTGAAGTAGAGGTATCTATTTGTAAATTATGTTAACTGTCTCATTGACTCAGATGTCATAGATTCAAATCCAGTAAGAGTTTTATTATGATACAGCTGGCTGAACCACGGTCCATAAAGAAATCAATTCGGAAAGCAAATGGATAATGGTCACTTATTCAAAGTTAATTTAATTTTAACTTTATATATATTTGTAGCATCGATTCTACTACACAGTATTGTGTTCAGTCAATAACAAATCTTGTAAATGATTAGCACTTAATACGGCTATTTGACTTTGCAACAGTCCGTCGAATCCGCAACTGTCATACATAACTAATCAACTTACACCCATTAAAACAGTCGACTCTTAAATCTAACCAAACGGCTCAGGGTTTACAACCACCACAATATCGTAAAAGCGACAAACGTTAGGCATGAATCGTTGTAAATTCAAACATTTAGTGTGTACAAAATATTCGTGGATCGTCTCCGAGTTACGGCACACTTAATGGTCCATAAAGGCACCCCATAACTTGGCTATCTGGAGGATCATTTCAAGTGTTATTCCTTCTTAATTGGCCGTTCCGGGCGGAATCGTCAATTTGAGATATTAAACTAATTTTCAATGCCGTGTAATCGTGGAGACGTGATCCGCCATTGTAAGGGTTATGCGCGTCCTTCTGAATTGTCATAACTTTTATTTCAGTTGCTGTATAATTACTTTGTCGTTTAATCAAATAACACTTTGGTTGAGCATTCGTTTTAGCAATTAGTAAATAGTTTGATTTTGATTATAATTTAAAGTTGATAGCTTCCATTTTTCTGATCAAGTTTCATTTATCTCCTCATTTTCAATCATTGTCCACCCACTGTTGTCTATCTACTTACTGGTCTTGAATACTCCTTACTATCGGTAATTGAGTATAATTTTTTACCCCAAAGGGATGGCATTTTTATAAATTCCTTTCATTAAGATTTAAAAGGAATCTGTCTGCCAAATATCAAGGTTCTATGTTCAGCAACAGTTTTGGATTCGCATGAATACCTATAAGTCAGTGGCCTCGTTTATATTTAAAAAATTTCTTCAACTTCCAATACACGTTGCAATAATCACATTCCAAATATTAATAAAATTTAAATTAAACAATTTTACGAAACGAAAGCAGCGTCACGGATCTCATACAAATTGTTTGTCGTCGCACGATAGCGCTTCACCGTAAATTCCATGAGACTTAAATCAACATGATTGTACAATAAGACTGTCAACTCATCAAACACGAAATCCGAACACAAAACTTTCGCTTCGCTCGCTCGTCGCGTAATTAAGCTCACGCAGCATTTCGCTAGAACCGCGTCGCTTCGGGGTCAGCTCTATATATTTTATTTCTATACTGGGGTGATTACTTGGAAGTTATGTTTTCCTGGTAGCTTATACAATAATTACATCGATTTTCGATATGAAAAAAATATCAATAGCAGTTGTTTGATTGGATGTATGTTTGTCGATGGAAAGCATAGAGCAAAGCGGACCTCGCGGACCTCAAAGATTGAAAATATCTTTTTTTTTTTAAAAACCCGAAATTGGTAATCTTATCTGCATTTTATAAACAGTTTCAATTAAACCCATATAAAATGATAATAAGATGCATTTAAAATGATTCGAATGCATATTATAAGAAGCTGATGATTACCCAATTCGCGATGGTTGTAAATATGACTCGGAGACATTTTTGTAATTGCAATACCTGTAAAATAAAATCGGTTTAAATTTATCATTAAATGTTAAAACATTTTTGGCACTTCGCAAGATATTTATTGCTTGTTGAAACATCGGTAACTAATAAAAGGTTATGTTTCAGATCCTTGCGTAACTGGACAAAAGCAGTTATATAATAATAACTTATTACATCCAGTGTCCAGTCCAGATTAACCTATTTATCTCAATTTACAACAGTTTTTCTTGTTATACTTTAACTATAACATTTTCCCTTTACTTACTAAAAGTTAAGTTTACATTCCCACGCATAAATCAACATAAGAAAAAAAGCTACATTGAATTTTATACCGTACTGTACTGAGTCCATAATATATTTCATCGTCTATATTTGCCGTTGACTGTACCTACTATCTGCAGCCTGATGCAATCCAATCCTATGCCAACACAAAATTAACTGCACTCTAAAAAACCGAAAATAAATCTTACTCCAAAGTAATAAGGTCGATAATGGTGGTATATATAGTTTGTGAAACTCCTGGGTGCCGATTTTAATTAGCCCCCACCCCTCACCCAGATAAGGGTGTTTGCAAATAGGGATTGCAAAGAACCAATCCATCAAATTGGCAACGTTACGACACTGCGGCCGTCGTCTAGTGATGTGGTAGAGACAACATCGATTATAATTAAGTAAATATCGATATCGATAATTCTCAATAATTCCTGTCCGTATTCGTACAATATGACTAGAAAATCATTGGCATCTCCAGTGTTAGGTATACTTAGAAACGCATTTCAGTTATGTTCCAATTTCATATTCAATGTGCACTTTAATTATACATTTACACGTTATTTCTTATCTTTATCTATTTTTTATAACAAATCAGAGTTGCTGTCATCTGCTCCGGACAAAAAAAATTCGATTTAATTTAAGTATGCTCAAGTTTTCATGACTTACATGACGTTAAAATATGACATTTTCATTAATTTCTTGGGACAATAATATTCTTTCTTATGAATTTAATTCACTATCTACACAATTCAACCAGTAGTTCCATAGGTTAGAGATTAGCGCGTTTAAACAAACTCTACAGCTTTCTTATATTAGTATATAGATTTTACTATAATACAAGAAAACCATCGACACTATCGCATCACTAGCCGACGCGTGCTTTCGCCTGATTGGCGTAACTCGATAGTCCTGCACTCATTGCCGCTAATGCGGGGACACGCGATAAATCTCGCTGTCGATGCCGCGGGGATACTATCGATGGGTTATTAAAAGTATTAAAACTGCCAGCTGGCTTTCCAAAGATATTTAACTATATAATTGTTTATTAAATACTAGGATGACCTATGGCAATTCCAGGATTCCGGATAGGAAACAGCCTTTCTCATGAATTCATATGGCTATCATACATGTATAGAAAGATTTTTCAAATCAAACCCGTAGTTTTTTTTAGTTCCAGCTATTAGCGCTTTTAAAACAAAAAATGCTAATCCTAACTAATATTATAAATGCGAAAGTGAGTTTATTTGTTTATTTATTTGTTTGTTACCTCTTCACGCTTTATCTACTGAACCAATCTTCCTGAAATTTCACATACCTACACATAGTTAGAAGTACTGAGAAGGACATAGGCTACTTTTCATCCCAGGAAAAGGCACTGTACTCGTGAGAAATTCACGCGGGCAAAGCCGCGGGCAAAAGCTAGTAGGTACCTTATAATGCACGCTACATAAGCATCTCTCTGCAAAATTTTAAGTATCTATACTTTCAGCAGTTTCGCCTCAGTGTAGATATTCCAATACAGTCAGGAAGTCAGCCTCCAATTTAACAAGCTTTTATTAAACTTGCAATGTTTTTTACTTTTTGAGTATATATGTCCTTCCGATTCAATTCTTGTTAGTAAACTACTCTAGATAAAAATTGCCGTTATTTCAGAAATACACAGGTTCGTTTACATTTGATCAAATATTTTGTTAATTTCTTCATCTGTATTCCTGTACTCTAGGTACAACATACTAATAAGTAATCAGCAGTCTCACATCCAAGTAGTTCTCTTTACATCCCGTGGGTTCGGCGCGTGCTGCCGCACCGGGGTCGCGGATTCGGTGTCCGGTTACTGAAATCGGCTTACCGACGCCATGGGAGCAAACACTGGGGATTAGGGCTAATGAGCGTCCCGACGTAGGTGCCAATTATTGACGCTTCTAGCGTGAGGTCTCTTCAAAGGAAACTTTTGATGGCAATCGATCATTGTTTTTAATTTACTAGCTTTTGCCTGCAGCTTCGTCCGAACTCTACTATTGTATATGGCAGTTTATAAGCGGCGTATCAAGATAAATCAAGCTTTAGTTAGACCTTCAGCGATCAGAAATCAGAAATTCTTTATTGAAACGTGGCCTTCAAAGAAGGCTAATTTTATAATCATAGTATATATTGTCCAGCAGTGGACGTCTTTCGGCTGAGAGAGAGAGAGAGAGTATATTATGTCTCAAAGCTACAAACTACTACCATTTCGGGACGACCACTGCTGAGAAGAAATGCCGAAAGAAACTCATGAAACAGTCTTGGTCGCCTAACATGCCAGAGGGGCTATTTATTATCTTTATACACACACTAGATTAATCTAGTGTTTCTTATATTTTATAATGAAATAAAACATGTTATGTTTGTGATTGAGTAACCACAATGAAACGGTTAAGAACAAAAAATAAAAATAAAATTTGAATCAGAATCGAGCAGACCAGTTCCCCCTGGTAACACCCGTTCACAAGTTGATTAACTGAAAACGGCATCTAATTCTATATTTTTAACCAAAAAAGACCTAATTTTTTTTATACTTCTCCGAGAATATGAGAAGTGATATCACTTTATATTAAATATTCCAAATAAGGAACTTTCTAAGGACCGGTTGCTATAACAATTAAATGGAGCGGTTATATGCGCTTAATATCTTGTAGAGCTATACACGTGAGAGATTTTTGATAGTTTTAGAGATTACAATTACTGTTATATGGTTTGGTTTCACCTCTTTATCTCATAATCACATCATTGTATTCGACCTAGCTTCTTTCTAATCTATAGGTTTATTTATTAGGTTTCTGCACGAAATCCTATATCTTTGGAAAGTTGAAATCTATTCTAGACAACAATGTCATAATATGCTTGGTATATTCTGATCCAAAAAATATATAAATGCGAAAGTTAAGTAAGAGTTAGTGAGTATGTTTGTTACTCAATCAAGCAAAATCTACTGGACGGATTTCAGTGAAATTCGAAGGCGAGGCCCGCGGACGCAACTAGTATATAATATTTTGGAAATGCGTGAAAAATTAACAATTTCCAACAGCTAATGAAGAAACATAAAACAACCAATTGAAAATGATCTAATAAACGCCATTAAAAATAAACAATATCCAAATCTAACTCAAACTCTCTTGACTTTTCGCACGCTGTGTGTTTGTTTGTGCGTCCATTTCGGGGGTGTATTATGGGACATTAGGGTGGTGCGGGTGTGGGTCGAGATGAATTAGGGGATTACATCTACTGCTCTATGCAACTGCACTCTGATTTTGCACGCTGATAATACAGGCTGATATTCATTGGAAATCTAGTTAATTCCATTATATAAAATCCTGTAAAAAAAAACTCTGAATGAAACTGATTTTCATGTGTCGATATCGATATTCACATATCCTGAAATCACTTGAAAATTGCAGTGATGTAAAAACGAAATTTATACACCAAAAGGCAAATTTGTATGCATTGAGTTTAAAACGATATAAAATCCGGCGAAATAAATCTCCGTACACGAATAAAACAATTACACAGACAATAATCCCGTTGTTTTTGTCAAACTGAAACCGTTTTATTGTGTCTTCTACACCCTATATCGCTCTGGGGTAGCTTGCAGCATTGAGGGGCGCTGCGTAATGGCCTAAGAGTAATTTTATTACTTTGCCCCTATTACCATCACAATGTGCATGCCACCGGCCGAATGCGATACGCAGACATTCGATACATTGTGTCGCGTTTCATCATTCAAAAAATATTTCATCGATACAATTTTGAAACACATTTCGTCCCACACTAAAAGGTAAAGAAAAACAAAAGATTATGGCGATCGAAACCGGGGCAATTCGGTTGTTTATTATTAACAGCGAACAAGAATTACTAGAAGCGCAGAAATAAGACGAAGCTCACACCCCCGTACGTACTGATTCGATTTGTTCCTGTTGCGATGAATATTTGATACGGCTCAGTGCACACTAATTTGTTTATCGTGTTCCACGTTTCTGCTCTCCTGGTACCTGAGAAGGAAAGTGGAAATACAATTGAATCGTGAAAAATGATGTATTTCGTTGTAATTTCCAAATGGAACCATTAATTTAATTAATTCTATTAATAGTTAGTTATATGTCGTGCTTAACATATTAAGATAACGTTAAAAATAAGTTACGGCATTTGTACAAAATTTTTATGTTTTAATCGCCGTTATCGTGCACAAATCTACGCAAGAGCCCGCTAGATAACTACTTAGTGCGACATACCAAGAATTAATTAAGCGTAGGTACCAAAGATACGAATCAGTGGTGTGGCAGGTGATTAAATAAATACAAGTTGGCGTTTCTAATTAATATGCCAGACGCACGTTGATAAGCGAGCGAGCGAAGCATCTCCTACGATTTCTAACCGCTTGGTACTTCGCGATTAACACATTATTATAATTACGCGAAATTTGTCTTGTCTGTGCGTGGAATACAGGATACATTCTAACTTTGTTTATACCAATGATAAACCTGATTTTGTCATCATAATGCAAAGCAACATCCTTAAAACCATTTTGAATCCAAATATGATAAGAGCGAGTTCCCACTTGAAATTCAAATAATCTTTTAGGATAGAGAATTTTTGACATTCTCAATGCGTAATTCCCATTTTTCCCGACAGGCGACGCTAGTAACGCGAGTATCGGTTCCGGGGAGGGAACGGGGGAGGAGGACGATGACACGAACGGAAAGAAGAACCAAAAGAAGAGAGGGATCTTCCCTAAGGTCGCGACGAATATCCTACGGGCGTGGCTGTTTCAGCACTTAACGGTGAGTGACCTCTTGTTTAATGCTGATCTCCTAGTAATGTGTAAACGCCGACGTCGTAAGATATCACGGATCTTTTCTAGAAAATTTAATTTTTTATCAGATCTTGCTAACTTGACAGACAGAAAAGATCAACAGTCATCTCTATCTAGTCTGTGGTATGAAATGCATTTATATAGAATTTCTGTAAAACCGTTATTAAAATTTTCTCCACTTCTGCAATGACCGAGCCAGCAAAACAATCCAAGCAGTTAGTAAAATGAAAAGCGGATAAATCCAGAAAACCGGAAGGTGTGCCAACGTTCAGAAACTAGTGCCTTTTATGCCAGTATTAGTCGACATGTAAACAGAAATTGCTATAAAATGCCTACATATTGTCACCTTTGTGTTCCAACTTTTAAAAAAAGATCTACAATAGCGCCGTAGTCTCACAGTTGTGTCAGAAGTGGGCAAAATCCCGGTGGAAACAGGACTTTTTCTAGTAGTATCATCGTAGTTTTAGCCATATTTAAATCCTTAGGACTTTTAACTTGGCCTTTCGAAAATGCCCATATTTGTCCGGTTTTTAGCCCATTCATGGTTGTGTATTGTACTCCGCTGTACAGCTTTTCAATTAAAATTTTCCGGAGAGCAATAAATTTTTCATTGCGTAGACAAAGCCGTTTGAAAGGGTCACATTTCTAAGCAGAGACAATTTCGCAGTTCCAAATTCGGCCATTTTGTATGAAGAAGTGACATTGAAAAGTTTGCGAGTGACAAATTCTAAGTTCATTGATTTAAACTCAATCAAATAAAGAAATACAAAATTCATTGTCTAGGGGTCTATTGGATTATTAGGTTATGAATTTATTTACAAGCCTATCTACAACTTATGTGACATAATCTTGAAACTTAACTGAAATTGTACAGACCTATTTACTGTTAGTTGTATTTTTCTTGTTACAATCAAACGTTTTATCAGCAATAAGTAAGAAAGCCTCTTTAATTTTATTTACATCTTTAACCCCAAATATAAGGATAGTTATTGAATAAGTATATCAAATTGGTACACGAAAACTTTCCTCATGATTTCGCAAATCGCCCTGTTCATTGAAAATCCATTCAGTAAAGAGTTTATAGACAGAGTAGAGAAGACAGCAGGCAGACGTGGTATGATAAGTTTTACACTTCCAATTCCAGAAATCAATGATTAATGAGAAAAGAAGACTCAAAAACTTAACAACATTACCTAAAGACGTTAGCATCAAGTAGTCGAGGCTCGAGAGACAGTCGCGAGTGCAACTCAGTGTTGCGTAGTAATTTCTAGAATGGCTTTCCGCGGGGGGCGGGAGCGAGGAAGTGCGGGGTGGGGGGAGGTGCAATTTCATTACCGGTCCGGATCTGCGCCCATAAATCACCCAGGCCGAAGAAGGCGCCCGTTCAGTTCAGGTGACGTTCGCAAAGTCTCCTGAGCCTGGTATTTCTGTTTCATTCGCTGCGAGCCGCGCCGAATCCCACTTTCTTTATGGCTATGAATTCCCCGAATTTCCGAGACCCGTTGAGTTACAAGTGAGAATTTTAATTACAGAAACCTTTTACAATTAGCTCGTACTAAAATATTGAGACACTGGCTGGAATTAAAACGGGCATTCTAGTTTTGAGTTAAAAAGTGCAAGATTTATTTCCAGCCAGCGTTTTCAGAGTTCGAAGTTTAAAAAAGGAACCGTCGACAATCGAATTAGGGGCTTTTAGCGTGTTCAGTTTGGCGCGTTTTTGCGCGTCGCTGTCCACGCCCATTACCGCGTTCCAAATTACTTATAATTGCTTCGCTTAACGCTAAGTGCTTTCATTACGGCCTCCTGTAAAACAGTTCCGGTACAGGTCGGGACATGTCAATGTTAACTCTACAGTTCATCCTAATCCATTTTTAATCAACCATCCTGTGTCTCTTTTTTCTAATTCAAAGCGATAGAAATGCAATAAAACACAAACAATACTTGAATTGGCGTAAAAAGACCATTCGACCTACATCGGGTATGAAACTGCATAGCTGTCAACTTGACGTTTGTAATATTCATTCGATTACCAGCAGCGGGAAATGGAACGCCGCGTGGTGACAGCGCGCCACCTGCGCCCGCCACCATTTGAATTCAGAACCGGCCTGATTGGTCCACGTTTCTGTTCCATATTTGAAACAAACGAATCTAGTACTCGATCACACAGGTTGAATGTTCGAAATTCAAATATGAATGTTTGATTTGCGATAGCAGTTCGAATCGCTTGTTACGATCGAAGAATTTGTTCGACTAAAAAGGAAAGTGATTCAATGCAAGCTTGATACCGAACATATGCATGTATTTATGAATTTTGCTAACATCGTACTTTTAAAATTCAGGTAGCCACTGACTGACATTGGTCCGCGGCTACCTATCTGAATTTGTATTTCATTGATTTGTAGGAACTGTTTTATATACATCCTGTGTAATCCGAGTTCTAGGATTTTGTTAATTTACTTTCAATATTCTTTCTATAATTAGCGCCACATTGCGCCCGTTCGAAGTGTTAATCATTAATTCATCCAACAGCGTGCGACACCGGTAAATCTCCTTAATACCTTACCTGCGTACGAGCTCCCCGAAAATTTTCCCAAGAAATAATATTGAATAACGTCGGGAGACTTACGACAAATCCTACATTGCGACCGTAAGCCCTTCCAGGGGGCTTCCAGGGGGCTAAAAATAATTATAAGGCCCGTAATCCCGCGACAGAGACCCCGCGGCGCGCGACTTCATATTGTTTTTGGATGTCTACTTCTGCGTGTTTCTTGATCTCCTCGCTTTTATGTTCGCCTGGTATGTTACTGCCGAGCTTGATTAATTGTTAATTACTCTGATATCTTGGAAAAAAATTAAAACTTCGATGTCGGTCTGAGCCAAAAGGAAGACATTTCAAAAATTCCGAATCAGAACTGAGGTACATTCGATCTTTGCTTTTCTAAAAAATATCAAGACCTGATTGGAATTGTTAGTAAAACCTAGCCGGCTAGGTATATCTAATCTATATCGACCTAATAGGAAGTTCAATACCATTGCAGGCACGCTTTACCTTGAGAAATCTTTGTGCGGTCTTTGTTACGCCAGTTGCAAGAACCATGAAAACTGAAACAGAAGCAACTTTTCGGAGACACGCAATACATTTTTATGAGCCAATTTTTTAGATAATGGAAGAGTGAGTGTCCATTCCAGGGGAGAGGCCTAGGTCTAGTAGTAGATGGAGATGATGATGATATTACCAACACATCATTCATGCCCATCCATGTGATGATTCCTTTTGAATCCCATTTTATCCTTCCTAATGGAACTATTTTATTAATATACCAGGACATCACAAAGCAGAGGAGGTATTGAGAAACGCGGAATTCCTAGACACGCGGTGTTGAGTTACGTCAGTATCGGGTTCGCTTTGAGAGGCACCGCAGCGGAATGGGAGCCGAGGAGTAAACGTTGCCAAAGAATTTATACCTTATTTATGCACTTAGACGCGAGTTATGCTCTACGTTGGTTATGCGCTCTTGGTACTTTACGATTATTACTTAGACATAGCTTTTATATAAAATTATATGTTTAAGTGTAAAAAATATTCCTGTCGTGTCGTCGTGTCATGCACAGTCATTAAAGATATACATATAATGTGCCATTAAGAACAATTGTCGTAAATGTGTTGGGTTGGCAAGGCAATTTTCCATTTAAATTTTAACGTGATAGTTGTTTGCTGTGTATTCATTATAATAACATCCATATCAAACCGCAGAATGTCTCAAGAATCCACCCTGGGAATGAAAACATGTGGCACGCAAATAGGTAGTGTTTTTAATAACTTCTAGAAAGAAATCTTGAAATGGGAGAAGGTCGTAATTAACTTCAGGATAGAGAAGGTTGGCGTAGGCAGAGGGAGGCTTCAGCAGTCGGTAGCAGAAAGCTGAAGATGATGATGAGATCATAATACTTAACTCAGTACTTAACTTTACCAAAATATGTCTCAATTTCTGGCTAGCGACGTTAAAAATCTCAGACTACCCTAGCTTTATTTAGGGTAAGGGCGACTCGTAAGTTTTACTTGGAAGAGGCGACGGCAAATTGCAAGCGAATCCACGGAATGAGAATTTATTAATATTGGAAGACGTGGACTGAGGGATCCTGGGAATTAAACGGTAAAAGGTTTTTTATTTGCCGCCGAAAATGCGTAAATACTCGTTGGTGACGCGTATTTTGATACGAAAATACCCGAGGATATTTTGGCTTGGACGCGTATTTCGACCATGTAACGAGATTTTAGTAGGACGAATAAATGACTGACTACTCGATGCGAATTCTGGGTCCAAATTAGATTTCGAACAAAAGAAAAAAAAAAGATCCGCGAAAAATCATATATTTTTTTTCTGGTACACATAAATATTTTGCTAAGATTGCAAAAATGCTATTATAAAAATTCTAACGCTATCCAAGCAAATTCACAGATATAATAGGAAATCAAAGCATACAAAGCATTTGACAAGCTCAATCAGACACAAAACGAAGTGCACTTATAATTCAAAACGAAATTTTAATAAAAAAAACGTGCGCTTGAAGTTGTTTACTTGTTTACCTTTTTGGGCGTTGTCGCTACTGTTTTATTGCTAAACTAGCTTTTCCCTTGGCTTCGCCCGCATTTTAGTCTTTCATACAAACATACATATTATCACGCCTTTTTCCCGGAGGGTAGGCAGAGACTAGCGATTTCCACTTGCTATGATCCTTACAGATCTCTCTTGCTTCCTCTACACTCATCACTCCCTTCATACATGTTCTCCGCTTATGGGTGCTCCTAATATCTCCCTCTGCAATCTGGTCGATGTGTGTTCTCCGGAGTCGACCCTGACCAACTCTTCCATTCACCTCTGCTTTATAAATACCTTTCTACCTTTAGTCTTTCGATTTTAGTTTTTCAAGCTTTGGAGTGAAATTTCCAAAATTTCTTTATTTAGCTCTTCTTTTAGCTCTTTTGTGCTGTATAAAGAATCTCACAGCAAAATTTCAAGTTTCTATATTGTTCCTACATATTTTGTATCCTTATCAGTCAGTCACCAGCAAAGTCAACCGCTTGAAGATGCCATTTTCTTATCAATTTATTAATTGACGACAGCGCCACCTGTGGAACATCATATATCAACCAACAACAAAAACATCAACCATCAACAAAAACCTGTCCATTCTGAATTCATTACCAGCAATAATCTTTGACGGCTACCCGAATCCATCTGGGGACACCCGAAGGACGACAGAAATCATTTCCGTCCATCCGGTGAGCAGATTTCCGAAAACTACCCACTTTTTAAGGCGACGACGTTTAATGCCGGTCCGCCCGGAAATTCGGATCTGGCGGAAATAGAGTGTGTAGGTGAGACGAAGTTATATCCATTTCGTAATGCCGAGAGGGATAGGAGAAATTTGAATTTGGAATTTTAATTCTTGTATGCAGCACAAATCAAGTGCGTCTCTTCCTTTTCGTGATGTCTTGGTATTTCGATAAGAGAAACGACCAGTGTTGCCATGTTTATTTAAAAATATCACAAAAATATACAAAAATTTTAGAAGTTTTCATTATTCTTCCAGCAACCAATCTATATCAAAATCATAGACATAGGAAAAATCATAGAGCTAGGTACGTCCTGTGGAAAAATAAATGACAGTCTTCCATGGAAGTAATAAGTACGTTGTACAACGTAACTTATTACTTCCATGCAGTCTTCACTTTCTTTCTTATCGAGTAAGGTTGGTGTCAGATTTTATTCAAGTTGCCTAGGCATCTGACATGACTTTTATGATAAATGTCATGAAAACTTTCAAAATACTACGACGTCACTCGTCACGAGAATAAACAAGCATCTGTCATATGAGTTTTCCGAAGAAAGTTTTTCCTTTGCTTAGTTAATTAATACGACACCCGATAGCGCGTTTGCAAAAGGGTTGACTGTTTGTCCTGGGTTCGATTCCCGATAGATTATCTCCGTTCTCAGATTCGTTTGCTTAGGATACTTGACGTTTGGGGTCGCAAAATATTTGTATAAAATATTCATTGTTGTACGATAAATTATTACTATAACTAGACTACTTTTTAGGTCGGAAAATAGGGAAAATGCACTTTGATTTGATTTTACAACATTATTTTTTTTATTATGTCTATAGATTGTCCACGATAAAAAATTGCTAAATATGTAGTTTTTTTTAATAGGGGTGACAACATAGGTCTGTTGTCCCACTGCAGGGCAAAGGTCTCCCCCACTTGCTTCCACCTATCCCTGAGAAGAAAAATAACGGAAATGGTATAGCCATCTACCAGGGGAACATAAGATGTAAACACGTATCCGCGAACCCTTCATCCCTAAAAACAGATATTCTATCCGAGTGTCCACTCCAACTGATACCTTATCTTAACGACCCCCGCGCCCCGCCCACCCCCGACGCCCGCCAGATATGAAATGGGCAATTTTGGTCAACTCCGTAAGTACACCTAGAGGTGAGGTTCCCCTTGCGGTCTTTGATTTGGTCTCTATTAGCAGATTTTTGTAATATAATAGCTTATAGATGGTCGGATGAACTTAGGACATTCCACAAAAAGTGTATAGAAAAGACTAAGACAAAATTATATTTATTTCCTACTAACTTACTTACTCCGCTGGCTCAGTGACCCCAAAGTGGATCTTGGCCTCTGATACGAGAGAGCGCCATATATGTACTTCTATTCTGCGCGGTGCCGGTGGCTCGCCAGTTATCGGCCTCCAGTTCACGTAGATCAGCCTCCACAGTGTCTCTCTATTTATTTCCTAAAAAGAAATAACACTAAAGAGTTTACAAACAAACAAACAAACAAACAAAATGAAGCTTGGCGAACCAAAGATAAATCTGAAAGAGACAGAGATAGTGTGATGCAAATTTCAATAATAACTTTCGCAATTTCCTGCCTTGTGATTAAGATATACCATGGAGCCTTGCGATTAAGGCCAGGTGCCAAAGGGAACCCACCTCGGTCAACTCGGTAACTACATCTAGTCGCGGTGTTATTGGACTTGTTGTTATGTTGTGTAGACCAACGTGCTTCCAACACAAATTGGCTTACTTTGATGAGATGTTTCCTTAAGATCCGACGGATGCATTTAACAAACTTCTATTGAAGTTCTGCTGCTCTGGTAATTTAATGTACTTCACTTTCACTGTAATAAGGCTTTCGTAATTATTTTACACTTACCATAGATTTAGAACGTCTACGGTTTACTAAAAACTCAATAAAAGTATGTCTACATATACACTATACAAGTACACAGCATCGATTGACCGTAGTCTTGGCCCAAAGTTTGCCCAAAGTGTAAAGTGGAAGAATAATAAACAAAATATATCTCGGATCGAATAAAAAACTAAGGTAGCCGCAAAATTCTCAAGACAAAACTCGAAAATAATCTCCAAAACGGGCGATATTTCTCTCGGAAGCGCGCGTATTCGGATCCCCGTGAATTTGGACCCAGGTGTGGGCGCCCGCGTCACATAAATAGGAATATGCGCCCTTTTTAATATACCCTAGATTTGCAATAACACCTCCTGATGTAAGGGATTTCTAGGGAATATAAGGGTTCCTTCGCAATATAACTGTGACAACGGCATACATTAATCAAACGGCTCGGCTCGCGCGGGATTTTTCAGTCCTTAGATATTGCTTGTCTGTAACTTATGGTGTCCTGGTACATGGCTTAATATCTTACTGAGGATTCAAGATTAGGTTTATGCGTTGACTAGCAAATCTACCCAGGTTTACTCGTGTAAATAACGAGATTTTAATTGGTAGCATATTTTTTACCAAAAGCACATTCAGACTAAGAAATCTAGCTAATTTTTTTGCGTTATGTAAGAAAATTCACCGTAATTAACGTATTTACAGAAAAAACCCGATATACTAGTTTCTCCATCTAATTTTCTTAGACCACATGTATTATCATGTGGTACTGCTTACCTATAAGTCATGTAGACTGTAATTGCATATCTATTAGTATAATATTTACGTCTCAATAAGTAACTATATTGATGGGTTTATAATCATAACGCATGCGTGAATGAACAAAAAGGTTACAAGCGTACAAAAAGGCGCGAAAAAATATATCGATGTCAATAAAAAATGGACATTTCCATCGTGAAAAAAACTGTAATTATAATACGTAGGTATAACTTAACATATGCAGGTTGTTTAAAGGGATATGCAGCTGTCGTTCAAACATGCAAGAAATAACAACACTAGTATCTATTAGTTAGTAAGTGCAGCTATATTATTGTATTCGAAGAAAGATAATATTGAAGTATGAAAAAAAATAGAAAAAATAAATAAAAGTGGTAGTTAATTTTTTAAGTTATTTCACAGAGATTTTTTGTACAAATAATAATACTCAGTACTGCATCTGATAATCTACTTCTAAAAATAAATTATGACATACATACATAGAATCACGTCTTTATCCCTTACGGGGTAGACAGAGCCAAGAGTCGTGAGACTCGAAGGCCACGCTTAGCTTAAATTATGACGTCTTATCAAAACCTTCGTCGGGCCAAATAAAAAAGTGTAGTTTATTTCTCAAATGTACGAAACCCATTGATCTAAGTGCGGGCCTTACATTGGAACTGAATTTTTAACCACGGTCCAGCGTTTTTAAGTCCCCAAACATAGGGAGTCCTTTGGGAAAGGGAAACAAAAAGTCCAGCACATAATTTCGTCCACGTTGCAATCGGAGCCCTTTAAAAATGTAGCAATACAAAATAAAAAGACTTCAGAACTCAACTCAGAAGAAAACCTTAAACCAACTCCATGGCATAATAAGTTAAGTTTATTTTTCTCATTTGCCTATATTTTTCCAATTCCATCGATTTGATTCAGGTAAATATATTTTATTATTTTAAGCTAAAAACTAAATGTGCATATACATAAATTTGATGACTAGGTTTAATAGGAAATAATCCGATAAGTAATTTACAATATTTTTTTCTTTAATTTTAATATGTAATTTCAAGACCGATTTATTGGTTTGGTTAAATTTTAAAAAATCCAATTTCATTATTCACATTTTAAATTTTCCATTTACGCTCGCGATTGCAATTTCTTGAAAAGGTTATACTTCTATAACCTCATTATTTGCACCGCCCAGCGGATCCTAATAGACGGGCGGTCAAAGTGTTTTCCGCGATGAATTTTTAATGTGGAAATGAACCCTTCAACTTATGGTGCCCTGGTACCCTTCTGCCACAGGGGTATTATTCACCAAAGGGGTATTGGAAATTCAAGACTCTAAAATGTAATGACAAGTTGCCCCTCTTTGCGAAAGTCTTAATGAAAATCTTTATATTATTACTGTTTTTAGGAACATTTAGAAGTTAGTTATTATTCGGCTAAAATATAAAAAAAAATCATTAAAAATTCATCTCGATGCATTTCACTCATTCCATTCGGAAAAGTTAAAATCATAGTCAATATTTTTTTTATGGATTAATATTGAATTGGAACTCAATTTGACATTTATAATTATCAAAATTGGAAAGATAGGATATATTTTTAACGCTAAAATTTTCAAAATCTACTTTCAAGCTGGTGGTTGGCGGTTGGATTACAAAAACATTTTGCATCTATATAATTTCCAAAGCGGAAAAGCATCTAACTTGAGCAGTAAATTTGAGCCAAACTGAATGGGTTACAAGCGGGAATTTTTCCACGAAGAAAACTTAACATTTCCCTGGAAAGTCGGTAAACTCTGTGCAAGTAATCTAAAGTTAGGTACCAGGGAGGCAGAGGCTATTTAGATGCACATCTTAACTCGCCCATATATCTAGATTGTGAGCGAACTTCGCTGGAGCCCGGGTAACTCTGAAAGTGTTTCCCGGTCGGATGCTTGCTTTTTTCCACTTTTTCCACTTTTCAAGAACAAAATTGCAAGTGTGGACTTGGGTAATCCAATAAGGCCTGGGCTAAATGATTACGCTCTTGGGCGTCTAGCTCGTTTTCGATTCCATCCAGTTAATTAAAATAGGACTCGGCGAACAAATAAGGTTTTAAGCGGTATTTTACAATATTTCAAATTGTGAGTTCTTCCGCATGAAAACGAAAAAGTGGTGACATCAATCTGTAACACTGTTCATCAATATTTCTTAAATGGAACATAAGTGCAAATTTTTTATTTCTAGTTTTAGGTGAAGGTTCAATCAGCTTTTATTCATGTTTAAAATTTTATTATACGTGCCATGAGTATTGTCATAAAATTACGTCATCCGAGATCTTTTATCCAAATTTCCAGATCGTGACTCATAGTCGCTCCAATTCACGCGTAGAATCGGGTGTATTTATTTAATTTTAATAAACATTTGCATACACAACGGGTGTGGCTCACAGATAATGCACATTTGCATCCCGCGGGCGTGAGTTATCGCTTAGCTTGACAGTTCCGTCGCTGTGTCCTCCGCTTTATTTGACATTTAATTTTCCCATTTACACTGTTATCCACTAAAAATATTACAGCTATTTCTATTATTCAAAAACACTAGCATCCATTTCAGTTATCGCACAATCAAGACGCTTGAAACCCCCGTAATAAAAATTCAAAGGTTATTTCGTAAGCCACAGAATAAATGGCCAAATTCGATGTTTCATTAGGAGAGGCCATTAAATTTGAGAAATGTTTCCTTCACAATTCCATTTGGCCCAGTAAAATAGCTAATTCATTTTGTATCCGGCTCGAAGGACCATCAGGCGATTTACCGTTTTTATCATAGTCCCTGCTATCTCATTTCCCTGCCGGGGTCAAAGTACACAACAAGTCGTGCCTGCATAATTCCCGGGTACCAGGGGGCCAGATAGGCCGGGAGCTTAGCTAATCAGAGGCCGGCGGGCGATTAACTCGAGACTGGCCGTGCGATAATGCCTCTCGCGCGATTAGACACGCTGACCACCCCGAGACTCCTGCTCGCCTGGTATCTATACCTACCCCCGAGGAGCTACCCCGCACTAATCCGGGATTTTGTTTTAGTATTTTGATTGTCAAATATGGAAATTAGTTGTATCCCTAATACACACACGTATTAACGAGGAATATTAAGTGTCATTAAGCGGAAAATTCTAATTTTTTAAAGTAAAGTTGCTAATTTGAAAAACAATATGGCGTCGTTCTTCAATGTCAATGGTCATAAATCTAAATATATTCGCAACTATGGCCCACTGCGATACACAATTTTTTTCCCCTTGCACTACAGTTGGGCCAACGGATATCTATGCACAATTAAATTGATAATAGAAAAATTGAAAATATTAACTACTGCAAATCACCAGTAATAAAAGTATGTCTGTACATCTTTATTTTAGTCTTACGATAGCAGTAAATGTTTCTTTACTTATTTTCACAAACGTGTCGCAGTGTTATTTAGGAACTATTTTTTATTTTATTTAGCTAATTAGTATGGAATATAACAACTTTTTATGATATAGTCATATATTTTATAATTAAAATGCCCCCTGTGGTTACTCGTTAAAGTCAAATAAGTATTAAAACTTGAGGAATCTTTTTGTAATGAAAAATGTCGTAAAATGTAAATTTTTGTGTCATAAATGTACACGATAAAGGATGCATTTTTACACGACATTATGGCACAAAAAGAGAGTTATGTTTTCAGAATCTAGTTCTTATGCATGTATGTATGTACGTATGTTTGAATCCTTTCTTCTCATCATCATCATCAAATTTAAGAGCTAGGCTCTTGTCGGTGGAGTTCCTTCCATTCGACTCTTTTTATTGCCAACTGTTTCACTTCCTGATAACTGTCGCTAACCTTTTCCTTTATGTGTCTTATGTAACTCTACTAATAGTATTAATTCCTACTAATAAAACTTTTTTCCAAAAAAAATGAACCGACTTCCATCATAAAACTTAAAATCATGAAATAACAATAAAGAAAAATGTATTAGCATTCTACCTACTGAATGAGGTGAAGTCGGTGCCAAGTGCAGGAGTAAGGGTGTTATGTAATTGTTTAGCTAGGTATTACATACATGATTCTAATATTAACTTAGATTATTTAATATTCAATTTGTCACCGACTTCACCTCATTCAGTAGGTAGAATGCTAATACATTTTTCTTTATTGTTATTTCATGATTTTAAGTTTTATGATGGAAGTCGGTTCATTTTTTTTGGAAAAAAGTTTTATTTTATCATTTTTAGTTTAATAAAAACCTTTTTTTTCACTGGCCGAAAATAAAGAATTAAGAATTCGAAACTTTTTATGTCTAAGTAAGTAAGTTTGATTTGAAATGTCACAACATGTCAAATTGTCTATTATTTTGGCAGATAAATAGACCGAGAGCCCGTGACGACCAAACCTTCCTTATTTTAAAAATGCTGAATGTTTCTCTGCGTGGTATATACGGGTAAAAAATATTAGCGACTAGGTATGAAGTTTGGATCTTAGTTGCTTATGTAGGTAATATGGATAGTAAGGATGATTTTTATAGGTAAAAAAAGCAACCTTGGGGCCTCCCAAAGTAGTATTAAATTAAGCTTTTATAATAAAACAAATATAACTATAATTTAGTATACTAGCAGGGGTTTATATCTGCACCAATTGCCTGGTAATGGATGGCGTGATTTCTAATATTATTAGGAATAAAATCTTTAAAAAACTTTATTTTGAGGAAATTGAGTTACCACTTTAAATGTTATTGCTACAAGTAATCTGTCTAAGTAATCATGAACCAACTTTTATAGTCGCTAATCGCTATTTCTATGTTGGGGACATACACAGAAAATCTTGAGTTTTAATAAAATAAGGAAAGGCATGCTGTCGCGGGCTTTTGCTCTATAATGCAATGTTGTTATTTTTATATTTTGTTAGGTATCTTTAAAATTACCGAACAGATTCTGACGTGGTTAAAATGGGACCAACTTGGGAATACACCATTACGAATAAAAAAACAATTTTGGAAATCAGTCCACAATTGGCGGAGAAATCGGCGAACATACATAAAAAAAAAACATACATACATCGAAACATATAACCTCCTCCTTTTTTGGGAAGTCGGTTGAAAATAAAGAAAGCATGTGAGAAGAGAGTGAAAAATTTAGAGGAAACGACAGAGATCTGCAAGGATCGTAGCAAGTGGAAAACTATAGGTAGTATCTGCCTACCCCCATGAGAAACAGGCGTGTAAATATGTATGTATATGTAAGAGTATAAACATCAAAGTTTGCGTGGATGGATAGTTCGAATATAAGGATGTTAGTTTACACATAAATACTGACGGAATTGGATGAAATTTGTTACATGGGTAGAAAAAAACCTAGAATAAACACATAGGGTACTTTTGTTTGTTTGTTTGTAGTATCTTTATTGTACTAAGGACACATAATTCATAGCAAGGTAAATATACAATGGCGGACTTATCCCATGAAGGGATCTCTTCCAGTCAACCAGCGATAGATTGAGGGGAATATTACTTTTAATCTCGAATTTCCCACGGGAGCAACCAGGGCGCAACTTATTTCTTCATTATGTCATGTTTATAATAAATCCCTTAAATTTGCACTAACTACGAGTATAAATATCAAAAATTTCAATCAGTTTATTAATTTTACACTTTCGTACGTACTTTTTACGTATGTATGGCTCTAATTGTTTATAGATTCATATCATTATTTTTTTTTCTCTTTTTCAGGTAAGTTGATGAATCTCCACTAGTCAAATCTAAGCAGCAGAATAGCTATCTGGTAAGCAGTAGAAACTTAGCATCCAAAAATCCTTACATGTCAAATTCTATAAACTATTTTTTTTCCTCACTTTTACATTTACTCGAATTTAAAATCTTAATTTAGTCAACAACCTTTGGCAGAAAGGTCCATTGTGGAACGAAATGTCCTGGCTGAAAAGTCTTTCTAACCTTTTATAAAATTGTTAAAAATGTCAGCATTTTATTTTCCAAGTAAAGTTTAAAAAAGAAGTGCAAAAATTCATGTAATTAAACGCACTCCATTGATCAGCAGTATTTGACGTCACCATGCCACGACCACTTATTTTTTGTAGACAGTTGTATAGATCTGCTGCTGCTGTCATCGGTGGGAACTTTGACGTTTACCGCTATGATCGTACAATGGCTTTTTACATGGAAAATAAAAAAATTACAAAGCCAGCCAGCTCTTCTTACGTTTTTGTTGATTTAAATGATGATTCTTTAGACGGTTTCTTTTTCAACCGACTAGACTATTTAATTAGTTAGTACTAGGCAATCAGAACTACAAAAGAGTTTTATTCAACCCTTCAGCATTCGTTTGCACCTGCCGGGCAATTCCTGCCCCGCCGGCCAATTATTTAAAGTGTGAAGTTTGAACAGAAGAACTGTAGGTGCATTATGGAAATGGCTACAGGGGGGGAGGCACCTGAAGCCCCCCTCACAAGACACCACCCCGCTTTCAGGCTAAGTAATTGTTTCACAGAGTAGTGGTCTTTTACAGTTTTCAACATTTCCCATCGTTTTGGTAATGAATTTTATTTTCGTGCTAACGGATGTTCACTAAAATTGGACTAGATGTGTAATTTAAATGGAAAATGTAGGCAAAGGAAATCCCAAAATGTGCTTAAAAGACAAGACAGCAGCAAGTTATGGAGAAGAAATGGTAATGATAAACGAAGATGGTGAAAAATGGGAGATGTTTTCTAGATACAACAAAATATGAAGTGGTAGAAACATTGAACATAGCTCGTAGAACAGGTAGCAGTTGGGGCAGAAAAGTTCTCGAGTGGCGACCACGAACCGGAAAACGTAGTGTTGGCAGGCCTCCCACTCGGTGGACCGACGACCTGGTGAAGGTCGCGGAATGCGCATGGATGCGGGCAGCGCAGGACCGGTCGTTGTGGAAATCCTTGGGGGAGGCCTTTGTCCAGCAGTGGACGTCTTTTGGCTGAGAGAGAGAGAGAGAAACATTGACTTCAAGTGATTTTAGATAACTTGTTCCTAATAACGACTTAACCAGCGGATTTCAATGAAATATGACCACATATATACATTTGAAATGAAATGAAAATGATTTTATTTAAATAGGCTAAAAAATAGCACTTTTAAATCGTCATATTCTTGTTTTTTAGTTTGTTGACGTCATAAAATTACTTAAAGCTAAGGTTACCACCGCTTCCAAAGCGCAAGTGGAGAAGAGGCAACGCAACCAACTCCACTGCTGCATTTCCTCCAAAGACGTCACTTTACAACATATGTCTTACAATTAAATAACTATCTATGTGGACGAATATAAATTGAATTAACTATTAAACCCTGAATTTCCCACGTTAGCAAATCCTAAAGGTATAGCAAGTTTTAAATATGACAATCCAAGTACATAATAAACTTCTAAAACACTTATCGTATTTCACACAGCTTAGACTTAGAATTCTTGCAATTTTCAGTCTAGTCTAGAAGACTGTAAATTATCCTCCGCTTAGACACATTAAAAATGTACACTTTCGGGAACTAGGTATACTATCACAATATTCTTCTCCAATCGTGTCCTGGAATTTGAAGTAGTGTGGGTAATGCGTGAAAATACGCTCAATAGTTTTTGGACCAACTTATTGACCTCAATTAGATATTGCTATATTTTTTCCTCTGGAAATATATTCATTTAGTCCATGCTGGTCTGGGAGCAAAGAAAAAGCTTAGATTATATCAGCTGCTTCTCTTCCCGTGCAGATTGTGAAAGTCAATCAAGGAACAGGGGCTTTAAACTGGAGGTTTTTCTCATAAGAAATGGGCTAGCAACCTGTCTTTGTTTCTGAAACTCTATTCCACCAATTAGTCCACTAAACGTAGCGTTCAAGTTTTGCGACTCCTAGCTCTGTCTACCCCGTCAGGATGAAAGACGTGATAATACTTTATATAATTTGGTTGCACTTTATCGTACCACCTTCCTACTCTCTGCTTGGTCTAATGGTTGACTGGTAGAGAATGCCATATGGCGTTAAGTCCACCATTTGTAATTTTGTACAATAAAGTTTCAAACAAAAATAACCTAAGTAATATAACCCACTTAAGTTCTCTGCTTACCCAAAGGTCGACTGTTAGATAATGCTTTTGCATTAAGTCCACCTAGTGTGCACTACATTGTATTTGTGCAATAAAGGTTACATAACAAGCTAATTATTAAAAATAAAAAACACGACTGACAAGTTTTTACAAAAAAAAAAAGTATACACAAACATATAAGTTATATACATTTTTGAAATCGCCTTTTAAAGCCCTTCAATTTGATACCCCACTCGATAAGATTGATCAAATTTGACTTTTTTGGTCTGCTATTTATCACATATATAATCCGCCATTTTGTTTTTATAATGACGTCATATAGCCTATGTCACTCGGAGGAATGCAAGGAATCTAAAAATACCTCTCACATCAAAATCTGTTAAGCCGTTCAGGACTTATGGTGGAATAAAGAAACTTACATACATACATACATACATGAACCCTGAAAACATAACACTCCTTTTTTGGTCAGTCGTGTAAAAAATATCTGCGAAGTGCCCAAAGAGTGCTAGGAGAATAAAAGTAGGTACATTTTTGCCAAACCAAAAACAATAGTACTACTTGAAACGTTGTTCACGAGCAGAACTATCGAACTGAAAATACATTTATATTTGTCTATTTCTCGCTCCACTGAACATTCGTACGGTGAATTGGAAATCTATGGTAAGATGATGTGCTACCTTTGCACCCGGTGATTTGGCCCAAAATGTA
Source organism: Ephestia elutella (assembly GCA_018467065.1). Taxonomy (NCBI): domain Eukaryota; kingdom Metazoa; phylum Arthropoda; class Insecta; order Lepidoptera; family Pyralidae; genus Ephestia; species Ephestia elutella. Next base: position 1,971,177 of record CM031588.1, on the reverse strand, counting down.
GAGTTAGTTGAAAGTAATAGAGAAAAAGAATGTAAAAAGCATTAAATGCGTGACAAAAATTTCAGGTCCGTGCAGTTAAAGATTTTTCTTTCTTATATTCTCTCTTTTAATATCAGAAGTACCATTTCTTTAACACATTCGAAAATGAAGAAGCTATTATGTACTTCTAACTATAATATACCGCCCGCAGTTACCATAGATTTGTTTCTTGATTTCTTTTCCTAGGTATTTATAATAATCTATATCTATACATATAATAAAACAGTAAAAATATTTTGTCTGTACATTTAGTATTTTTGGCTAAAATGGATAGAGGGAAACTTAAAAAGAACAATAGAAAGCAAAAAAAATTTTTTGGAATTTCTTGTCTGTCTATCTGTCTGTCTGTATGTATGTACGCGTTTCACGCAAAAACTACTGGACGGATTTAAATGAAACTTTTTTGTTGTATAGCTATTAAGTCTGGGCAACATATAGGCTATAATTGATTTTGAAAACTGGAACACCTGATGAAGAACCATAACAGAACAGCTAAACTATGAGAAATATGGAAATGGTGCCTTAACAAAAGTCGTTCAACCTGATGAGCATTTTCTGCTGACGTATAAAAATTGAAGATTTGGAACATCTGATGAAGAACTGCAAGAGACCAACTACACTATAACGTATATGGAAATGGCGCCTTAGCAAATCTTGATTAATCTGATGAGCATTTTCTGTAGACGTATAAAAATCGAAGATCCGAAACATCTGAAACAGTTTGGAACACAAAAAGACTTATCATCTAAGCGAAACTCACGCGGGCGAAGCCGCGGGCAACAGCTAGTACCTAATAAATGATAATCCTAACTTTCTTAACTAATATTATAAATGTGAAAGTGAGCTTGTTTATTTGTTTGTTTGTTTGTTACCTCTTCACGCTTTATCTACTGAATCAATATTTCTAAAATTTTGCATACACATAGTTAGAAGTACAAAGAAGGACAAAGGGTACCTGTCATCCCGGGAAAAAGCACTGTTCCCGTGGGAAATTCACGCAGGCGAGGCCGCGGGCATCAATATTTTTTATCATATTTGCATTATTTACGTCTCATTTTTGGGTAAATACAACAACTTCCTCCACGTATCCTTCTATATTCACGTATTATTACAAAAATTAGGTTGGTGTGTACAATTTAAGGGGTAAAATAGAAGCAAACCAACAACCAAGTACAAAACGCTGAATTGGAACTGTCCAAGATTTGTGGTTATGGTGTTCGTCACGAGAATCGATAATTCCGATTCTTTATGACCGCGATTATCGATTCGCTAATAATACTATCGATAACATCTTGACACGAGCCGTTTCGTCACTATCTTATTGTGTTTTGTTTGGTTCAAATCATTTTCAATGTTGTCGACTTATATGGAATTTACATATAATCGATCAACGATTTTATATGTTTCAAATACATATTTAAAAGTTTAAAGTTGTAATACCTAGGTCATGTTCTAAGACATCAGCGATACGACCTCCTACAGCTGATAATGATGGGCAAAGTCGCTGGAAAGAGAAAGGTCGGAAGACGGAAAAAGTCTTGGTTGCGAAACATCCGAGAGTGGACCGGGATAGCGAATGCTGCTGAGCTATTCCGCAGAGCTAAGGACAAGAAGGACTTGAGCATGTTAATCGCTAACCTTCACTAGTTAGAGAGGCACCTTTAGAAGAAGAAAGTTGTAAACAAATAAGTATTGGCTTTATACGTCATTCAATGGTAAGGCATGTTGGAGCTAAGTTAGTATTTTTATCAATTGTAACTTTTCATTTATTAAAAAACTTTTCTTTCAATATATACTTAATGGTGACAGTATTCTCTACCAAACTTCAGGACAAAACAGATGGCAAATTAATTAACAATTGTACACGTGTTCTACAAATAACTTTTAGTATTCCACATACACAGTCATTTAATTGTAAGATATATGTTGTAAAGTGACGTCTTTGGAGAAAATGCAGCAGTGGAGTTTGTTGCGCCGCCTCTTCTCCACTTGCGCTTTGGAGGCGGTGGTAACGTTAGCTTTAAGTAATTTTATGACGTCAACTAACGAAAAAACAAGAATGTGACGATTTATAAGTGCTATTTTTAAGCCTATATCTTCTTCTTCTTCTTCTCTCAGCCGAAAGACGTCCACTGCTGGACAAAGGCAAGCCTATATAAATATAAATAATTAACTTTGAGTAAAATCTGAAAGCGTTTACAGAAAGCACAGCATTGTAAAATAATTGCAGCTGTGGTAAAACATCCGAACAAGATGTAAATAAGACGTCTTTTGGTGTCTTGTCCCACCGCGCCTTATTCGAGCTGCGTAGGCGCACGATTGAGACCTCCAGATGCAATCGTGTGACGCGACACACGGACAGAAATGCCTTTATTTGCTGTATGCTAATCCCTTTAAATATCCTTAGAAATTGTAGGAAATGTGTGTAAAATAGTAGGTGCGCTTTTCAGGGCTCCGCTTTCCAGTCTTTTCCCTATTTTATAATGGCAAAAGGTTGGCTGGTAGATAATGCCTTAGTATTAAGCCCTCCTATCGTGCGTTCACTTCTGTATTTGTGCAATAAAGGTTAAATAAATAGAATAAATAACCGGGTACTGTGTCTTCTGTGCTGGTCTGGAAAACATAGAATGTGCCAGCTGCTTCTTTTCCCGCGCAATCTGCGCGGGAAAGCGTTAAAGTCAATCGAGGGAAAAGGCTAAATACTAATAGTAATAGCTCATATAATAGGTAAATTAAATGGCAAGACTATCCAAAGTAGCAAATACCAAGTCAAGTCGTCACAGCATTCTAATTCTGTTCGGAAACCGCCCCTGTACTGAAGACCAATCACACTATGGCGACTGCTGGCGAACCGCCAATAGCAAGTCAAGGACTCCAAATATCACGTATGCCTACTCACTTACGTAAATAGCGAACAAAAGATATTGAAAATATGTACATTACAGCAGTTTAACAGTCTGTTGACGTAAAGGCAATTCGTATTAAAACAAAGCCTAAAGGTTATTTAGACTATCTTCAACAGTATACTCAATGGCGATGTCGCTTTTAAAGGACTCCAAAAGCGTTCGCAATTTACTTCAATTAGAACTAAAAATAGTACACCATGTATTAAATAATTTATCAATTGAAGAGACATTCAATTTCGTGACATAGGTATTTAATTTTTTACCTTGTCATCGTCCCAATTAGGTGCTGTACGCAGAGAATTCCGGGCAGACGAAAGGGCGGGAGGGTTCGGTACCGAAAAATTTACCGGGTAAAAAAAATACCGGTAAAAAACCTCGACCCGACACTACGTCTGTCCGACTAACCTAACCTAACCTATACGCAGTCTGCTACCACTGTAGTTTACAACGGGAACTACAGAACCCTGTATATTAAACCTAACTTAATAGCTACAACCACCCACAAACCCAAGGGTCACTTACCAAACTTAATCTTCTGCTCTTCGGATCCAATCTTGAGTGTCTTCGGAAAGGGGGAATGCGGTCCCTAAACACCAAACCTACCCCGAGATCTCAATTCCCCAGAACAAATAAATAGATTTCTTCCCGAAGTTGGCTCGGCAACGGGATTCGGCGCCTCCAGGCAACCACGTTTCGCATCTCACAAGAAACAGTCAAAGTAAAAGGTTTCACAAACACAAATGTTCAATAGTTATTTAACAAACAGGAACTTCACAAATATAACTCAAACTAGTTAACAAGCAAAAGACGCGAGACCTCTCCGCGTATTAAAATCAAACCGATATGTCAGGACAAATGGCGGCCGTCCGCCATGCCATTCACGCGAGCAATTTCATGCGGCGCGGCCTCCCCGCGCGATGTCCAAACAATACTGAATTCAAAATGGTCGCTCGCGACTGCCGACGCCGGCCGAGCGGGCGACGACGCTACTAATATGAAACTACCGCACGCGCTAGAATATTACGGCGGCGAACGGACAAAACAACATAGATTTTATTACAAACATCCCCCCGTCCCGGTCTGAGAAGCAGACCGCTAGCTTACTCTACGGGAAGGCGGGCGAGAGAGGTCACAGCTCTCCTCAAAATCGAACCGTCGACCAACACCTCAGCCACACGCGGAGTGCCATCTCCGCCAAGAATCAAACGTAATATGCGAGCTCGTCGCCAAAGCAATGAGGGCAAATTTGCCTCTTTTAACAATACTAAATCACCCTCCCTGGGAGGCTCAGTCCTGTCTGTCCACTTCACTCTTTGCTGCAGCAAATGCAAATATTCAAGCGACCAGCGACGCCAAAAGTCCTGGCTCATTTGCTGCAACATTTGAAAACGCGACAACCGATATACGCGTTCATCCTTCCACGGGTATTCGGGCAGGGCATTCAACGGCCCTCCCACCAAAAAATGACCAGGGGTGAGAGCTTCCAAGTCATTTGGATCTGGAGATAGCGGACAGAGAGGACGAGAGTTGAGGACCGCCTCAACTTTACAAAACACTGTGGCCAGCTCTTCAAAAGTTAGAGCCGTTTCTCCGATAATGCGGCGGAGGTGGGTCTTTGCGGATTTCACAGCCGCTTCAAAAATCCCTCCCCAATGGGGGCAACTTGGGGGACTAAACTTCCAGGTTATTCCCCTTTGAGCAGCAATTTGACTTAAACTAGTACAATTTTTATCAATAAACACAGAAACATCCTTAAGATAATTTACAGTTCCCTTATAGTTTGTGCCATTATCAGACCTAATAAGGGAAGGTAGACCTCGACGCGAAACAAAGCGATCCAACGCGGCGACGAAGGCCTCCGTAGTCAGAGCCGACACCACCTCCAAATGGACAGCCTTGGTGGCCAAACAAACAAATACACACAAATAGCCCTTCACAATACGGGCATTACGAAAGGGAGAAGCCTTGATCGAAAAGGGACCGGCAAAATCGGTTCCAACGCCGTCAAACGGCCTCGAAGGTCGGATTCGATCAGCGGGCAAATCACCCATCTGTGGTTGCATCGTGGATGCCTTCAACCTATAACATGCAATACATCGAAACAGGACACTACGGATTGCTCTTCGGGCAGACAAAATCCAAAACTCGCGTTGCAAAATAGCCAACAAAGCATTGCACCCAGCATGGGCGTTACGAATGTGTCGATCAGACACCAAAAGCTGCACCAAGGGTCCGCCCTTGGGCAACAACAGAGGATGGCGAGTCTCATATGGAAGATCCGCCTTCCGGAGCCTGCCTCCAACCCGAAGAAGCCCATCCGAGTCGATGTACGGGTTCAAACGAGCGACCGCGCCCTTCAACTTAGCGCGTCCGTCGCGCAAAATACGAAGCTCCGACTCAAACCGTCCGGTCTGCACGACACGGACCCAATGCAACAATGCGCTCCGGCGCTCTTCTGCACCTGCAATCGGCTCCAACCGCTTTGCCTGTGGGTTTCTACAATTATGTATGAAACGCTTAATCCAACTGGTAACACCCAGAAGCTTATCCAAACTGCTATACCGAGCAAGTAGCCAATCCGGCTCCGACGTCGTCTCAGCGACTACAGCATGTACACGGAGCCCAGTCAAACTCAAAGAAGTAACATCTGTCTGACAGACAGGCCAAGAAGTTTCTGATCCCATCAGCCACTCTGGACCCCACCAGAGCGGGTGTGACACCAATTCTGGTGCCGTACAACCTCGGGAGGCACAGTCCGCTGGGTTAAGCTCTCCCGGCACATGTCTCCATGTTATATCAATTCCGATATTCTGGATTTGGGAAACCCGATTTCCCACAAAAACCTCCAAGGTATGTGGGGCCGCGCGCAACCATGCAAGCGCGACCTGGCTATCCGACCAGGCGAAGATGTCTCGTATCTCGACCGTGGCCGCCAGCTCACTGGCAACGTGATGCAACAATTTAAAGAGAAGGTGAGCTCCACTCAACTCAAGCTTGGGAATAGTCAGCCTAGTCCTGATGGGGGCGACCTTGCTCTTCCCTAACAAAAGCGAGACATTGACCCGGCCATCGGCGTCAACTGTCCGCATATAGACTGACGCGGCGTAGCCTCGCTCCGACGCGTCACAAAAGCCATGCAGGCTGGCTCGATATTTCCCGGGTGGCAATATTCGACGAGGCAAGGCAATCCGATTGACTTCCTTAATCGATGAAAACAACTCGAGCCAATCATCCAATGGAGAGCCAAACAGCGGCTCGTCCCACGAGACGCCCAAAGTCCAAAGTCTCTGAAGAAGACACTTCGCAGAGAATATCACTGGACTGATCCAACCGCTTGGATCAAACATACGAGCTATTACGGACAACACCGTTCTCTTAGTCCAGACTTTTGGTATTTCCAAGTCCACTTGGAATGTGAAAATATCGGTTAGCGGCTGGTACTGCATGCCCAGCACCGCTATCCTGTTGGGATCATCCACATCCTCAAACAGGTGAGGGTTCTGTTGGTGATCCTCCGGGATCCCTTCTAGAACTTTAGGCTCATTGGACAACCACTTACGTAGCTCGTAGCCACCTGTCTTCAATATTTCAATCAATTCATCCCGCAGTAGGAGGGCCTCCTCAATACTTTGGGCTCCGGTGCACACGTCATCAACATACAAGTCACGTGACAGCACGGAAGCCCCACGGGGAAAGCGGATCCGTTCCCGCTCTGCCAATTCAAGCAATGATCTGATGGCGATATAGGGACTAGATTTCAAACCATACGTGTTTGTGTTGAGTTCATACACCGTCACAGGATCCTCAGGGCGCTCACGCCAGAGTATCAACTGGAATCGCCTGTCCTCAGGATGTATGACTGTCTGGCGGAACATCATCCGGATGTCCGCGCCAAAAACCACTTGATGTCTTCTAAAGTTCAAGATGATGTCAATTATTACCCTATGCAATTTGGGACCTGAATGCAAACATAGATTCAACGAAACTCCGTTCGAAGTGGGTGCGGACCCATCAAAGACAGTCCGCAACTTGCCCGTTGAGGCCTTCACCACCGCGTGGTGGGGCAAAAAATAATGCTCAGTTGAGCTCCAATCAACTCGAGCCGGAGACATGAGACCCAAATCCTCGTACTCGCGCATAAATTCAATATATTTATCGCGAAGTACGTGGTCACGCTGCATGCGTCGCTCCATGGACAGCAGTCGTTTCTCCGCAAGCGCCCTACTTTGCCCTAGGCTAGGACGAGAGGCAACAAAGGGTAACCTAGTTACAAACCGACCGGAGGGCAACCTCTCCGTGGTCGATCGAAAAAGGGCTTCGCACTCAGCGTGTTCCGGATCCATCCTGGAACTCATAGGTGGCTCCTCCACCTCCCAAAACCTTTGCATGGTCTTGGCCAAGGACGCAGATGCGACAACCGGTGGCTCCTCCGCGGTGCCATTATCAAACACAGGGCCCATCAGGGCAAAACCAAAAATCGTAGACACTGCCATCAGTGAAGACGAACCCAGAGCTTTCTGAGTACCCAACAAAATCCAACCCAATACGTCCGAGCCCAGGAGCAAGTCCACTGGGCCGGGATGAAAGACAAAGGGGTCGGCCAAATCCAGACCCGAAACCAAAGACAACACACCCGGCGGTATGTCTGTCGAGGGGTGCCAACCCGCAATGGTATCCATTACCATAGCCGAAGTCGTGATCCTCATTGTGGAGGACTTCAGCGAAGAAAAGGTGACAAGTGTCTGGCCCGTCAGACACTTCACTTGTATGCCACCAACTCCAAGAAGTGGCACAGGCGAGTCTTCCACGACTAAACCTAACTGGTGTGCCACTCGAGTGGTAACCAAACTGCTTTGAGCCCCTGAGTCCAACAGAGCTCTCAAATTAATGGCTTCTCCCCCACGACCCCATACGCGGACCACCGCGGTAGGGAGCAGAACCGTCCGCGGCTCTGTCCCAGCGAGGGAGCAAGCTAGTTACGGGCTCCCCACTCTCTCCAAACCAGGGGCGCGCCACTGACCCGGATAATATGGCGGGCGAGTGCACATCCCCATCTGAGGGGGGGCATAACCCGCGGCCCGGCCATACATATGGTACGGCGGGTGGTACTCCAGCCGTGGGTACTCGTGCAGCGGCGGAGAAAACCGCTGCGGCTGCATGTGTTGGGTATTGGTAACCCGCGTGGAGGGGGGTGTCCCCACTCTCACGTCCGATCTAGGGCCCCCGCCCATGGGGGCCCTATCCGGGGCCTGGCCAGCCACATACTGGCCATGACCTTGAGGCGCGTGGTCCCGGTCCGCCAAGACCCGCGCAGGTACGCGACCCCCCTCCCGAGGGGGGGTGCGACGAGCGAAGCCGCGTCCTCCGTCCGATGGTGGAGGGCTTCGCGCAGGAGCGCCCCCGCCCATAGGGGACCCCTGCCTCAACAACCGGGGGCCATCCCCGTTCCGGTTCATGCAGAGCATCACGTGGTGCAGCCCACGGCATGCACTGCATGGTATGGCACTGGGACAGTCACGTGCATAGTGACCGCCCAAACAATAAAAGCAAAGTTCATGCCGCTTTGCCATGCGGCGCCTATCTTGTACTGGCAGTCTCTGCCAGTCCCTGCATTGTAGCAGGCTGTGGCCCATCCGGCCACATTGCAGGCAGTCCGCGTCCCTCGCGACTGCTGCCGTGTGTGCAACCCGCACACCAGCTCCACGCGGTGGCGGTTGCCGTCCCTGTTGGGGCTTACCTCTCCATGAGGGTTCCAAGGGCCTACGTTCAGGCGCTCTGGATGGCGCTGAGTCCGTCATGGTATTCTCAGCGGCCCGTGCCTCAAAATCCAAAAACTTCACCAAGTCAGTGAATGTTGGTAGGGTGGTGCTGTCCCGCTCCGCATTCTCGCGCTCAAACCGCGAGCGGATGTCATTGGGCAATTTGCCCAATACAATGTGCACCAGCAAAAAGGACCATTGGTCCACCGGCAGCCCCAGTGTGCGGAGCGCGTTACAGGCCACTGTAACGGGCGTGAGCAACTGCAGGCGCAACTGTGCCCTGTTGGCCACCTTGGGCAGGGCCATCAACTGTGCGGCGTGCGCATCCGCTAACAAACGTAAATTTTGGTAGCGGGAGTTCAATAACTCCCAAGCCGTATCGTACTGGTCGTCCTCCACCCGGAGGTGCTGGATGAGCGACCGCGCTTCATCCTCCAGAGTGGAGAGGAGGTAGGCCATCTTCTGGGCCTTCGACAAATCCTGTCGTGCTACGACCAGGGACTCAAACATATTTTTGTAGGCTACCCACTCCTCCATCCTACCCCCAAAGTGGGACAGCTGAAGGGTGGGGAGCCGACCAGTAACCGCTGGTCCTTCCTGTCTAACAGGTGTGCGAGGGGCTGGTCCGCCAGCCTGTCTCGCCCTTATTGCGGTCGCCGCCTCCGCGATATCATCGTGCAGACTCAGGATCTGGTCCATGTCCGCCATGTGACCTGCGTAGACCTCCGCGGCAAGTTCGGCTTCGGTAAGCACCGCCATGGCCGCTTCCGCGCTACTCAATCGTGAGTGGAGGTGATCCGCTCTTAGCAGTGTGGCGCCCTCCCTGTCCTTCCGGGACAGGAGTCCTCCGGCCGTCACAAACCATCTCAGTTCGTTGGCGAGTGTCGCCTTAGCATTGGAGACCTTCGCCATCGCGTCAAGTCACAAACAAACAAACAAATAAGAAAAGATAAAAAAGGTAAATAAAGAACAAAATCAAGCAACAACACGAAAAACCGCGGTAGGTATGAGAATGGCACAAACCCGGAGCGCACGGTACAAACCGCAAACAAATACAAAAAGGTCACAAATATTCTTATACAAACAAACTAAGAAAAATCTAATAATTTTTACAAACAATTAATTATTTTTTACAAACGAACAAATAGAGGGTAGATAAACTACGCTCTGCTACCAGAAAATGTACGCAGAGAATTCCGGGCAGACGAAAGGGCGGGAGGGTTCGGTACCGAAAAATTTACCGGGTAAAAAAAATACCGGTAAAAAACCTCGACCCGACACTACGTCTGTCCGACTAACCTAACCTAACCTATACGCAGTCTGCTACCACTGTAGTTTACAACGGGAACTACAGAACCCTGTATATTAAACCTAACTTAATAGCTACAACCACCCACAAACCCAAGGGTCACTTACCAAACTTAATCTTCTGCTCTTCGGATCCAATCTTGAGTGTCTTCGGAAAGGGGGAATGCGGTCCCTAAACACCAAACCTACCCCGAGATCTCAATTCCCCAGAACAAATAAATAGATTTCTTCCCGAAGTTGGCTCGGCAACGGGATTCGGCGCCTCCAGGCAACCACGTTTCGCATCTCACAAGAAACAGTCAAAGTAAAAGGTTTCACAAACACAAATGTTCAATAGTTATTTAACAAACAGGAACTTCACAAATATAACTCAAACTAGTTAACAAGCAAAAGACGCGAGACCTCTCCGCGTATTAAAATCAAACCGATATGTCAGGACAAATGGCGGCCGTCCGCCATGCCATTCACGCGAGCAATTTCATGCGGCGCGGCCTCCCCGCGCGATGTCCAAACAATACTGAATTCAAAATGGTCGCTCGCGACTGCCGACGCCGGCCGAGCGGGCGACGACGCTACTAATATGAAACTACCGCACGCGCTAGAATATTACGGCGGCGAACGGACAAAACAACATAGATTTTATTACAAACAGGTGCTATTTTCGTCTTGTAAGTTATATAACATAGAGCAAAAAAAAATCTAATTTAAAATATAATGGGCAACATTTGAAATACGAATGAATTCCAATTATACAATTATTTATGAAGATTCAATTAATATATCTATGCACGAGCATGTCCACTAAATAACTACCCAGGTAACAGTATTTTAGGTGATTTTTACTAATAAGAAGTAAGAGGAATGTTCCCAAAGCAACGCTGCTGTAGGTAAGCTTTGTTGACTGAAGCCAGTATGGTTGTGTCAATCGCTCGCCAGTTTCAAATTCAAATGTTTAACAAATGACAACCGTGCATGTTTCAACAAGCTCATTTGTCTGCTATTGGAAGAAAATGGAGAAATAAATGGTTGGTTTCTTGGAAATTTTATAATTAAATTTCCAAGAATAACGAATAAGATATTCTAAGAATCATGAAATAAAAGAAATTGGAAAAAACTTAGTCGTTTGCAGGAGTTTAAAATTTTAACACAATTTTTAGATCTTTTTAAAAGACTTCATATTGATGGCTTACTAATTCCTAGTCCTACATGATTTAAAGCTGCGGTTTCAAAGACCTTTTTAAAAAAAAAAAATTCTTTTCCTATTTCTGAAACTAGGCGTACCCACGGCGGGCGGGCGGTACTAGGCGTGCATGTAACTATGAAGTCATCGAAGGTGTGCACATTTGCAAAAAAAAGCCACGAACCTGCAACAAAAAGCATTTTTAAAACTTAGTAAATTATAGTTGTCCAAAAAAAAAATGATTTTTCAAAGAAATAAATTATTTTTCTATTATAAAACTAAGATGCGTACATACGACGGTACCAGGCGCAAACGCCACGCTAACTAAAACTTAACAGGCGTACCCACCATATTACTAGGCGTTCATGAAAAAGTCCAAGCCCGAAAATTAAAATGATACTGAAACATCTGTGCTGAAACTAAAGAGGTGTACACAAAGCGGAATTAAGCGAGTATGAACTTATGAAGACGTCAATCAAAGGGCACGTAGAATAGCCAAGCCTCGTGCGTGCGTCTGTACGTGCTAAGCTTATCATTTTTTTTTAGTTTTGTACCAATTTTTTTTTAATTTGAGCAAAATAAATGAATTTTCCTGTATTTTCCTATTACTGAAACTAAAGAGGCGTGTACACGATACTAGGCGAGCATGAAGACGTCGAAGGGCGCGCACAAAAGCCACGGACAATGCTTGGCGAGATAACTGCGCCACTCCGTCACTCGGCTGACAGGGTTATCGGACGCCGGCACAATGAGACCCGGGTAGGTTTGCGGCGCAAGTCATGAGCGATATTGTAGTTTATTCAACATTAATAGTGTTGTAACAATATTACCTGGTTGATTTTATTTTTATTTTATTTTTACATTTAAGGAAGACTTACAGCATAAGAAGTTAGAACACATAAAGTAAATAAGAGACAGAAAGCCAATTACATATCTTCAAAGTTAGAAAAAAGTAAGAAATAGAAAAACTCAAGCAAACAAAGTGTCACAATAGCCATGATAGTGAAGCCTAGCCAAGGAAGAGGAGGACTGGTGGACGCTACGCAGTCATATTGGTAAATGAGTAACTTCGCAGGACATTGGTCCTGTCCCCACGTTTTAGATTTACAGATAGCAAAGGAAAGAGAAGTAAATGAAGCCATTATAATCTTCTTTTGTGCAAGAAGAGTGGTCGCTAAGAATTGTCAAGAAGTGAGTTGGTTCCAGCCACCTTCCATCGAGCTCTGTTTTCATGGTACAACCTAGGTAATAGCGAACGCTATGCTCAGGGAAGTTGTGAGTTCCCTAGATGAAAGTCAAGGCAGAAGTTGAGGCCAGCTCGATGAAGAGGTCTCTGCTTAAAATTACTTTTGTATATTCGAATAGCACTAACTAACGGAGCAGCCATAACCGGAGAGCATGTATAAAGAGACTAATGATAGAGAAAGCAAGAGAGATCTGTCAGGATCGTAGCAAATGGAAATCGTTTCTGCCTACCCCCACGGGAAAAAGGCGTGATAATATATATGTAGTATTTAGGGGAGGCTTTTGCCCAGCAGTAGGCCATAAATAGCTAGATTTAAAAAAATCGAACTGTAGTAGCAAACTCTGTCGCTTATTACTTAGACTGGAACGGTATCGCACGGTGTATTGTTAACGCTCGTGAATTCCGGACCACAGGCATGCCTCTTTATGTTTTGTCTTCTGATTGGGTTTATCGTCCTCGCCTTCAACGAATATTGGCTTTGCAGACTGTCGTTTAATATAGATAAACTTTACTAACTCGTGCGATATGGGATTCCTTTTTCACACGATACTACAACTTCGCGTGGAAGAAGGAAGTGGATGTGGAGGGTATGAAAAAATGGATTTAAAAAAAGTACCTATATTATAAATACTCTAAAAGAAAGTGATAGGAGAGGATAAATTGTCAACTTCGAATGGATCCTTAATAAATACACTAAAACATGAGCACCAACTTGGCAGCAACACACACTGGTAATTTGCGCCATTTTCTCATTTACAGGGAATAGATACCAAGATACTATTGTATATTCCTAAAACTTAACTACAAAGTAGCATCTAAGGGACAAACCAAATTGAATTTTCGTTTCAACTGAGTAGGTACTGACACATTACTATTACCAGGGGATCATATCAACGTAGCGACTTCAAAGAAACTACAAACAAAGTGAAAACAGAACTTGGTTCGTTTGATTAGGCGCGTTCTTAACATGCCTGCGCCTCAGGGCCCTCTTTGTTACACCCACCTTTGTGTTGCAAACGTTCTGAAACGTCCCGTCCGTCGTAAAGCTTTGATATCGCTTAGTATTCAAGGTGCTCTTGTCGATTTCTGACAGCCTGGTAACTTTCGTCTGATGTCACATAATAATTGATAGGACGTCAAAATGTTAGAACTGGAGCCAAAATGATGTCAGTTCCTTTCAAACGGACCAGATAGGTTGACGATGTGGTAATCCTTCATACCAGTCATTCAAACACTTCATCATTCAAGAAATTTAGGTTTGTTTGAAGTTTTTTTTTTTAATCCGAAAAGCAGACAGTAAATATTGAAAAAGCATATTGTTTTCCGAACTAGTACAATGCAGTGCAAAAAAAGTGTCGCACAGCGAGTGTCAATAAAATTTGATTTTTACGCGCGGCGCGATATCTCGCGACCACAACCGCGACACACTTCCAACTGTTTTGTTTCGGAAAATGAATTTCAACGTATTTGCCTGTGGTATTTTTAGTAGTAAAATAAAAATTACAATATAGATTTATTGCCTTCAAGGATAAGCATGAGAAATACCTAAGTAGTTTCAATATCAATACATTCAGTTATATCTAAGTAAACGGTCGGTTCTGTTGGATAATCTAAGTAAACTAAGTGACGGTCATAAATAATGAAATTGAGCTGATGAAGATCTTTATTAATTTATATTATCCAATATCAGGCACATTTTAAACTTCATTCACACATTATATCACATGAGATACTTCGTTTAACAACATCAAACGAGGCAAAATTTCATTCCGAAATTCTCGTCTCCTCGCTACCGAAATAGAGAATCCATTTTACACGGGAATTTTTCCACATTTTACCTGAATAGGGGGAATTTAGGCACAGGAAACTTCGGCAGTTGAGTGACAGCGAGCTTAAAGGTTTAAATACTACCTATAGTTTTTGTCATTTTTTCGTCGTCGCCAGATAGGCGATTGACAGCACTGTAGCTTCGCTTTTAGTGTGTTGCGGACTTTTTTTCAGCTTGAACGTAGACGGCGATTAGTCAGCGTGTTTCAGTGTCATTGGCTGTCTTTCCCTTCATTTAAAAACTGATGTAGTGTGTTATATTCATGAATATAATCATTGTAGCAATGAAAAGTTTTATCCATGATACAGTCATCATTTCCTTATAAGTACCTATTTTCTGATTATATTTTTTATATTGTTCTGATTATGACTAGTATTTCATAGTATTCTTTATGAGGAGTATTAAAAGACTTTACCTGAACGAGCGTCACCACAGCCGACAGTTTCATAAGGAAACTTCTATAGTCGATATCATATAAAACATTGACGATTTCGAAGCAATCAAACATTGGTAATGACAGGTTAACAAAGGAAACAAAGCCCTTACATCTATTCCACCTAACAGCCGTATCGTATAACGTGTTTAACATACAACAAAGATAGAACCTCTTGTAGCAGAGTATATAGCAATGGAATTAAATAAAATATCTTGATCCTGTGGGATGTGCATTTATTGTTAGACAACACAAAAGCGAAGGTGTCAAACATTTTAAAAACAACATAGAACATACGTTCTAATGAGGTACAATTTACCATTAAAATAGTTCCTATTCAACACACCTCCTTAAATTGTACCGTAGAAGCTCTAATTAATACCTAATATAAAACTAACAGTAAGATAAAGTAAAATAATAACCAAAAAACATGACCAAAAAAATAAGCACTAACAATATCCTAACCTATACCTAAAACGCTAACACATAAATAATATTTCTGCTTTGGCAGCGGTTTCGTTAAGATATCTGCCAGCATCAAATCAGTAGAAATAAATCTCAATACAATATTTTTGTTATTTCTCAATGTATCCCTTAAGAAATGATGCTTTATGTCAATGTGCTTACTGCGGGCATGAAAAACAGGATCTTTTGCAAGTGTAATAGCTCCCTGATTGTCCGCATGCAACGTCACCCTACTAAAGTTATGTAACTCTATCTCACTTAATAAGCTGTTAAGGTAAATAGCTTCTTTCATGCTTAAAGCTAAGCTAACATACTCAGCTTCGCACGTCGAGGTAGCAGCGCACTTTTGTTTTTGTGATTTCCAAGAAATCGCAGCACCTGCCAATATAAAAACATTTCCCGAAAAGCTTTTTCGATCTATATGACAGTTTCCAAAATCGCTATCTGAATACCCTATTAAAGACTTACCTGTCTTTTTATGGATAAGACCATATTCCCTGGTTCTTTTAAGATATCTTAAAATCCGTATAGCTGCTTTCCAACATCCTTTATCAGCATTATCCACATACTGACCCATCTTTGCTACAGCATTGGCTATATCCGGCCTAGTACCTACGGATAAATAAATAAGACAGCCTATTAATTCCCTATACGGAAAGATTTTATCGATATTTTCCTGCATGGGTTGTAACTTTAAACCTACCTCCATTGGCGTAATATGTATTTCTTTGCAATGTTTTTGTCCAAATTTATCAACAATTTTATCAATGTATGAAGTCTGTGATAACTTCAAACTCTTGTCACTCCTGACAATATCTATACCTAAAATAAACTTTGCAACTCCATAGTCCTTTAATTCGAACTCCTTGGCCAATTCAGATTTAAAGCTTTCAATAAAAACTTTTTTCTGACTTGCGATTAAAATATCATCGGTGTACACACAAACAAAGAGTTTGTTTCCGTCCTCGAGATTCTTGAAGTATAAACAAGGCTCGTTCAAAGATTGATTCAACTGCATTTTCTTCAGTTTTTCGTCCAATCTTATGTTCCATTGCCTGCCTGATTGTTTCAAACCATATAGAGATTTTGATAACTTACAAACGTTACCACCCGCCGCTATGTCAGTAAGCATTTGTCTAGCTCGTTCCCTGACCAAACTATCCTCTTCAGTTTTCAATAGTTTATTTAAACTGTCTTCTAGGAGCTCTGGAATTTTCATATACACCTCCTCTTCTAGATATCCATTTAGGTAAGCCGTATTGATATCTACCTGATGTATTTCCATATCTAGCTCCATAGACAATGCGGCAAGTAACCTGACTGTACTAAGCCTCATGACAGGAGCAAAAGTTTCACGATAGTCAATACCGTAGTGCTGACTAAAACCTCTTGCTACTAGTCTGGCTTTCTTCTTTTCAGTCTTGTCTATGTTAAGTTTCGTGGTGAGTACGTAGCGACATCCCACTATATCTCTATTAGGAGGTTTATTAACAATCTTCCACGTATTATTTTTTACGAGACTTCGGATCTCTGACATGATCGCATCTTGCCATAATTTTTTTCTCATTACTGGTCAGTGCTTCTCTCAATGTCACTTCTCCTGCAGTACCAACAAAGTCTTCACAATCGAGAAATTGTTCATGTGACTGTGTGTTATCATTGTTTTCTCTATTTTCACCTATTTCTAACCTATCCTCTTCCACTTCTTGCTCTTGCTCTGTTTGCACAGGAGCAATTTCCTCTTCCAACTCTTGCTCTCTGAGCACAGAAACATCAACTTTGTCGTTGGAAATCGCAAAAGCTCGAGCACATCGTTCGTTAACGTAATATAAATTACCATGTCGATTTGCAACTAGCTTAACATCCCCTTTAGAATCTGTTACTATGGCACTGTCGTCTCTAAAAGTTACATAGAAACCTTTGTCAGTGATCCTAGCAACCGAGATCAAGTTAGTTCTCAAATCAGGAACGAATAACGTATTTAATAACTCGATTACGTACTTAGAATCATCGTTGCATGCGTACAATCTTACCGTACCCTTACCTTGTACGAGAGCACTCTGATTAGTAGCCAAATTCAATTTTCCAGAAGTAGGTTGTAAAGTATTTCCAAAAAATGATTTTTCACCGCACAAATGACTTGTACAGCCGCTATCTAAGATCCATTTTTCCTGCTCGCAGTTTGCAGCAAGACAGTTATCTGTAAAAGAGTTAAAAGTTATAAACTCGTCATCACTCTTAGAAGCTATATCACATTTAGACACATACTTTACACTATCTTTCTTTTCTTTCTTGAATTTGCACTCCGAGGCTTTGTGACCAGTTTGGTGACATTTGAAACATTTCATTATGAATTGTTTTTTCGTTTCAAAATGTTTTTAGTCGATTTTTGTCTTTTTCTTATTATTTCGACCCTTTCCTTTTGCGATGAAAACCTTATTATCATTTCCCGCATTTCTTGCATAATAATTCTCCTCAATAATTTTAATTTTCAATACTTCAGGGTCCGGAAAATTGTCTCTCGACTCTATAGCACAGCGAAAATTTCCAAAACTTGGTTGCAAGCTATATAATAACATAATCGACGCTAAGTCATCATGAATATCGATATTCATATCATGAAGTTTATTTTTCGCATCGAAAAAATTAGCCAAATGGGTGTGAATATCATCACCTTCGTTCATTTTGTATAAGGTTAGCTGTTTTAACAAGGACGCCTTTCTGGCTGGTCCTTTTGATGCATAAATTTCTTCCAATTTCAACCACAATTGACGAGAAGTCTGGCAGTCTCTAATGTGTCTAAGTTCACTCGGGTTCATCGTTAATACTAACTCAGCCCTCGCTTTCGCATCCTTTGACAACCACATCGCTTCCTCTGCGACTTCTGCTGGTCTTGGAATCTTTCCGTCTACGTAATCCCACAGATCATTCTTGACCAAAATCGCCTGCACTTGAATCCGCCATGAGTCATAATTTTCCCTACCGAGGTTTTCTATCCTCATAGTAGTCATTATTATCCCTCAATACGGCAGTACGGGCAGTCAACAAAAAACTTGTACTTTTTTCGTACTTACGTTTTTCCGATATTTTATTTCTTCACGTTGGATGAAATATTTAGCTACCAATCCTGGTTTATGCGCCCATAACCATTGTAGCAGAGTATATAGCAATGGAATTAAATAAAATATCTTGATCCTGTGGGATGTGCATTTATTGTTAGACAACACAAAAGCGAAGGTGTCAAACATTTTAAAAACAACATAGAACATACGTTCTAATGAGGTACAATTTACCATTAAAATAGTTCCTATTCAACACCTCTTACACTAAAAGCCACCGCCATTAGAACAAAATGGTCTATCAAAATTATAATATCAATTACCGATGCATTAACAATTCATATCAGAAGTCAGACGTAGCAGAAACAGGAATCTCATATACGTAATGTTATTATTGTGGGAGAGGGATAAAAATAGTTAGACACGCGGCGTGCGAAGAGGAGGGGTGGAAAGGCAGCCGACGTCGGAGAGCTGTCAAAATGTCAAATTTCAGAACGTAGCACGGCGCAGCAACTTCAAACGTGCCCCTACCGTTGGCATGCACTGTACACTAGTAGCTCTAATATAGTTATGTCTCCCTGGTACTCGCTCGGTGTTAATATTCATGCATCTCATTCGAGTCTTCCTAGAAACACGAAGCCATTTTCGTGAAAGCTTCGTTCCGTTGCGCCACTATGAATATGAATGAATGATTTTCTGTTCGTATCTTGGATTAAACTTTTTAGATGCATTCTTGCGTGCAGCTTCTGTGCGGGAGCTTTTGCAATTTGCTACTGTAGAATATATTGAATATCATACTTAGTTCTTTACTGTGCAGTATAAATATTTATGGTTATTATAAGTATGAATGTCAATGTGGCGGCATATCAAAATAAATGGATGGAACATGTAACAGCCATTTGCAACACAAAGTAACCAACTAAAAACGAAATTGAAAATTCCAATTTCGCGTCTATTTCCCGGAAAAACAGGCGGTTTTCTATTTCATCTCTCGACAACCGGCGATGCTGTCTGTCTCCCTCTTGACATGAGGATATTGGAATCGACCGAAAATGAGAAGTAAAAGAAACACTGATTTTTGACGTTCCAATATGCACTCATCTGCCGCTCTCCACGAAATCACAAGTTAATTAACGTTTACATCTCGAAGATTTGGAACCAACTTATTTATGCGAAACTCTACCTTAGCTCCTTAACTTTGAGGATAGAATTTTATTTTGTCAATAATGACATCAAAAGCTGTTCATCTTAATAAAAACGTTTCGTATATTTCCGAATATAACAAGCTAGCACTTGACTCGCGGTATTTATAAATGTCAAACAGAGCTGTCAAAAGTGACAGTAGTCAAATCCCGCCCAGTAAGATAGGTAAAGGACGTTCTCAATTTGAAAAACACACGTTTCGAGTTCCCGCGCGTGCTCAGTTTGCCGATTAGTGTTATTTTTGAAAATGGAATCAGGGATCGTGTCGCCTTCGGGTGTGCCCGCCCACAAAATGGCCGCTCTAATCACCAGGCGTTCGCGGGAAAAAGAACGGAATGATATACAATTTTATTGAAGTGATATGTTATTACTGAGCTGAACCTGTAATTACGCTTAAGCTCAACGCGTGGGAAGGGATTAGAAAAAATATGTTTGGACGTATTTTAAAACGGCTCGTGCTTTGTAATTGGAGGGGTCCATTCATGAGAAAATCGCTGTTTAGTGTGGTGTAATTGGTTGATTATTTCTAAATATGTATTGTAGTTTTTGTTCACTTCCCATTGGCCGCTAAAACTGGGGAATATGGAGGATTCGAATCCGTGTCCAAATATGTGCTCCCGACTCGTGGTCCAACGGCTATGTCCAACAAGTTGTACCATGGGGAATTAAAACTATCCATGGTCCAACTGTCAAAATACTTTTTTTTTGTAATTTATTGTTATAACCCGTGGTACGACTGAGGCGCTCCCGACCCGTGGTGCAACCGCTAGTCTCCATAAGGCTGAGATGTTGAAAATAACAGACTATTCTATCTGTTAATTCCCTTGTTTAATTAGTAACTGAAGGATCTTCGAAGCCATTATTTACGTCACGATATAGGTCGGGGCCGTACCGAATCGGTCGGACGTCTGATTTATCGGGATGTCAGGTCGCCGGACGCGTTACGGATCAAAGGTCCGGGCGGACTGATTAGCGGCGTCTTGCGACAAGGATTACAACGTGTCTGTTGGATTAAGGGTATCTGAAAGGTTACCATTGGAAACAAATTGATGTTATGTCATCTGTGCGTGCAAGGATTCAACGCTCAAAATGTTTCAATCTAACCAATATTCAACACTGAACTGTTTCAATGCAACCAGCGAACATCCAACATACTTTTGTTACAAGGTAGATCTTATCTTTGACCTTTTAAAATCAAGGACGATGGCCCTACACATTTAGAGCCATAATAAAAATAGCTCAGGAAAACAAGTCCTAAAACAATGCTCATTTTTTTAAGCGGCACTTTCTAATTTAGAGCCTATGTGTGGTCGATGATGTCCTTTTCTAACAAACCAAACTTACCGACAATTTTATTAACTGGTTTCACAATATCCCGGCTGACAATAAAACATACCCAATGCAAGTGTCATCCCAATCATAATGACAACTCGTCAAAGAGCGTGTGGAGGTGGGTGCTCCGCCCCAGTCCTCGGGCTGCGTTGCAGACAACGCTTTGGCGGGGCCGGCGATTTGTCGGGAAGCCCTACTGCTGTCACGGTCGTACCAGGGTGACAGAGCTACACAGGAGGCGGGACCTTGTTAAGACAATTGCTCTAGTTTGGCTTCAAATTATCATAATGAGATCGAAATTTCAATATCTGAGAATTACATCTCGTTTTGCTAACTTTCTTTACAAATCGTACTTTTTAAATCGTTATTGGTTTAATTCTTTAATTAAAATATTAGTTGTAAATTGAAACTTTGAATTTAACAAAAATAAACCCGACGTTTCAGTAGTGAGTTAGACAGTACCAGGATATCCGCAAATACAGGAGCTATATTTACTGTAGATAGATACCAGGCAAACATAGGGAGGACGTGTTGTACAAACATTTGCTATTCCATGCCGCGGGGTGCGGCTTCCCGCCTCTTCAGCGTCAGTACGCTTGAAGGCTTATGTTATCCTGGTAGCTACAGTATTTGATTACTAGGAAATTTTTGTGGATATTTATTTATCCATTTGCAAAGTTTTTTATATAAAATAGGGTTATTTGGTCTTGTGATCCTGGTAGATATATAGAAAATAATGCTAGAGAGTGTTGAAAAAATGTTAAGTTACTTTCATAAAATTTATGTGCGAATGGAGACAAACTCCAGTAAAACACAACATACAAAATACATAAAGCATTCTTAAACCGCATCCTCACACAGCGCGCCATAAAATAAAGCCGCGTTCACACCAATACATCACGCGGCGACATAAAGGCGGGCGCAGACCGCGCGATGATTTACGCGACATCGATATCTGTTAGATATGAAATTTGTCAGGCAGCCGCCAGATACGGCCTGTTTATGCGCGGCCGCGGACTAGCGATGCTGTGCTAGATTGCGAACGTGTGTAATTGGCCTTTGTCTAGCATAGAATATGCCTACTGTGAAAAGATATATGATGAACTGGTCTAGCGATATCTGAATCTCGCTTAGACTAGCTGCGGCCGTGAGTTCTGCTTCTGTTGGAATATCTACAAAATTTATCATCATATGTAATGTATCTAGGTACTTATATACTTTCCAAACCTACTCCAAAGGCCAGGAAAAGTGGATTAAAATTGATTTATTGACAAACTTTTTTCCCTTCCTTTGAAATATGGAAAAATATTGTATGTTATCGCGAATCCACGATAGAAAACCAATAGTGATTGATAGCCCTCATGCTCAGGACGACAGCTTCCTAAAATGACAACGTTTTAAAATGACAACTGGGCATCTGGATAGAAGGAACGATGGAAGGTGGAGTAAAGCTGTTACCGAGTGGTATCCCCGAAATTGAAAACTTAGCGTAGGGTATCCAACAGCTAGATGGATCGACAATGTTAAGAAAATTGCTGGCAACAACTGGAGTAGGATGGCCCAGGACAGAGAAGGTTGGCGTAGACGGAAGGTGGCCTATATCCAGCAGTGGGTCACGGAAGGCTGCGGCCTTCCGTGACCCACTGTTCCGTGTTCCATCATCATCCACAGATGATGATGATGATTAAATGAAAACTTCCTAAAAATGAAGAACAAAATCGAATTAGGGATTGAACGTCCATTGGCCACAAATCATATGACTCAAATGTCGTATGGCCAAGGTGAAATTAATGAATATGATTTAACAATGCTATCTTATACCTATTTCTTTATTTGCCAGTAAATACCATGAAATAAAATATAAAAATTCAAAATATAGAATATTCATTTTACATCAAAAATTATTAATTCGTGACACTGGCAACATCGTATTCAGTACACGCGGTCAACTGTGTAAATGCAATGAGCGAGTGGTTTATCCCCGATTCGATTCATCCGAATGCGATACCGATGCATCGATTATTATTTATTCGCCCGCGGCGCTAATCAATGCGCGACATGCGTGAAATTTACAAGCGATTCGCTTTGATTTTAGTTGAATCGCATGTTTTAGTTTTTTCTTCAAATGATTTGCATTATTCTTTTATATTTAGTATTATTTAGATGCAACTTGACACGATCGATGCCCCAAAAAAACGCGATGCTTCTGATCTTCTTTTTACAAGACATAAAGATTTTGTATATAACTTCTGTATATTTTTTTTAAAAACCTAGCTATACTTCACTAATCAGCTAAGCTCCACCATTCAGCTAAACGTGGCCTTCGAGTCTCACGACTCTTGGTTATGTCTACCCCGTAAGGGATAAAGACGTGATTCTATGTATGTATGTGTATGTAGCTATACTTCGCGGCCCAATAAAAATAAAAGACTTTTAGAAACAAAATGATCTGAACTGATCCCAAAACTGCTTCTAAGCAAGATTTCCAGTACATCTGTCAATCGTTCGGGCCCTGGCAATCTGTGCACCACAATGCCAACCCTACTGTTATTTATTACCCGGAGCTGTATGCAAAACGCGCTGAATTCACGTCAGCTAGGGTTGCCTCTTCACATTGCTCGAAATCAGAAAGCATCATAAGAAACACAATTTTATCAAAAGATGGTGTTTTAGCCTTAACTTTGAGAGGTTGTCTGAGAAAGACTGCATGATCTTACTATGTCTCCTGATGCGAAGTGCCTGTCATCCACCTCCGGATATGCCAAAGTATAATCGCAAAATATTACATGGCAGCAGCACAGTAGTCCACCTTTAGCTATAGATGTACACGGATGCGCTTCTGTCTCTGGCCTACGAATTAGCGATTAAAGAGGAAATTTTCCAAATTTCTTGACTTTTTAGATTCACATGCAAAATATGTCTTAGGCAGTGCATCAAAGATGTTCAAGGATTCGTTAATTGAAAAATATTACACGGATACCAAAGAAAAATGACAAATTCCAAATTCGAATCTTCCTGGCTGGTTGGCTGCGCCTCGAACGGAATCTATTCCTGTCAAATAAATCATTCTAATTTGAATTTTCCATGCACCAGATCTTTATGCCACAGAATCGGCAGCCCTGAACATTCTACCTTCTTTCATTCAGCATCCGTCGCTCTCATGAATATTGCTTCTTTTACATTTATTTTACATTTATCGGCAACCGTTTGAGCTCACCGCCGCGTCCGCTGTACTCCGATTCTCTCCTAATGACACGGCCTTCTTTGATCTCTCGATTGATATGCAAAATTCTATATTGTTTCTCAACTGCATTCAGTTACCTGGACAGCTGAACTTGGAGTTTGTAGCCTTATATGATCTTCATTGTAATTGAGTGATGCCATTTATGTGGAATCAATGAAACGCAAGTACTTATTTCTTTTGCTTATTAAAGAGTACTTCTTGTCACTTACATGTAATAAATCTTGTGATCTTTTTGATGATGATTGGTGGTTCTATAAGGCTCTGTGTTTGTTTTCCAATATTCGTTAAGTAAACGTACGTACAACGACGTATCAATTTGATGCGGCCTTGGCAAAATTTGTCAGGAGTTAGATGCTCTAAACAATGGATGTGAAGACAACATTGTATGACTGTTACCCTCGGGACAGTCGGCTAAACAGCTCACGTATTCCGCCACATTGTCCCAATTCCATCAAAGCTTCAGACGTCAGTACCAGGCTTGCATAGAACACTAGTAGTTGTGAACGCACCTATCTCATTTCCTAGCCCAGTTGCGGCTTCCGAACAGCCGTCAGCGCGGCCTCTTCCGGCTCCAGAGATTAGTATCGACGCCATTTACCATCTCACTGCCATTGTTTCTATTCGTCGATTCATACCGCCGACGACCACCACATTGGTCGAAATTCAAAATTAAATTCCATCAGCGCACGTTGACAACCGCAACCCGACGCATTCCAAATTCGAAATGTAAACCTATCAATGTGAGCAGTATTATTTTTGCAAACACGTCACGTGAGCCAGTGTTGTCACATTCAAAAACTATTTCGGATGGCTAAAACGCCGCCGCTCGCTGTCCATTACACATCTGCATATTTTAAAAGCTATCCTGTAGCGGTAACTCCCGAATTGGGCCTTTGAATTCTTTATCCGCCATTGAATCGTACTTTCATGGTAAAAACGTAGTAGGTTCCACAAAAAATATTGGCAGGTGTCGTTCAATTAACCCTCTCCGTTACCCTGCGAGATATTTTCGTCGCGTTTTAAATTTACATCGGAATTATCTTCGTTTGTAAGCCGCGGAAGTATCCGATTTAAAATGTAATTTAAAAAAGAAAAAAGGCAAAGGAACTCTAGTTTTGCGTTGGCAAAAATAAAAGTTTCGCCGGGATCCGCTTGTTCGCACATAAACAAAGCATAAAATAAATAAACAACGAGACGCGGCGAGCAGAAAACAGAAGGATACACTCACGAAGGGTTGTGATAGTGCCATCCATCAGGCGGTCACATCTCTTCGATAGGGTTAGGGCCACCTCCGCACCTTTATGCGTCCCCGGTGAGAGATAAAGGCCCCATACTCGGAGACCCCAGTTTTTTGACATCTATTTGTGGTCGGGCTGCCCTCTAACGACTTTCGGTCCTAGTTGCCGCTTTAAACAACATTATTTATTTCTATTCGATATTTAAAAACGAAGCATTTATTATTCCGTTCCATTTCGGGAGAACATTCAAATATGGAACGTGGTAAAGGGTAAAAGTGTTGCATTATTTAGGAGTTCAATCCAACGTGTCGTACACGGGAAAAATTTAATCCATCACATACTGCAGATTCTTTGCGCCGAACGAAACACACGTTTCAGAAACTAAGAGACGCTCTCGGGTTAGATGATAGCGGGCTCCTTGGAGACGGTATGATTTTTACGACACGTCCGGAAATCACCGGGGCCCCTGAATATATTATTATTGTTATGGCAACACCGAACGTTGGGAAAATTGTAAAATACGCCATACACTTTTACGCGGGAGTTGTGCCGTCGTCGCATATCATTAGGGAGTTCGAATCCCGCCGACTGAATTTTTCATCGCGTTTGCATTCCCCAAGATTTATTATTTCGGCAAAAGCTGTTGTTTTAGCGATCGCGTCGGTTGTTTGCGCCGTTAATAAAATTCGAAATACGACTTTGATTCTGGCCATATTTTCGCTTCAACAGTGTTCGAAATTTAATTCGTCCGTTGCCGTTGGTGAAAATCAGACTGAACCATCAACAAAGGACCAATAACATAGGACCATCGATTTTTTTCCGCAAGCTCATTTTTCTGCGCTTTCTTTATATCCCAATTCCTGTCCATTGGTGAAAACCTCATGAAAATCTATTCAGAAGTTTTTCAGTTTAACAGACAGACGTGTAGATTTTATATAACACTAGCTGTTGCCCGCGGCTTCGTCCGCGTGACTTTCCCACGGGAACAATGCTTTGATGATCCCGGGATGAAAGAAACCATCTCTTATATCCTTCTCAGTACTTCTAACTGTGTGTATGCAAAATTTCAGGAAGATTGGTTCAGTAGATAAAACGTGAAGACGTAGCAAACAAACAAACTCGCTTTCGCATTTATAATATTCGTTAGGATACTGGAGGAGGCCTATACCCTGGAGGGATCCATTCTCAACGAACACTAACACACTAACACCTATATACTTAACAAAATCATTACTAAAAAAGACTAACACTATTATATAAGAAACAAACAACTGTGAATCGGATCAATAAAGGCTTTTTTATTTTTTATTTTATTTAATATTCGTTAGGATGTAGTGATAGAGAGCCACAGAATATCAAGACATATTTCTTCGTATTTACATATTCTCATCGGATCTGAACCCCATAGATTTAGGTGCGAACAAATGGATTGTTCTCCTCAGCGCCGAAACAAAATTTATAGCATTTATAGTGCCCTAGTATACGCGAGTTTTTCGCGGCCCTTTTCTGCAGGGCGGAGCGCCTTTTTAGGGTCCCGTTGATGTAAAACATAGGACAACATGGATGCGGGCAGCGCAGGACCGGTCGTTATGGAAATCCTTGGGGAGGAAAGCCTTTGTCCAGCAGTGGACGTCTTTCGGCTGAGAGAGAGAGAGAGAGAGAGATGGAAAACAGAACCTTTTTTTACACGAAGAAAGTATGATAACAGAGTTTAAATTGCACTCGATTTACAGATTTAAGATTAAATATAAAATAATCGATCAAAGTCGTAAAAAGTCGCAGAATGTCAAAGTCGTAATACCTACATAGTTCGCGGCATACAACCGGTCATAAAAAAACCAAAGTAAATGATATGACTGAGAATGATTGGTACTTAAATACTTGCATCATTACATATGTGATACGAAACCAATGTCCTGTTGTGTATTATTGTCGTTCGTTGATGTTGTCCTAAAGACTATAATAGGCATGGAAAAAATATTGAAAAAACTATAAAAGTAGATAAATATACCAAATTATTTCTTTACATGTCTTTACAAGAAAACTTATTCGAAATCATTCTGTTTGATTAGGTTATATTGTTATTAGAAAGAATTCTATTGAAACTGCTTTTTCATTAGTGGCCAGTCCTTACCTCTTTATAGAAATAAATTTAGTTTTATTATACATCAAAAAAATCCCTGTAGTACAACCGGTAGTACAAGCTGGTGGTACTTTAAATGTCGGAGGAGTCACATATAAAAGAAAATACGGAACCCTCAGCCTCTCTGTTCGCACTTGATCCGTTTTTCTCTCTCGATTCTGGATGTATAGCTAACTTATGCCCAGTATAATCGTGATTTTAATGCTTTCGTGATTTACACGAAGTCGAGCGGCTGGGTCACGGCGGAACGGGATTGCTTTTCGAAATTTGATATCTCAATAACATTTATGATGCCCTGGTGCATACGGCTGCGTAGTGCCAGTTTGTTTGCATGGTTTTATTGGCAGATCACTCATTTTTACGCTGTTTGTCAGGAGGACTTTATTTTTTCACCACTGTTCGGACTTCTCCATTCTATGAATTCAAGTGGACTTCATCTACGATTATGATTGTTTACTTACGAAAGTAAAAAAAAGACTTTCACAATATGTTATTTAAAATTTGAGAACAAAATCCGAGCATTTATTACCGTTACAAAAGTGGTAGAAGTAAAAAATTAAATGTTCTTGTTGCATTCCATAAATGATTTTCGCAATCACTCGATTCCAAAACTGGTTCAAAAAGTTCTTGTAACCCTGCTTATGACCATACGCGTACAAAATGTCCAAGCTTCTAAAAAGCCGAAGATCGCCCGCAACGTATCGTTTTAGCATTAAAAATAATTGGTAGTGATCAGCAAAAAGCGCAGCGCAGTATAAATTTGACAAATCCCGTTACCCGCCCGCGGGAGTTTATCATATTTCGCTTTTTTTGAACACCGTAATAGGCTTCATAAATTTTTGATAACATTTTTTGCGATGCCACAAACGCGCGAGTCGAATCGGGAGACGAAAAAGTGTCTTCGAAAAACTTCTGGCCAGTACGAATTGTACGATTTAAAAAAATGCGATGTTCAATTTTTTTATTCATTCGGATCTCATGCTGGGCTGGCTGGATAGACCCGTAATCAGAAAAAAGTACATTTTAAAAATATCTTAGACAACAGAATTCCACCGATAAGAACAATGTGCTTAAATTAACGAATTAAACGAATATAAAACTTCCTAGAAGGTCGAAAATGTTTTCCGTTTTCTAATTTAGCATACAGACTATTACAATTCACTTCGTAGTCTTAAACGTCAGTAATAAAAGAGATTTCTTATGCATTTCCATCAAAATTTTGTAAACAGTCATAGTAACTGTTTCTCCTCTTCAAGCTATGAGACCACAAAATTTAGACAAAAATCTGCTAATGCGAATTCCATCATGTTCATCATTTTAACCATCTAGGAATTCTAAATGGATAGATGTATATTATTTTTGACGAAAAAGCTTATTCTCAAGAGCACAAAGTAATAACTGCTTATGTTAACCCTCTAACCGCTTTATTTCAGGCGAATTCGGACGTAAGACGTAAACACGTCGGCGTAACGTAAACATCGCATCCTGTGGTTATTGTTCAGATATTGTGCATTACGGGTGCATTAGTGCAATTCCATAATAGCCATATACACGTAACTGTAACAACAAACAGACGGACCTCCCGGGCGGCTATTTTTGACTAGGTACTAGTGTTCATATTGGTAGAGTTGAAGTCACTAGTTCTAACTGGTGCTAGCTGGTTTTACGCGACGACGACGTCTGCATCGGATTGGCTTTGTAATAAAATCATAGTTTGAAATCGAATAACCAACCAAGTGTTGACTTGATGTCGTCAAGGAGGATGGATAGATAGATCAACACTTTATTGCACCATTTACAGAAAATAACATACAAAGTAGTGACAAAAAGTACCTAAATACATAAATGAACGCAAAGGCGGGCTTATCGCAATTTCTTCCAGCAAACCTGAAGATGATAGAAGATATGCGTGCCAATGATCTCACAGCCAAGGTTGCCGAAGACCATGCCAAGTGGAGAAGAAAATGTAGGAAAGCGGACCCTGGGCTCCGATGCGTAGCTGAAGATGTAACCGGGAAAGCGCTCAGATGAGAGTAAGGGAGAGTTTGAAATCGAATCATAGTTTTATTTACGGAATTGGTTAGTCAGGTATCTTATGACCAACACAATAGAACGCATCTTGAACTTTACACGATAAAAACAAATGAAAGAAAATGTAAAAAAAAAAATATTTCTGAAACTTAATTATTGTAAAGCAACCTCAATTCTATTTATCAATACGAACAAAACGACCTTCATAATAATAGAAATTTTACTCTCGCTGGTAGTAGTAATTTGCTAGTAAACTCGCCCATTCTACTAACCTCATCTAAGCTAACACTTTTCAATATAACAAGCCAAGTGACGCGCGCGTTTACTCAACTGACACGTTCCATTTAAACATACAAAATAAACCCTACTGTGATACAAATAAAGTCCAAATTAATATATCGTGAATCACGTAGCTATCTAAGAATAATAAAAAAAGTTAATATGATTGGTATGAACGATGTGTGCTATTAAACTAACATAAAATTCTTTCTATTGTCGAAACAAGTGCTCTGTCTTTGGTTATGTTAGCCTAGTCCAATTATACCACCTACCAAGTGTACAAAATCATTTTTTTTTATTTACGGACATAGGATAATGACGTCACTTTACATGAAGTACCTACAAATAGTTAAATGCTACTGAGATGCAAATTCAAGCTAAGTAATTTTCTTAACTGAAATCAACTATGTGCGAAATTGAGGCAGTTAGTATTAATTTTTCACATTCACAGTATATACTTAATACTAACAATAATGAAACAAGATTATCAATACATATAATAAAACTGTAACTGGTCTGTGTCTGTGTGAGAACTGGAGTTATAAACAATAGTAAATTACGCGCGGACGAAGTCGCGGGCACAGGCTAGTTAGTAATAAATGTCTATTTTTTATTTAAATATCTTCTTTATTTCCCATGCAATGGAGCAACGAATCCGAACGACTCGGTCATTTTTAATTGCACATTTAATTCTATTATTAGCTCGGAAATCTCGTCCGCAAATAAATAAGTTTGCACCCCGTCGCGAAGTCGGAAACTCAACGATTTGTGGGACGTCTCATCCCCGGTAATAAGCTCATTTTTACAGCCCAAAGATTCCCCATTAAATATCCAATTTTATAGACATTGAAAAATAAAAGCGACAAAAGATTAGTACGGGCACACCGCGGGACATAAAGTTCGCTGTTTCCCCACAAAATAGGATTGCAAACTCCTTTTACGTGTAATTTTTACTATGAATACATTATTTAGAAACACTCCCGCGCAGGGAGCTTGATATCCCATACGCTTTTATTTTTATGACATGTTTTTACGAGAGCCAAAATGGCGAAGTCAAGCTCATTTAGATTTACGGGCGCATCGGAAGGGTTCGAGTGATAACCGAACAAATTGGAGTGTTTATAGATTGTTCGGCAATGTTCACGACTCGCAGACGACTGTGTTTTGTCGTGTTATATTGCAGTATATAAATGTTGGCATTTTCAATAATAAGTTGTTATTGGATATTGCAGATTTTTCTTTTCATTACAATAATGCCCTTTTGATAAAATCTTCACTTACATTTGTCATCAAGCAGAACTTCCCCTTATAATTTAATAGCAGAACTTCCCCTTATTATTTAATTTATTAAGTTCAATTTTTTTAGCCATTTGCAGTTGGATTAAAACTTAATAATTTTACTCACTTTCATGTCGAGGTACCAGGGATCAATAAAATAGAGAAGTCTCAAGGGGCCGTACCTTGCAACTTGCACGGCAAAAACCAATAACATTAGATACTGTACGTGTTGCGTACCCATGTCGTCCTGGTACTGTGTAACGTCAATAAATTAATTTATTTATTGGCACAGGTGTATTGTTATTTTAACTAACATGTCTAGCTTGTGACTTCTCAAATACCTACGTCATACTTTATTGTATGACAAATATGTACCACCAGTATGCTAGGTATACCTAAAGTTATTTGAAGTGCTAAATGACAGGCAGAAAAAGAGAAAAACATAAAGTACCTAAACAGAAAAATTCTAAAGTGTCTTTCTATTTTCATTTCATAATGATTGCATCCAAATAGATTGTTGCTAATTGAGCAATAATAATAAAACAAATGAAATTTCAAGAAGACTTATATCCAGTAATGCTATTTTTGCTGAAATGATCATCAATGCTTTAGTGTACATTTCCAAAAGTTTCAATCATTCAATCCGTTTTAAAGTCTGTGGAAATCTGTTTAAAAAAGAAACCCGTATGCTTCCAAACCTTCCTTAATTCTATTTACACAATTTGTACCAATTCGTCGAAACACAATTAAGTAGATTCAAAGCCTAAAACCTAAATTGGAGCGCGCCAAGTGAACAAACTCCAGAGCAAAAAGGGACTTTTTAGAACGTCCAATTTTAGAGCTATTTAAAAATTCATTTATCTTTGCCTCCTACTCTTTTTGCGAATGTCGTCGACGTGTTTTAGGTTTGCCAGGTTCTCGATATCCCAATCTTGGATGTTAGATATATAAGAAGAAAGTTGTGGACAAGGGTTTAAAAACAATTTTTTGTTGGAAGGATACGAAGATGGTGAGAAATGGGGGAGGCATTAGCCCAATACTAGGCTAGAGTGATTGAATATGATGTTCATGATCAAAAATCCATTGAGACGAAATCACGTATTAAGAAATCCAAGCACATTCATAACAAATTCGCCTCTATTACAGCCGCATAGAGATCCTTGAAGTAGTGATAGTAGAAATGTTCCTGAATACTCTTCGTCACCACTTGCTCCCGGTGAAACATTGTGAGGAAACCTTCATTCTCCTTGATGATATAGCTAGTGTATGAAATGGAGCAGGTAACTGGCAAAATTACTCCATTAATATTGCCAAGAAAGTCGTTACGTTATTTCACATAATGACACCGACAAAAGCATAGCTCTTATAGGAAGTGATTAGACCTAAAGTTGACTTAGGAGATTTTCTGTTAGATCTAATGTGTGTTTGTCTGTTTGTTACAGCATCCGTACCCCTCGGAGGACCAGAAGAAACAATTAGCACAGGACACAGGGTTAACGATACTACAAGTAAATAATTGGTGAGTGCTAACTATACTTATACTATTGATATAAAACTACCTAGATGTGCCACAGGGCTCCGTTCCGCCCCGTGGGAATTCCGGGATTCATAATTTAAAATTTTCCTATAGAAATACAGATTTATTGTTGAAAGAAGCCGATTGCCAAAAAGATGTCAAAGTATAACAACATTTATCCAAATGTAAACTAAAATTGACTAATATTTTTCCACTTCTTTATTAGCCTCTTCCTTGATTCTCTGTATAGTTATACTGCTAGAACTGAAGAGTGAGGATAGAACACAGAGGCTAACGGCTGTGTAGAATAACGAACGTAGAAAACTGTAATTGTGCTGAATCCATATTGTATGGGAATCACTAATAGAAAGAATCGCGTTTGAGTAATCAATCGCATTACTCTGAGATTATCCAAAATTCTGACCCTAAAATGCATATTCATTTCATAACACATAAATAATTTTCACTTAAAAATCGCAACGGGCCAAACAGAGTCATCTCATTACGAACATTTCATTGGACGAAACGCAAAACGCATAAAATTGCCGATTGACATAAACCTCTTGTTGGTCCTTACAGCCAACGCAATTCGAACCAATCAGCCACCATAATCTGACACCTTCGACATCGTCCCTCCTACTCTCGCACGCATAAAAATCATAACTCTGTCTCGTATATTGCGATCTCAAGGGATCTGGTGATACCGGCTCGGAATAATGATTATCTTAAGTTGAATGGCATAAAATACGTTATTTTATGACTCCGCACTGTAGGATAGTATTAAATTCACTTGATAATGAGACTTGTACGAGTCGCATAGGCAGACGGCTAGGCTTTTCTTGATATTTTAATCAATAATTCAATAATTTATGTGGAAATGAGCTAGAGTATTTCACATTTAGTTCTCAGAGGTAGATATTTAAGACTGAGCATCACGAAAAGTCTTCCAAATTCAAACACATGAAATACACAAATAAAAAAGAAATGAGGGATTTTCCGAGACCCAAATAAAAAAAAAATCCAGACATCAAACATGGCACTTAAGTAAAGGAGAGAGAAAAAGTTCCATACAAAAAGCAAAAATTCACGGGATTGGCATTTTTTTTTAATAAAAACTTAGCAAAAAAAATCTAAAAAGTATCAATATTGTGATTTGTGCAACTGACAAACTGTTAGATGATTTTTTTCTGCCTCTGGTTGACAAGAAAAAGCACACCATATAGGTTCAGCCATTACTACGACTCGGCTTTCATAAAACGCTATCTGTCGAGACTGTTTTATACTGTTTTTTTTTTCTTAATTTAGCTGTCAGAAAATCGCTTATTACAAACAATACACAAGAAAAATATGGCGGCAATCATATGAACGCTATTTAAAAATAAAACAAAACAAAAAAATGTGCCAGTTGCTCTGGCAGCTCAATTCAATGTTGCCAATATAAAGAAATTATAGTAAATTCAATGATCGCAGAAAGAAGGAAACCAACTTCTAGCAATAGTACTTATGTATGAATTTTCAAGTACCCATCTATTTGTGTGGTATGACAATAACATTCTTAACTACATTTTATAACGTTTCGATATGTTCTCCTGATAGCAAGATGGCAATATCATCGCATATAGAGTCTGTTGCACTTAAAACACTGAATTAGGCCAATAAGAAAATTGGTACAATGGTATTATTTAAAAAATGTGTGATTGTTATGTTTGTCTAAAGAATACGTCAGCAATAATAAGAGTCTAATCAGAATAAAGCTGTTTTATAATTGCAATTATATTAGCAATAATTATACTTAAACGAAACCATTTATAGGTCTGAGTACGAGCTGTCAAATGATTTTTATTTAATAAGCGCTCAATAATATGGAACTAATGAGTGGAAAGATCTTTCAATAGATGTATAGAGAGAAATCTGAATGGACTGTATAGTGTTGCTTAAGAATAATATTGTTTGACAAAATTTCATTTCGCTGTGAGAAAAGAACCGGACCGTGGATGTAACATTTTCGATGTTTGTATAAAATAACAGATACAAAACAACATTTTTGCTGTGTTTTATTTCTTAAAAAGATCGAATTTTGAAATCGACATTATAATTTTGTCTGTGAAAAAATGGCATTTTGTTTCGCTAAGTAATAGTGACAAAACACTTTACAAGTAAGTTAAAACTGTCAGTGACACTTTTCGAACATTTAAAAGATGGGTCGTTTTCGGAATTTAATTTGATTTAAAATAAAATAATATGATTAGAGATACTCGCCAATTATTTTTTTACAAAATTAGTTATTGGATTGTAAGATGTATATAATTGTATTAATAAAATACATACCATATCAACACTCTTGCATTCCTGGTACCACGAAGGCACAGCTCTCGGAGACTGACGAGGTCAAAGGTCGATAGTGAAGATGCCTTTTGTCTATTCGAGCTTCGAGACTGCCTCACGTCTCTGCTAGCCTGGTACCGCTATATAATTATAAGCTTGTAATTATCATTTTTACCAACTTTAAATAATGACAGAAGAAAAAAATGCTGGAAGGACGTCTCCGATCCAAACTTACCAAATAAAAAACTTCAAACCAAATGGCACGTTCTTTAACCCGTTACTCTCAAAAAACCCACATAAAATTTTACGTACCTTTCTAGGTAACACTTAGCTCAAACAACAAACCATTTTGATACTTAGCTGCTTTTACACCATCTTAGCAACATCAAACAAATCAACCCTTTACTCCCTAAAACAATCGAAAATTAAAAATTCATACGAGCACATTGTTCCGGTCAAACATTGAGAGTTAATGCGACTTAAACATTTTTACGTACACTAAAACCATTAGGAAGGGTTGTCTGAACTTGTCTGTCCCTCTGTGTAAACAGGTGGCGAGCTCTGGGGCTGATTGCTCACTATATCGTGATTAGACTGAGATGGGAGGACGCCTGGCCTTTTTCAAAAAACCCAAATTCAGTCGTGTTACAACACTGTAAACAGGAATTTAAATCCATTGGGCTGATACTAAAAAGTCCAATGTTGCTCATCTCTAGATTAGGGAGTCCACGCCGCGCGTCTGGGTAGGAATGTCCCAGGCGACATGTAAGGGTTTTTGTTTAAGATGAGGGGATTAAAAGTTAGTGTGTTCAAGTGACTATTTGACTATCGTTATTAGTTGTTTTAGCATGCTAGATGCTTATCGAGGCTTATACTAGTGCCTTATCGCGTTTTATAAGACGTTATTATGATCTCATTTAATAAGTAAGGAAAAAATACTAAGGAAATTTGTCTTGGATGCAAAGATACTGCCTGAAGTGAAGGCCGCTTCCAAAATGTGTATGTAGTAAACTAAGTCTATACTTAACAATGCACTTATTATGGATTTTCAGAATTTTCATTATTATTACGAATTCACTATTACATTTTTCAAACCTAACAAAAAAGTCCTCACTATTTTAAAATTAATTAAAAAATCGCTGAACCCATGGTACCCCTAGGCCTCGGGAGAGCAATATACTCTGTAAATTCTTTATTATCCTTCAGATTTATGGGCGCCTGGTCCAAATGAACTATTTGCATGGTAAGCACTGCTGATTGGCTGAGGGTCAAGCCCTGCAAGCCAACCCTTTTAACGATGAAGGAATACAGCAATTAGCAGAAGTCCCTAAGGAGTTAATTACAATAATAATTGTTGTCAATGGCTTTTAAAATTTTCTTCTGATTTCAGTTAGAGAAAATTGTCGCTTACGTTCTAAAAAAATCGGTTAATGTCGTATAAATTTTTATGTCATTAAATTACAATTAATATTATAATATTACTACTTTTGCCTTTCGTAGCAGAAAAGAACCATAAAGATACCGTCATTAAACAGTTAGTAACCGTTAGTTAATTTATAATATTTTCTGATTAAGAAAAACTATATATGATTCTTCCTTATTCAACTAGGCTTCCATAAGATACCAGGAGTTTCATTTGCGTTGTTGGAGATCAAACAACTCGAATACTAACGGCTGTAAAGTGCGCAGCAGATGATAAATTCAGGCGTTTCCGAAGGCAGCTCGCAACTCTAAGTACATTTTATATTCTACACGGAATTAAACATGAGCGTTTTCCACCGGGTATAAGTGGAGGAGAAGTAAAAATATGTAAAACTAGGTCAATTTTGTTTAGAGATACACATGAATTTGTTATTGAGACTGAGGATAAGGGACGTCAGAATTACGAGCTGTCAAGTTGCACAGAGATATGATAGATAATATTTAAATAATATATAAAATTTTGCAGCTCATCTTTGCAAGTACTATAATTTCCGAAATCGTTTTAAAACTGCGAAGGAAATATTATGCACAATCTTGAATGCATTGGGGAAAAATGATAGGTTTTAGGAAAAACTGGCTAAGTTCAAGAAATTAGTAGAATCAATTTGTTAAAATTGAAGTATTCACTATTAATATAGCGATAGTGAGAGATCCTTTGATCGAAAGAAAGAGACTAGCATTTCTTTTTTTCTCTTTCTCTTTTTGGGGCTTTTATCTTTTGAGATATGTCAGCCACAGGCTAACTTTCTATCATAAGAATATCTGAGATCGATGTTGATTGTGGATTATTATACATTAAGTCACCATTCTCACTGGGTTTTCAATAGTAGTGCTTATTCAAACTACACTAGAACTCTAAACATTGTAGCATAATAATCTATGACGCAAGTATCAAGAACATTATTTCTCCTAGCCAAGGATCTATTAACTATTCATGGACCTTTGTAAACTCTAATACTAAACACGGCTGTGACATCTTCAACATTATACAAACGTCTTAAAATATCCAGGGAACCTGTACCGTGTCACATTTCATTTAAAATACCTGCACCTCTGACCTCGTGGGAAACCAAAGTAATGAATATGTATGCTCAAGTAGCTCCAGGATAAAAACTGTTTATCTGTCTGTCACTTCAAATTTGGGCGTAGAACTTATTTCGGGACAGTGGCAACTCGACAAAGTAAGAGAAAATCTCTTCACGGCTCCAGAGGGCATTAAAATTTGAAATTCAAATGACGCCTTATCAATTACAAGTACTAGGATCTCAACAATAGGAGATAGCATTTCCACCATTCTTTGCCAAATTTGCATCTCCATACAATCTCAATTAGGGGCGCGTCCATTAATTCGACAAGGTCCCAGAGGCGCGGCGGAGGCAGTCGTTTCAATTTGATACAACCCGGATATAACCTTGTCGCAGCGAGTCTAATGTAATTATGGGACATTTGCATCAATGTTATGTGCGCCTGGTGGCTAAGTAACCGTTACTTTCAATATCGGATTCGAATAAATTAGTACTTACTTATGTTTATTGTCACTGAGAAGTTGTAGTAATGGACAATGATTAAATTACTTCTTTTCATTTCTTCTTTTAACTTCTTTGTCAGATCTTCATGAAAAATATAAAATCGTTCATTCATTTTAACAACGTCATTTTGTTATATCGTAATTAGAATTTAGTAAAGCATACATTTTAATTTTTAATGACTGACAAAATAAATGAATCTGAATCTAATGTGTTATTGCAAAAAATTTCATTCAATATACGCGTCTAATCAAAAAGGCCATTATAACCAGAGATACAACCAAAATACACGCAAGCTACTTCATAAATATCAATTTAAGACGATGCATTAGCCTAATCTGCCCAAATGAGACAATAATTACTACGACAATTCCCAATCTATTGACTACATATCAGGGTAATCCTAGCTGAGCCCTTTAATCTAGGCTATAGGCTATAAGCCTTTGTAGTAACGTCCGATGTGGCTGCTTTTGTGTTCCTGTTTGTCCATAGACAATGATTGACTAGAGGAAATTGCAACCTGGTAATAATTAAGCAATAGGTTTAAATGGCCAAGACCCTCATGTAGCTAGACTTGAGTAGGTAATAGAAAAACAAGAATGATATGAATCAACAATACCCTGTCAATGAGTATGAATATCTACTTGCGATGAAGATCGAATCTATGACCTCTGTAGTGGAGGAATATCGTGAAAGAAGTTTTGGTATTGGATTCCCTGGTTAATATTGAATTTTTCGTTAATAAATTAAAAAAAGAAAGTAGCTATATAGTATATTGCTCTCCTGAATAGGCCCTCTTCAGTTTTTAATATTATCGAGAAATTTAATCAAAATTATAAACTTATTTAACTAACATAAGATAACTTTTTATTTAGCAGTAAAATCTACGGTCCCATTCCAACAAAGCTGAAAGGAAATACGTTTACATGAAGTTTACATGTCAAAACACCGAACAGAATCGTAAAATTGGAGGCGAACGTAAAAGAGTAATCATATAACGCAATAAAACTCAAAGGGTAATACCGTAACAGCCGCGCCTGGGGCGAACAGCTAGTAAAATAATAAAATATGAAGACGGAGCATCACATTGAGTACCAGGCTCTCAGGAATCAATGAGAGTTGGAACGAGCTGTAAGTGACAAATAAAAACGCCGTGAATAGGGTTAGGAGGTAGTAAAGCTGGGGATCCTCGTAACACCAGGGGCACAGAATATTGATACACAGAAAAAAGGCTACAAAGATGGAAAGGGTAACTTTATGTCAACTATCACAAAAGACTATTGAGAGATATAATAAGGTTGTGAAAGTCACACATAACTTTTATGATTTCGATAGTTAAATATTTGCAAGAGTTTTACTTCTGTATTCGATGTTTTGTACCAGGAGCACAGCAGCCTGGAACGGCCCATCAAGAAGCTATGACGGATCCGTCCGTATGCCGCGAGATAATAACAATTTGCAGGCTTTATTTGGGCTGCAGTGCTATTGGCAGCGGATTTATACGAGTAGCGGATTAAGGGAGTAAAAGACAGAATTTTTATCGTACATTAATTTGTTTTGTAGTTGAAAGGACACAAAAATAACAAATGATAAATTATGACAGTTTTGGGTATCGCGATTATTCTTCAATTATTATATAAAATGATCGTTATCCTCCATTTTTTGACATATGGAGTCTAAAATTCGAATAGAAAATCTTCCTGAATCTTCCTAATTGAGGAACATATTTATCTTTAGTTAAAAACCTGCCAAATAACAACATTTGTGCCATTCCACAGAGCTGAGGACGCTGGTCCCCTAGTCCCTCTTACTGTCGACAGCTAGGCACGCAATAACCGACGTTATTCTGGCAATTACGTTACAGTCACCTGTGACGCCAAATGAAAATACCAGGGCGGCATGTTTGAGCGCGGAGGGTCGGCGCTCCTCTATACTTCTGCTAACCTAGTCGCCAGATTTTACTTTGTGTTAACTGCTACCCTGGTAGTTTTAGAAAATGTGACCTTAACTAGCCAACTAGTTAGTATATAAGTTAGTTATAGGAATATGATTAGCAAACGGAAAAAAAAAATATCATTAAGAAAAAGTAAACTAAAGTTCCTTCTCTTATTATTGTCAATCATCGATTATTGTTTCAACAGTTGTTTACAGGAAAGTCAGTCAAAACCTTCATCGATCTATTAAAATTCTAATTCCAAAAATCTACAAACATTTCCAAGTAACAACTTGAAACATCGTAAAACAAATCCACATTGCCCGACAGCCCCGGCGATGAAGCTTACAACGCTGGAGACTCCCAAATTGTCCATCAAGAATCAGCGTCAGAGGTTTACGACTCCAAGCAACTTGCAAACGACACTTTAGTTTAAGACCCCTGGATTTTTGTTTACACTCCGCTTACCGCCATAAGCGTGTTCTAATAAAATGTTAAATATCTATTCAAATTTAACTTTAGAATATTCTTCTCATTCATTTAAATTGGCGTTTCTTTTTAAATTTATTAATTTGTAATTTTTCTGGGTTTGTGCAAACACATGTTCTTCAAATAGCTCGTTTCTTCTAGTAGTCAATTGCATTATTTTTTCAAATTAGTCCTTCCTTTAAAAAAACCTAAAACCTATCTTCAGAAAAGTCCATAAACTACAATAATTCTATTTAACATTTCCTACTAACAAGCGTAATCGATGCAAATGTCTCAATCGTACTCGAGAACTCCCATTCGATTCTCATCCATCGAATTCCGAATCCATTGTCGGAGGGAAGCATAAAATCACGCTATCGCGGCCAAATCTCCATAACATAAAAGAAAACGCACTATTTTGCGTTTACTCTCGCGTTTACTGCACCTTTGGCGAACGTTTGCTACCAGGGCATCATGAAGACGCCGTGGTTTTCACCCCCGCTGTAAAATGTGCGGGAAAACATACAGGTGGGAATTGCAAGCGGTTTCGGTTTAATTTGATTCTCAAATACATCTTTAACTTCTACATTAGTTCTTATTTGTAGGGTTCTTTACCTCGAAAGGAAACAAACTGAATCCTAATCTTATATTTTCCGTCTGTGTGAGACTGAACTGAAACGCTCAGCGTACTCGTAGTAACGCTCATTCGCGTGATGTCCGTTCGAGTCGACGAAGGGTCTTAGCGTTGCGATAAAGAGCTTTTTCCCTGTCGTGTGGTCAAGCATGCCTACTATGCCTAGTGGCATACAAAATGTTTCTACAGAGTTTTCGTTAGCCTTTATTTGACGTAACGTTCACCATAAAACTGAATGGCATCATAGAAGAGCAGTGATGAATCAGCTGATACAAAATTTTACATCGAATATTTTCGTTACGCTTACGTTTACTTTGATAAACTGAACTAGTTAAAAATAGCAAGCCACAAGTAAAACTGCTCAGCCAACGGTAATTTTTCATTGCGGCCGTAAGATTTTACACGTAAACACAGATTAAATTCGGCCAGATTTAGATTGGAATGATGAACGATATGTAAACATGCAAACACGCGGAAATAAAAACGATATGTATCTTTAATGAAGGAGCCAGATTACGTAGGTGTATTTACAGAACATAGTCGTTGTCTAAAGGTATATTTTTTAGTTTAACCTATGAGATTACTCAGAGCAATTGTATTAATTTTCAAAATTCCCATATTTTGGCAACATTTGAATGCATACTCGTTATTAAGATATGATTGATAAGTCAATGGCAGCGTCGAAAATCCAAACACTAGGTGGAAAGGAGATCTCTTGTCAAGGTCAGAAGAAGACGCTAGATGAAGGTTCCCAACCGGTTTCAAAAAATGGCAATTAGGATGGTCTAAGTCCAAATATTCAGCCGTAGGTCTACTTTTGTAAAGCGACAGTAAATCATGCTTGCACGATTTAAATAAGGACTCTTTCAAAGGCAACATTCAGGAGTGTCCTCCCAAAATATCCTCCCGTATGTCCCTCGAGGCAAGGCTGTGATAAAACAACCGTTTCCTCGTCGTAATCGCCGACTGAATTTTTACTCGAGATGCATATCGCTCCCAATGACGCGTTCGTTGTTACTTACGATTCACTTCTGTTACCCTGGTGCTTTTTGTTTGAGGATATTGTTTTATCAAGAGAATTTTATACCTCCGTGAAGCGGAAGAAAAGGGCAGGTTTTTGACAGTTGCTCTTCTCATAAACGCTCACGTGGCTAGAATTTGTGAATTTGCGACAGTGACGTATATTGCTACATTCTGTAAATGTAGCTATCTTCATCAGGTCTCTACAAAGACCTTACAAAGACACTATATAAATTTATTGTTTATTTCATTCTCAATCAATAAAAACTATCAACTCATAAACTCATTAACAAATATGAAATTAGAAATACATTTGCAAAAACCTTTCGTCAAAGACCCAACAACTGTAAACCGCTAGATTAAATCCGAAGAGTCATCCGAAACAACGCCCCAGCCATAACAGGTTAGCCAACAGAATAATTACGCCAAAAACAAGCACTGAATTAAACGAAGAAAAACAATTACGCTAGATGGCGCTATAACAATTCACCCCGCGCCATAAACGCAGGCTAAGCCTCAAAAAACCCCCTTACACTCGTCAAAATAATTCATTTTAATTTTCTTTACGGCCTAGTAAACCTTTATTTTACGACGGTACTACCCGAGATAACTCTGGGACTCCCTTAAATGCCCTTACACCTTAGTCCCTTTTACTGCCTTACCCTGGGTAGGGTTGTCAGGAAAAATCACTTAGATTACCAACTTGGTCGTTGTAGTTTAAAAACCCGTCAATATACCTACTTACATTTTTATAGTTAATAGTTAGATAATTTGTTTATGAGCTCTAAAAGATTAAAATTTACCTTGATTAACCGTCATCTACCATCTTGACCGACTTCAGAGAATCGTGGCGAATATGACAATAACTGATAGTTCAAAAAAATTAAGAAAATACATACATATTATGCACGATTTCACATAATGGAAAGTCTGGCTATTTAAAATCTATGTCTTAACAAATTTCTCCAATTTACATGACAATACAAATTACTCAACAATATAACTTTTCAAGTGACAACCCTAACGTTGCACTGTCTTTTAACCCGATAATAATCTATCCTCTTCTAACTGTATATATCTAAATGAGAGAGAAACATGGCGGCTCGAAAAGCAGAATTTCGAAATTTCTTCGCAATTTTTCTCGTCTTGTAAATATTAATTATAATTAAAAGAGCTTTTTGTGTGAATAAATTATGACTGAGTATTTCTTTTGTAATGTTAATTAAATTTTTCCTTCTTTGTTCCAGGTAAGAGTTTTTCGTTGTTTTTGTAATGTTGGTAAGTAGGGAGACCTCATTGACATGTTATTCTTTTAAATCAATTAATTCAATTTGAACAGCCAGCAAAATTAATTTAATAAATAAATTTATTTTAAGCTTTT
The DNA here is from genome assembly GCA_018467065.1 of Ephestia elutella. Classification (NCBI taxonomy): domain Eukaryota; kingdom Metazoa; phylum Arthropoda; class Insecta; order Lepidoptera; family Pyralidae; genus Ephestia; species Ephestia elutella. Next base: position 1,927,921 of record CM031588.1, on the reverse strand, counting down.
GCTTGTAATATTAGTTTCTATTTTTGGGTTTTACAGTGAAAACCTTTTTTCCTAGCCTTTTCCCCTTTTATTTGGGGTCGGCTCTCCTTAGTAACTTTTCTCCAGGTCGCTCGATTCTTCGTCATATTTGTGCGCTAGATGGATTATGCAATAATTTTGAAATGTACAATAATTTTTTAATAAGAATAACTTTTTTATAATGAAAATGTCTGTTTACGGATGATTGATTTGCCAGTTAATATTTTTATTCTTTTTGCAAAGACGATTATGGTATAATAACTTAATTTCTTGGCAGACGCAATAGGGAATAATTTGCGAAGCTCAACGCAGATGGCGACGCCGGCACATGCGGTAAACACACAAGTCAATTTGTCATGATTTGGAAGACTTGTCATTTGCTATGTCAAAAAAATATTACTCCTTATATGATGCACCGTTATTATTGAAAAAAAGCCATTTTATTATACGCAGTAACTGTTAGCTACTAGGGCGTCAGAAACTTAAGGTGCTGTGATCCGGGCCACTTAACGCCATATTAAGCGACCTCTTCGCGGTCTTTACGACCCTGGTAATGTCGGACCCAACGCCCCATGAGAACTTAACGCGATTAAAGGGAAGAAGAAGCACTCAAAGTGGAAACGGAGTGCAACTTAGGATTTTCAATCAATCACTGAAAAAGTGTAAATGGAAAATTACCCTAAAATTAGTACGAGTTTTATCCAATTTAATATTGAATTTATTTCGCTCGCTCAATAGTAAGAGTCCCAACTCTTCTCTGTTTTAACTGATTCAGCATTATTGTTGGAAATATCATCGTGTTTACAAATTCTATTACTAAAAATTCATGAGAAACCAATAAATTGTAATTTATGACAAACTCATCGCAAATTTATCAAAAGAAATAGAGCAAAAATAGTACAGAGACATGTTCAAAAATACAAAGCGTTTGACCTAGTCGAAAACCCGACCCCTTTCAGAGCGATGTCTTTCCGCGCCGTCGACGCGTCATCATTTTTCACCGTTTCTCCATTTATTTTATCTGTGCACCGCACGCCCAGTCCGAGAAGATAGCGCCTCCGCTGTTTCGAATTTCGGTTTTCGAACGAACATCAGCTGAGAAGCAGAGATTTATGAACGCAACCATTGAGCTAGAATCCCAACTGTTTGAATTCGAACGCTTTTTATGAATACGAAAATTTTCGTTCCGGTTCCTTGAATTTGAAATAGCTAAATGTTTTTGGATAAGAATTTATCTTGGAATGCAAATTATGAGGCTATTTTTAACATAAATTGCAACGATAAAAATATTCTTAGTTCGAAACTTGGAAAAAGTCTAAAATTGAAATTAATCGCTTAACATGTGGTGTTTTTGTACGGTCTTATTCTAAATTCTTAAAGTACTTCTTACTTATTTAATACTTATTTATTATTTAATACTACTTTAATACTTCGCATGTCCAACAAATGGACAGCTGAAAAAAAAACGTAATAAACACATGTACTTATTTAATTGCTTGGAATGGAACGGTGTAAGTCATGGCATAGATTAACGATAGTATTGACATTCCTTACTTCTATATTTTGTCAGCTACAGTGTGGCCGCTAAGAGAATGCCTTTTTGACAGGTGACAGGTCGTGAAAGAATGACATAGGAATTTATCTACTGTATTTGATTACTTAAATAAAAGCTAGACCAGAGCTAGACATAGAAATAATACTAAGTATTGTTATCGTACAAATGACGGTATTATCGTAAAAATGTAACTTGTATGTTAACTGTTTTTACACGACTGACCAAAAAAGGAGTGTTATGTTTTCAGCGTTTATGAATAATTTTGGTTAATGCACTCTTTTGTAAAACTGTTTACACTCAAGTGGATTGGAGATTAGTTGCAATAACATTTGTTTGTTATGTTTTTGATTCTTTATTGTCTGCAACCAGGCTTTACCTCTCCACGCCTTATCTACTGAAGCAATCTTCCTGAAATTTCTCATACACATAGTTCAAAGTACTGAGAAAGACATAGTACCTTTCATCCCGGGAAATAGCACTGTTCCCGTGGGAAATTCACGCGGGCGAAGCCTCGGGCAAAAGCTAGTAATAAAATAAAAATAATAATTTTCTCCTGTGCTTTTCTGGATTTGACATGTATCAAGGGCATTGTCTCCTCAAAAACTGATTTCCTTCACCAGAAGCAGATGGTGGTATATGGTGTATGAAAAGTATCATAATAATATATGAGTCAGACTGATATAGGATAAATTGTCGCTCATGATGGAAATACATACGAGAGAGACATTTAAAATTTTCATTTTGAATGCTGAGTTGGATAAGTACTTAAGAATACATGACAATCAATTTGGCTTCAAGTCCGGACATTCTACAGAAACTGCAATTCTATGCCTAAAGCAAACCGTCAAGTATTACACTGTTCGGAAAACACCAGTGTTCGCCGGCTTCCTGGACCTTTCCAAGGCCTTTGACTTGGTATCATATGACACCTTATGGCAAAAATTAAATAGCACTTCCATGCCAAGTGAACTTGTAAACTTGTTTAAATATTGGTATCAGAACCAGGTCAATGTAGTTCGATGGGCAGGTACCTATTCTGACCCATATAGGATGGAGTGCGGAGTGAGGCAGGGGGGCTGACCTCGCCTAAGCTCTTTAACTTGTATATTAATGATCTGGTAGCGGAGCTCAGCAGCACACATGTAGGTTGTCATATTGATGGCATATGCGTGAACAATATAAGCTATGCTGATGACATGGTGCTGCTGAGTGCCTCTGCTTGCGGGTTAACTAATCTGCTAAGTATATGTGAACGATATGCACTTGAACATGGTCTGTTGTACAATGCATCAAAAAGTGAATGCATGGTCTTTCGGGCTAGCGGTGGGTGTGTGGATAATATACCAGCTATTAAACTAAATAACATACCACTGAAAAGAGTGGAAAGCTTTAAATATTTGGGACACATAGTTACCGCTGACCTGAAGGATGATGCTGACATGAAAAGGGAGCGCAGGGCTTTGACTGTCAGGGCTAACATGATCGCCCGCAGGTTTGCCCGTTGTTCGAGGGATGTCCAAATAACTCTTTTCAGAGCATTTTGTACGTCCTTCTACACGGGCAGTCTGTGGGTGTCATATACCAAGACACAGTACGAGGCCTTGCGCATCCAATACAATAATGCCTTTAGGATGCTGTTGGGGCTGCCTCGATTTTGCAGTGCATCGGGGATGTTTGCCACTTCCCGTGTGGATTGTTTCTACACAGTCATGCGGAAGAGGTGCACATCTCTAGTGCGCAGGGTGCGAGACAGCAGTAACAGCATCCTAAAGATGTTTTCAGAAAGATTTGACTGTCAGTACATGAACCATGCAGCGATGATTCATGTACTGACTGGAATTTAAATTTAACTTGATTTAAAATAATTTAATTTAATAATTTCAAAATTTTATATAAGGAAATTTTTGTAAAAAAATTGTAATGATCCTTGTTGGTTGAATAAAGAAAATTATTATTATTATTATTATGTTTTTATTCACTATTTGTGCTCAGGTTACCCTGGTAAATTTTGTAAAAGCACGGGTTTCTCACCAAGTGCTTATACAGTAAGGAATTAATTATTGGGAGAATTATCTGATTCCAATTGTAAAAACTTACGCACAATCCGACAGGTATTCAGTATAGCAGCTTTTTGTAGCGTTATATATGTATATTTTGGTAGATCTAGCCGGTTTAACTGTTTAAATATATCCTTTGGTATTACTCCAGTCGTTGATATAATAATGGGTACTATTGTAACAGAGTCCATTCTCCACATTTTCCTAATTTCTTCTTGTAATTCAGTGTACTTACGGATCTTTTCTGTTATTGTGGCTTGTAAATTGTGTGTGTTTGGTATAGCTATGTCAATAATATAAGTTTGTTTGTTTATTTTATCTACTAGGGTAATATCCGGTCTGTTGTTGTAAATTGTATGGTCAGTCAGTATAGTTCGGTCAAAGTACAGTTTATGGGAGGTGTTTTCTAAAACAGTTTGTGGTGTGTATTTATAATATGGCGTGTCTGTATCAGTGATCAATTTATATTTAATCGCTAGTTTCTGATGAATGATATGGACTAACTGATTATGACGGTGAGTATAATCGTTTTGGGCCAGTGCTATACATGCTCCTGTTATATGTTGTATCGTTTCTGGTTTGTTGTTGCACTTTCTACATAAATCACTATTAATCGTGGCATCTTTCATAATAAATTTTCTGTAATTCTTTGTGGCAATGACTTGATCTTGAATTGCACTGATGAATCCTTCTGTTTCGGGGAATAGACCAGCAGAACAGAGCCATTTATTTGATGCTTCCCTATCGATGTGATCTTGATTTAAATCTTTAGGATGTCTACCATGTAGTTCTTTATTGTACCATCTATTACGTTTTTCAGTTAAGTAGTGAGTCATGTCAGTCTGCTCTGTTTCGTCTGCAAGATTTAAAGGTGTGTAATGAGCATCTATTTTACAAATATCACTATGGAGTAGGCTAGAGGATTTCTTACTGAAAAAGAAAGTTTTTAAATTAACTATTTGTTTGTTGTGCAAGTAACTAATATCTATTAAGCCTCTACCGCCTTCTTTTCTAGCCAATGTAACCCTTTCTATTGCTGATTTTGGATGGTGAAATCTATAACGAGTTAACAGTGTGCGTAGTTTAACTTCTAAATTTTTTAGTTCTGATTTCGACCATTTAAGAATTCCAAAAGAATAAGTTAGGACCGGGATAGCATAGGTATTGATAGCCTTAAACAAATTTTTACTTACTAATTGTTTTTTACAGAGTTTATGAATTCTGGTAAAAAATTTGTCTTTAGTTGTTCCTTCATATTTTTATGTGCAATAAGTTTACCTTGGTTATATCCTAAATATTTATAAAATTCTTCTTTATTCATAGCTATAATCTGTTCTTCATCGTTTATATCATAGTTTCCACCTATTATTCTACCTTTTCTTTATATTAATTTTACGACATTTGTCTAGCCCAAAATCCATTTTAATACTGCATGAATAGTTTTTAGTGATATTTAATAATTCTGTCATATTTGTATCAGTATCTGCATATAATTTTAAGTCGTCCATATAAAGTAAATGTGTTATTTGAGATAATGTATCATTCTGTTCAATAGTGAATCCAAGATGTGAATCATTTAATTCTCTAGAAAGTGGGTTTAAGGCTAGACAAAACCATAAAGGGCTAAGAGAATCCCCTTGAAAGATTCCTCTTTTGATTGGGATCTCTGTAGTAGATACGACTGTTTCGTTACTCTGTAGTTTAATTGTGGTGGACCAATGCTGCATTGCTTTCTGTAGGAAGTTAATGATAAAAGGGTTCACCTTATAAATTTGTAGAACTTGTATAAGCCAAGAGTGGGGCACACTGTCAAACGCCTTTTTGTAGTCAATGTATGCAGCGAAAAGATCTTTCTTACCTACTTGGACATGTTTCAAAATTACTGCATCAATTGTCAACTGCTCTTTACACCCCATATGGAACTTCTTACATCCTTTCTGTTCTTCAGCCATTATGTTATTGGATTCGATATGTCGGTTGATTCTATTGGTTAAACACGAAGTTATTACCTTGTATAAAGTTGGCAGGCATGTTATTGGCCGGAACTGGGATGGATCTTGGGTCCTGCTGGACTTTGGTAACATGAATGTGAGACCTTTGGTCAAGAATTCTGGTATCGGTGCATTGCCTTTAATTAAATCTGTTATTTGCTTTGCCATAATATCATTTAAACTAACTAGCTTTTTCAACCAAAAGTTATGAATTCCATCTACACCTGCTGCTTTCCAGTTATGCGTTTTATTTATCACCTGTTGCAATTCATACGAATCTATTTCTTCAAACTCCATTGAATCTATATGATCTACTCTACCCTGTTCATTTAAGATCCATTCAGCATTTTTGTCGTGTTCTATTTCATGTGACCAGATTCCTGACCAAAACTCAGTAAGCGCAGTTTCTGGAAGGCAAGTCAGTTATTGCTGTGGTTCCTTTTAAATATCTGTAAAATTGTTTTTCATTCTTCGAAAACATTTTATTATTATCCTTACGTTCTTTTGCTTTTTTTATACCTAGATAATCTATTACTTTTAACTGATAGTTTTTGTTTTAAGGTATCTATAAAATCTTCTATATCTCTGTTATTACTTTCATGTCTATTATGTACTTGGTGCGCTTCCGTTATTTTCTGAACATTAGTTATCAGTCTTCTGCTTCTTGCGCCATTCTTAAAATGAATTAACCTGGCTATGTCTTTTCTTAACTGTTCTATGCTTTTTTCGATCCTTATTTGCCATTTAGGTTTACTATTTCTTCTATTGTGAAAAGATGTATTTATTTTGTATTTTAGGAATTCAATTATCGTTATAGCTGTGCAGTAAATAAGGGTGTGGGTATCTGTGATGTCAAGTAGAGATTCTAATTTAGGAGGTATTATGAATTTATTAAATAAATGTATTATATTGGATATTTGTTTAGAGGTATTTATTTTAGGTAATCTGGGCCTTTGAGTCGGGTGTATATCTTTATATTTAATGAAATTATTATCCAATAGGTTTTTTAATGTATTTACAAGCTCATTATCATTTATTTGATTATCATTGGGAGGAGCTTGCGTTAAAATCGGTTCAGTGAGTTCTTCATGATCAGTTGTATTATGTAAAGTTACATTGGTTCGATCTATGTTTACTGATTCTTCATTATTTGGGGGCTGTTGTTCTAACTCGCGAGCTACTTGTTCTTTGATGTCATTTAATTTTTCTATAGTAAAATACTTATTATTTATTATTACTCTTCTTTGGTCAGATATTCTTTGCTCTGATACATGCTGTAATTCGGGGTATTGTTCTATAATAGCTTTATGTAGAAGAGGTCGATAAGCTGTTAAATTTGTTTCTAATTGAGTTATATTATTATTATTAAATACAAGCTATCTTACTGTATCTCTATATTCTCATTATTTTACAGTTTTACAATTCTAAGTATTTTTCGCGTTGGTCATTTAAAAATTTAAAATTTCATTCAAAAAAAATTCATTCATTTTAAAAAAAATTATTCATTTAAAAGATGATTTTTTTTAAGGAAATGGAGGATTTAGTTGGACGAAGTATGTCAAAAATAAAAGATATTACTGGTAAATTATTTTTAAGCTACTTTTATTAATTACAATGTCTACATAGTTTTTTGTAATGTCGGTATGATTACTTTATAATAATTAATTGAAATACAATATCAACATTTGTTAACTTTTTTTTTTAAATACAAGCAACGGCGGCGTTCATTTTAATTAAATGTCAACATACCAGCGAATGAAAAGGGCAAACCTTATTAGAGTGATAATTTATTCCTACATACTCTTATAAAGTGGGTTTAATCCACTGAAATCGAAATAATATAAAAAGCAATAGAAGTGGCATTATACGCTATACTTCCGGACTTAAGACTCTGTCTAAATAATCTGTCTTTAATTTTCGTTCGAATTTGAATTAAGAATTGCTGTATTTGTACACTTTTTTTGTAGATGTCACGGTGATTTTCATTGTCATATACAGCAGATGTAATTTCTAGTTCTATAATATATTTAGATTTCTGTGGTTTAATCGTAATTAAAACATTATCTTAATCATTTATCAAAGCGCTTCGTTTCTTTAATTTTGATGAAGTTCAATAAATAATCATCATAGCTAACGAACGAGTAGATTTTAAAAACATTAAAAATGTCAATTTAACAAATTCTTATCTTTTTTTAATTAACATTGACAACCAAGAATTTGAACACGCAATTAAAAATAAAAGTTTTACATTATTATTTGAAAGTATTTTTAAATAGCTGAATGTCGAGTTGGCAGTTTAACTTTAAATTTCGAACAAGTCGAAATGGCGGGGCGCCGCGCGGCATCAGCAAAAAGGTCGCAAATTCAGCCCGTCTCAACATTTCCCTATCTCATTTGCCATTTGACAAACATCATTACATCTTCCTGAGTCGCCCTCCTGGCAATTTTCGGAAGCTTTCGGGTGCGCTCGGGCGCACGCGTCGAGTTCCGGTCCTGTTTATTGTGCAGTTCTAAATTCGATATTTTATTTTAAAAATATTTACAAATAAAATTGTTTTTTTTTTTCAACTTGAATAATGATTTTGAAAAAATCTACAGCCCCCTTTATCTGTGTTCAGATCGTCAGTGACTACATAATATCAAATAATATTACTATAACCAGTGGTAAAAATTATTTACTTAGGTACCGACCTAAAAACATACCTTAAAAAAAATAATTTCTGAAATCAGTCCACCATAGGCGGAGACATCGGCGAACATACATTAATAAAATACATACATCGAAACATATAACCTCCTCCTTTTTTGGGAAGTCGGTTAAAAATATTAAAGATAATTTTGAATATCTTTCGACACCGTATTAAGATAATCTTGTACTAAATAAAGTACATGTTTTCTAAAAATACCATCAAAAAACAAGTGAACAGCAATTTTGAGTTCATTTCCCTCATCTAATTACATAGAAAACAGACGCCAAATCCCCCGCAAGATGTGTGCGGCCCTGATTCTGTGCACTATCAGAATCGGCCCCCTCTGGCGACAATTAATCATCCCCTCCCAACCCCTCCCGACCCATACTCACCCCCCCGGGCTTTGTCATGGAGAAGACGCGAATTTAACGAATTCCAATGCATTAGAGTACCGAAACGGTGTTTGAAAATTGATTTGTATGCCTAGGTTTTTGAAAACAGAAAAGAAAAGTCTTGTTGCCAGTAGCAAAATCTGTCATCGATAAACCATGTGTTGAAATTAACGCTAACGTTTTTAAAAACGATGACAGTTTTTCTTAATATAATTATGTTGATTTTGTCTACGAAAGATTTTTATAAAACTCACTGGCTGTATCACGCGAATTTTGGGACTTCCTTATATAGATATGTAGCTATCATGCACAGAAAGAAATTTTCGGGCCCGTAGTTACAGAGATTATCGCGTTCAAACAAATAAACATACAAATCTTTGTTTAATCCTCAAATACTTAAACGCAATCTATTGATCGTGATGCGTGCTTGTCGTAATAACGTTATAACTGAACGTTACTGCTAGTTATAACAGTTCTGTGTAACGATATCGTTTCGTGTGGAATGCGGCGTGGATGATGAAGTACATTACTTTTGCAGTTTCTAGTCGTTAAACATTTTATTTGCTTTCGTATTGGACAATAAAATCTTACAATATTTACTTTTCAATTAGACTTAAGTTATAATTAGCATTTTTTTCAGTAATTTATTTGCTAATCTTGAATCTTGATATCGTCAAGCTCTAAATGACTTGGAATATTGTACCCACAAAATTATGACCAGTGTACGAATATTTATAAGCAAATGCGATGACGTACACGTATATCTTGTCTAACCATAGACATTTTTTTTTGGTTGACTCCCTCCTTTTAACGAAGGGGCAAAGGGTACTAGCCCATGCAGCCAAGTCTTTGTCTAACCATAGACAGAATAACATGTCATATGTAATCAAACACTATATAGATTAGACAGCACTGGAGAGTATGCTTATTAGAATTTTCTTGTAACAGACATCCACAAAGTTACTACTGTCCCGAGACTACCAGGATCTCATAAACTAAAGCAGAAGGCGTCATAACAAGTTGTCAACTGAGATCTCCTAGAAAAGATTCACCCTACAATTTAACTTTATGGCATATTAGTGAGATGTCAGGCGGCAGACGTTTATGAGGTCGTAAAGCGACTCACTTCACTTGTTGAGTTTATGGTCATACAAATTTATATTTGGCACAGAACTAGGCCGTATCTCGGCGTGATAGAGACCAATTTATTTGTTTACTAGGAGCGCATAGTGAGTGATGAGTTCGCTTCGCGGATCGGCCGCTGCGGATGACCGTCACTTGTTTCCGAAACCAAGCTACTACACCGACCGATGCGTAGCATTTGTAATAGTTAAAATACGGCTTGCGAATCGTATAACTGTGCAGACGATTACTGGTAAATGCACCTGTAATTACCTGAGCTGTTCAAGAAAGACAAATGGTAGATAGGACGGTACCACGCGCAAGACACCGCCAGATAACTTATGCTCGCCGGGGCGCCCCGGTTAATAGCTAATATCGCTGCCTAATGACCATACTCGTCTTGAGCGTAATGCCCCACATGGGATCCAAAACTACGGTGAAACACGTCGCGCTTATGCTCTCCTAGTAATTTACGCGTTACCTTTCTGTGTGACGATGTGTCTGTCTGTCTAGTTGCTTTAGTTGCATTTTTCTAAATCCTAATATTACTGAAAATATCATAGTCATATTAATATAGACGTGATCCATGTATGTATGTATTAATATTTTTGGAACTAGTATTTAGTCACTGTGATTTTCACATGTCAACAACTTGAAATAACAAAGCATATTTAATCCTACGAAACAGAGTAGACAATCTTGCGACTGAAATCGTCGTGAAAAAAAAGAAAATTCTGGAATTTATTGGGCATTAAAAATCAAAGGATGCACGATTGGCTATATATCACCAGGAACAGTAGTTTACAAATATTATCTCAACTGACTGTGTCAAACGGACACGTCAATCCGAATCTTAAAAAAGCGCTATTTTAATGCCCTCATAAATCAGTCTGTTTAGGAAAACAATGATTCCTTTGTAATAGTATAGGCTATTAAATTTAGGGACGTAAAAACGTCTCATATAATACAAACGTTTATATTGAGTGCGTCCATTTTCGGTCGCTGGTATAGGCGCCGTTCGGATATAATTTTAGATTGATTTATTAGTTTTTATCTCGACGAGAGAACTTTATTTGCGACGTTTATCGAATATCCTTTTAATAAGCTGTAAGCAAAGGCCTCATCGCGTTTTCGTTAATTTAAATGATCATATCGTACGAATATGTTATGGGACAGGTTTATGCGCGTATAAAAGTGTTTGAGGAATTCCGTACAGTTGTATTATAATAATTATTCGCTAATGGCTGTATTAAATAATAAAGCTGGCTTTTTTATGACTCGATCATACGTATGACAAGATATAAAATTATTTCAGCAAACGATTTAATTGATAAGAATCTTTTGAGATGAAATCGTATGTTTTTTTCAATATAGCTACCTACTTACTTGTCAACCAGATCGTAATATTTTAAATGTAGTGATGAAGTATAATGATTTAATTTTGGATTTTTGTGCATCTCAGATGCAGTTAGTACTAAAGTTCAGTTAACTCAGGTGGAAGAGCAAGGTCGTATAAAGACCTGGCTGGTCGCGGGTTCAAGTCCTGCTCGCATGGAATTTTTTCACCATATCTAATTTCTATATGAGAGTACTTTATTATCATTTAACTTAAAAACAATAAAATACTGAAAATACCGTCAACATACTGAGTAAAATCATGATCAATAAAATACCTGTTCCGTATCACGTGACAGTACGGAACGTACCCAATAAAATCTAATGAATAATACTCGTGTTGCCATCTCAAAATCGACGATCCCAATCTCTGCCCTTATTCACGGTGCCTGGTACCCGGACTACCCGACTACCAGGGTACCAGAGCTACACGGAGTATACGAAACAATGACTTGTCGCAATTTGCAAACCCAGCGGGCATTGCCATGTATGGGCAGAGGAGCCATGTTTGAAATAGGAACCGATAGAATTTTGTTCGTTAATTTTCATTTGTTTTGTTTTGCAAGATTCTACTAGGGCTGCATAGTTACTATGTAACATTTGGCGACCCATCTTGCAACATACGATTTTAATTAAAGCTGCACCCTGAGGCTCCGCTCCGTGGCAATTTTGGGAAAAGGTACCCTTTATGCCATTTCAAGTATTATTTTACTGTGTGTTATTAAATGTCGACAAAATCCACCCAGTTATTTTTGCATGAAAGAGTAAAAAGTTAAAGGTCCCAAGTGCGTATCTTATTCGTTCCAGATCAGTTTGTATACCAATTTGGTATGGCAGTTTTCATAGACCACCACTTGTTTCCGATGAAGAAAACATCGTGAGGAAACCAGCTCTAATTGATAATTAATCAGCTAATGTGTGAAATGGAGAATGCAAATGGCAAAACCACACCATTAACATTGCCAAGAATGTCGTCGCGTGTGTTACATTCCACGTAATGACGTCTTATTCTTCTTATCGAGTGTGCTGGTGTCAGATTTTATTCAAGTCGCCTAAAGCAGTGTTGCCAGATGACTGTCTAGGTTTCCCCCCAAGATTTCAACGAAATCTCCCCAAATTTTCCCAAAATGTATGAAGATGATTAAAATTTTCCCCCAAAACCATTTTTTCCTCCCCCCAAAATGATACTATTTGTATGAAACGAAGGTTTATAAATTCCACCCATCGATTATCAAAAAAACCCAAGTCTGGCAACACTGGCCTAAAGGCATCTGACATGACTTTTACGAATACCTCCATCTAGTTGTAGTGCCATCTAGTGGTAGTGTAGTGGCATCTAGTGCCCTGCTTCCAGTGAAGGAAAACATCGTGAGGAAACCGGCACATTGGCTGACTGTTTAGTTTACAAGAGCATAATAGCTTTAGAAAGATGCAGATTAACCTACAATAACATTTATCCTTGTACATGAACATTATTCACGCTATCAAAATTACATGACACAATCAAATGCATTTATGATTGCAGTCGCATCTAATTGGATGCAACGCGCAGATAGAATATACTAGTAAATATGAGAACGGAAGGATTGACAAAGATACAGTATTTATGTATAATATACTGTCCGCAACTCAAAATCAAATTTTACTAAATACTAATAAAATTATAATAATAGTAATAGTTCCTAATGAAATTTATTTTATTTATTCCATCACTGACAGTTCGTTGACGTCAGAAAATGAGTTAAAGCTAAGTACTACCTCCTCCAAAGTTCAAGTGGAGAAGAGGCGGCGCGACAAACTCCACTGCTGCATTTTCTGCTGACTTCGTCTGCGTAGCTTAGAAAATAGTATTGTATTCAGTACGATAGTATGTGAGAAACTTATCTTTTCCCTGAGCCTGATGAGTACTTTTTACACGACTTTCCAAAAAAGGATTGTTATGTTTTAGAGGTAGATTCTTTTTTCACCATAATTACTAAATGCCTTGCCATATATAGATGTGTAAGGTATAAGATTTCTTACGTTATCCCGGATAAGGGTAACGTGAAAAATCGACCTTATAATAGGTAACCAGTTACTTGGTTTCAACTTTGAGCAGCCGACAGTGTCAGATTTCTAGTCGAGTCTCAAAGTCTCAAGTCGCCTAAAGTATCAGTTACTAGCGCCCCGCCCCGGCTTCGCTCGGGAGGTCATACATAAATCGTAGCCTATGTCACTCAGGTATGATGTAGCTTTCTATTGGTGAAAGAATTTTTGAAATCGGTTCAGTAGTTCCGAAGATACCCCCTCCCCTACAAACAAACTCACACTCTTCCTTTTTATAATATTAGTGTAATTAACATTAATATTTAATTATAACAATTTTTTCAAGGATCTTTGTGGGAGGTGGAAAAGAAGTCAACAGTCAATTGTTTTTATTTAAATAGGCTTAAAAATAGCACTTTTAAATCGTCATATTCTTGTTTTTTAGTTAGTTGACGTCATAAAATGACTTAAAGCTAAGGTTACCACCGCCTCCAAAGCGCAAGTGGAGAAGAGGCGGCGCAACAAACTCCACTGCTGCATTTTCTCTAAAGACGTCACATATGTTCAAATCAAATCAAAATCAAATCATTTATTTGCAATAAATATAATGAATAGAATCTTACAATTAAATGACTAGTATGAAGTGAGCGTGTTATCGTTAGCTAGCTTTATTTCTATATCGTCTCTATTCTATGACTATGTAATACTGTAATTTCGCTGATTACCCAGATCCCCCCTCCACCCCTCTCAGCGAATCACACTAATGATGGCATGTACTTAGGTGTGGTTTTTACTAATTAAGTAGATGCCTTGTATTGTTGTTTGTTATAGAGCTACAGTAGCTTAAGTGACGATCTAGTTAGCTTATACGCCATTGCAATTACTTAGGTTTTTAATGTGTACTTATCAATATTGGTCTGTCTGTTTACTTACCCTATTCATTTGTTAAAACTTCATTCATTTTTGGTTTGGCTAGGATATGGTCTGAATCGGTGCTCTGAGAAAATACCTCGTATAGATTTACTTACATCTCAAGTCGTAGTTCAATTGTGGACTTTTAACAAGCTGTAAAGAATAAGAGACTGGTAACCTTAATCACCATAGCTAATTCAATATAATGTTTTCAAAGTATTCCCAAGTATTACATTGTCTCTTAAATTATACGCAATCATTATTACGTTTGAGTCTTGAACAAAACGCGTGCGCAATCAAAAACAATTTGGCCAATCAGCGGGCGGAGATCCTGCGTTAATGTCACGGTGTTTTCAAGTCATTCATACCAACCGCAAATTGGCCTATTTTGACCCGCACCGAGCCCGCAAATGATTATTACGTGGACACTGCACTATTTGAGCCAAATGTCAAGTCGTTCTGATTTTTTTAAACGCCATTGTTGGCTGCCATTCGTCACGTCACTGATTCCAAATTCGAAATTTATTTTGACAATGTGTTCTAATTTTCTAATTGGTGCAATTTGAAATTTGTGTTCCATAACTGACACGCTTTGAGGTTTAAACATATTTGTGGTTCTTTATTCAAAACTGTTTTGTTCGTTATTTTCGTGTAAGTTTCCAAAGAGATATGAAGCGTTGGAAGCGATCGACTATTGAATATTTATAAACGTAGGTTCCATTATAGTGTCGACATTTTGAATAATTAACAAGACTTTCCATTACCGCGCGGCGCCCCAGCTGAAATTGCTAGACATACTTCAGTAAATAACCCCTTACTTTATGAATAATTAGAATTTCAATCGATGCTATCCTTAATAGCTTTCAAAATAGTCGGAGGAGAGAAGCCAACCTTTTTGTACGAAAAGCAATATCAACTGAACAAAATAGATCACGTACTAGGCCCGCATAAGCAAGAGGCAGGTGTGTTACGCCACATGAGCCGGAATGTGCGGTAAATTTTCCGGATGCCTTCCCAATGATTTCCTCTGAGACCGCCGGCCCAGATACGGCGGATTTCGATACGATAACGCTTCTCAATTTCTGCTCGCCTGGTGCTCTGTAGATATTGTGGCCACGCCCCACTCCATTAAATATGTATAGTACGGGTAGTTGGTTGATATTTTTTCTGCGTATGTTCCCTGGGGACGCCATCCCGGGGTATCAATCGGCGATATTCGGTCTGCAGCCGTATCTTGACAATAATCTCGATGTTATTTGTTACGGGCCAGAACAATGTTGTGTTCATTTTGTGGAATTGGATGGAAGGTGTGCGGTGGATAAATAAAACATGAAGCGAATTATAACACAACATAGGTTTCGTGACAAACTAGAGATACTTGAGAGATATTATAATCATAAATCTTCGTGCAACGCGACAACTTCTCTACATGCTCTATTTGGCTCTACACAGAAATTGAATGTAGCAAAAAGAGCTAGCCCGGTTTTGATTTCAAAGTGGCTACTGCCTATCGTTTGCAAAGAAAAACACGGTAGTGAGGTTTGGTAGTCAGATGATTCGAAGGTTACAATGTCTTACTTTTTGAAATTCGAAATCTTGTACTTATTACTGAATTGAACACGCAATGTAACCTTTAATCGTTGGTCAACGATTTGACACTTCGCTTCGGGTCAGTTTCCAAATTTAAAACTATTTAATAGTTGTTTGCCGCCTATCGCCAGCCAGTAGCAGAAAAAAACCTAAACAATCATGATAGGCACTAAATTATTCAGGAACTACGCACGCGATGCGGTCTTAGACTTCCGAGCGCGACCACTGAACCTCCATTCGCAGTATGCTACCCCAGTGCATTTCGCCACAAACTCCTAATAAGCAAATTATTGGACTGTAATTGTACTTCACCGCAAGGAAATTAGAAAGGGGTTGAAAAAGTTGATATTTCAAACGACTAAAATGGAAATACCGCCAGTTAAGTTGGCTTTTTCTGTTATTACACACCTTGAGGATAATTTCAATCAACGGTTTGAGAAATACGGCTATTTTATCAATTGAGAAATACCAACTTAAAAAAGAAAGATGAAGCTACATGATTTGCATCTTATCTTGGAAAAACTTAGCACCCGTTGATGTCTTTTTTAAATGATTTTTCCCAAATTTTTCATAAATTGACTAATTTTTGTATAAGTATTTCTTCTTCCGATTTCTTTCTTTATAAACTATAAAAAACAGTATAACACAGTTTTGAGTTTAATATGCTGTCCTTTTTGCATGTATTTTCAAGGAATTTTCACGACTGAAAAGTGCCACAGATTGTACTCGACATCGATCAATCAAAACCTTCTAAAATCTACATAAAATAAGGCATTTCGCGAACATTTGCCTGACAGTCCCACCGCAGACCCCTTTTAGTGCAGGTGTAAAATATAATATTTATGGGGTAAAGAAAGGGTTCGAATGCTTGTTAGCGATAATGAGGTGCGCGCGCAGCCATAAATAAGTTCTGCCACCCGCCGCCCGAGGGCGCTATTTGCATCTATATGTATTTCTGTGGCCCAGACATGATTATTCTCATCGTTGTGGCCAGTGTCAATCGCGGAATCTGAATTTGAATTCAATTTTTTACACGACTGACCAAATAGAAGTGTTATGTTTTAGGGTTCATGTATGTATGTATGTGGAGAGAAAAGACATATTGCGCCGACCCCAGATGATGGGATAAGGTAAGGCAGATGATGATGTATGTATGTAAATTGAGTTGTTATTGTATGACTGGCCAAAAAGGAGTGATATGTTTTCAGGGTTCATGTATGTATGTAAGTTTCTTTATTCCGCCATAAGTCCTGAACGGCTTACAGATTTTGATGTGAGAGGTATTTTTAGATTCCTTGCATTCCTCCGAGTGACATAGGCTATGTGAGTTGTCAGTCGTGTTTTTTATTTTTAATAATTTATTGGGGATCATTATGCCAGTTTATTTAGACTAAATTTATGGATATCTGTGGACCAGACATGATTTTGTTTATTTTTATCGTTTGTCAATCGCGTACCTAATCTATTTACGGTGCCAATATCTTCCAATGGTTTTTCTACTCAAAGTACTAGTAGTACTACTTCTAGTCAAAACTTATGTCATGTTTTTCAAGCTAAAAATCTAATATATCAGAGTACTTTAGTACTAAAAATCTAAGTTTCAAAACTATGCCTATTTTATATAAAATTAATTGAGACAATTTTTTTTTAACTTCACTGTTAGTAAATCTGATATGACAAAATCTTCTTCAAATTAATACTTATTTACTACTTAGAAGCAAGTCTAATTTTGATAGGAATGTTCTGTTCGAAAAATAATTCTTCAATCAACACAATGAGGATAAAGGTAAACCAAATTAAAAAGTTTGCAAAAGTGCCGAATACAGCTACGCGACAACAGATGGCGCTAGCCGGCTTCGTGTCTAACTGTTCCAAGTTCAAAAAGTGCTTCGTCAGCGTGACACGGCCGGCCGCGCGGCTCGTTAGGCCGACACGCCGCTGTCACTTTTTTGACAGTTCCTGACAGAGACATCGATAGTAACCTTCGTTACTGCCGAGGCGGGCCTTATCGCTATTTTGTTTGATTTAGTCATGTAAGTTCATTGTTACGATCCTTTTGTGGATGATATATTGATAAATTCGATTGTAAAAACAGTCGGTTTCGTGTTTGAAGGAATTATGAGATTAGTTGAATTCTTTGAGTTTTATAACAGAATGCAGTGGTTTTCGTCAAATAGAGCGATTTTTAACGCGAAAATAACGACAATTAAAACTTTGTAAGACTCATTGGAATATGAAGGTTGTATTTCATACCGCGCATTAATGTTCAGAACATGCCATTAAAAATTTATTTAAAAACTGGAGCTGTCGACAAATGACAATAAAATTTGCCGAATGACTTCATTTTAGACTTAATAATAAAAAAATACAAAAGAATCACCCTGCAAACGACTCTACGGGGTGCGATCTACTCCAATTTCCTTCCCAATTTATAACTGGGTCAATCAACTTTTTTTTGTCCAAAACCACCAAAACGCACTAAATATATATTTTATAAAAAATAATAACTTTTTTGTAGGAATCTACTAATAAATATACCAAATTTTATCATGCTATGCCTTGCAGTGAAGTAAATAATAAATAAATGTTGTTTTTCTAGGTATAAATAAATAATCTCTTCGAATTATGTCCATTGGCTAACCACTTTTTAAACAACAATATTCTTCTGTATTAACGCGAGTATATAAAAAAAATGCATTTAATATATTAACTGTACCTTAAAATAAATTATACAGAAATAAAATAGTAAAAAAAGCTAATATACTTTTTAGAATTTTATGTTAAAGTGTCTCTTGGGTAACTCAGAATCAAAAACGAGTTATTTTTTTCAATAATTTTCTAGTCCGTTGTTGTACATAGAAAAAAGTTTTAATATCTTAAACGTCATTACATATATAACTGGTATTTATTAAAAGAAAAATATATTTCTTTTATAAAATGAACGAAATTCAAAAATTTCTATCCTAAAACTTAGGGACACTTGGTGACCCAAGAGACTAAGAAAGTGACTCAAGAGACAAAATTAACAGCTTCCTAGAATCGTTGTCTAAAGAACTGAACTGAACTGACTGAACCGGAAAGTTGAAATTGACTGACGTTGAAATAACAGATAGATTAATTAAAAAAGTAAAACAAATATATTAGAAAATGCTTTATTCAAATAACTCTAGGTAAGTATCAAAAATACAGTCTACAACTGCGTTTAGCTAACTTTTTGACATATAAACAGTCTTGAAAATCAAACAGTCTTTAAAATGTCTTATTACGCTAGGAAGGTATCTAACTAAGACCTTATACAAACTAGTAACAAAATAAAAAAACACTTATTAATTCGTATTGATTGAGATCACATCGTTGCAGTATCACAAATTGTTATAAAAATAATCACAACAAGTAAACCTATTATTATTGTGTCTTCATTATTTTTCAAAAACATCAATGAATTCCTTGAATGTATAGTAAATTTGACCATGTTTGGTCTCAGTCACTGGTTTATCCTTTATAACAGCAATTATATCTGTGTAATCGATATCCGCTATGTCCCTGGAGTTCAGACGAAACATCATACCTTTTTTGATACACTGCATGAATATTACCCTTATCTCACCATCCTCATCTAAATCATCAATAACGCACAAGTATCTGTAGAGTTTACCTTTGGTACTAGGAACTTTTACCAGTAAAAAATCCCCTACACATAAAGCTGATTTATTTCCTGATGGGCCAGGCTGTTCATCGTCTGAATTTTGGGAATATACTATATCGTATACTCCTTTCCCACGATTCGTACACAAATCCTTAAAATCGATGTCTTCTTTTGGATCACTTTGAAAACTGCTGAGTGGCAAATCGTCTTCAGAAGTACAGTCGGATTCATCTTTTTCTTCTTGACTATCACCAGTTGCGTTCTTGCTTCTTTTATTATCGATGACGTTGATAGGTTTATATTTTTTTGGCTGAAAACAGTCGCAAAACCCTCTATTGCAAAAACATCCTAAGTCTCTGTACATTAACTCTCCACGGACATTTGTATAAATTTGGTGCACATGTAGGGTTCCGATCAAAGGCTTGATGTTTTTCGGCAATTGTTTAGCAACAGACTCTATATCTTCTACGGAAATCATAAAAAGTTTGATTTTGCTTTGGCCATCTAATATTTCAAAAAACTTTTCAGCGTTTGGAATATCTTTACCAGTAGCCACTATGTTGTCAGCGGTTCTCTTCAGAAATCCTCCTATACCGTCAGCTGGCCCCTTTCCGTGGCCTGCCTCGAAAAAGGTCCAGGTCACCAATGAAAATCCGTGATCAAAAGACTTGGTTGAGCAAAGATAAAAATTTTGCTTTTGACGATATTGACTGAAAGGGCCATCAGTAAAGAAATGGATAGCGGCAATTTTTGGGTATTTGTACCGAATCTCACTTAATACTGGCTTTAAGTGGGCCCAGATAGCCGCTGGTTGATGATTCGTGCATGATGATATAGTGCAAAAAGATTCTGTTTGAACTTTACCATTGCTGTCGATAACGTAACTTACAACTGTATGAAGTGAGACTTGTTCTCTAGATCCACCAAAATGATGGGCCTGAACTTCTTCATGATGTTTTCCGTTATAATTTTCGCTAAAATCAGCCACAAGAACCACTTCGGTTTCTTTAAGGTTATCGACAGCTTGTCTGAAACATCGGTATTGCATTTTCATATTGAAAACATGCCTTTTCAATACTTTTACTTCTTTGTTAAATGCTTCCATCAATTCTTCTACAGTCCCTTTCTTAGTTTCCTTGACATTCTTAACAGCTTTCATAGATTTTCCTTCTTTCTCATAAACCTCTTCTCTTCTTCCCCACTCAGCCCAGGAAATTTCCTCTGTATTTTTTTTTGTGTCCTGCATTATTTTCTTGTCACAACAATCTTTACAAATTCCGTACATACATGCCTGCCTTTCTGGATCACAAACTGTAGAGAGCATGAGACTATTTAAGTCAGCTGTATGTATGATTCGCTTTTTCTTAAGTTCAAGGGCCTTGTATACCGGATTAATGTGTGGTTTGCACAAGCACATATCGCGACCATCTACAGATGGTTTAACAACATAAAACGGTCTATTTTTTGCAAAATAGAAATAGGAACATTTCGTATGCGGATTTTCCCGTTTGAACGTACGATAAAGATTTTGTATAGTATCTAAAAGAAATCTCTTTTGCTCTTTTACCTGTTTCTTTGTAACTGTTTCTTTTCTACCTGCAGTAGCTCTTGAGATGTCGTCTCTTTTGTAAAACTCCTGAATTATTTTTCTTAACGCCGTTCCACTTGCTCTCAAATTGGACATTGTTCGCAATTTTCTTGACGAGCCTAAAGCATCTTTGGCTATCTCTTTTTGAGCAAATTGGTCAATTTTTTCAAAAACACTCTTCACTATCCTTTTTTCTTTTCTTTGTTTTAGTGACTTATATCTATCTTTTATTGCATTACTTAACGTTTTGTACTTTTCGTTTATTGTTATCTTCGTCTGTGTCTTATTTTTGGTCTCGGCTAACTTTTTAGCGTATCTGTGCTGTTTCTTTTTATACTTCTCATATTTTTTTCTTAATTTTTCGTTTTCTAATTTTAGCTGCTGGTTTTCTTTGTATAATTTGGATCGATCTCTTCTTATTTTCTTTCTTCCTCTCAATGATGCAGGAGAATCACATTGAAGTGGTCGCTGAGGCACTGGATCGTTGTTGTCTACTATTAGGCCATTTTCGTCCCCGACGTGCGCGATATTTTCCTGTTGTGTTATTGGCGAGCTAGGGGGGGTAAAATTCAAAATCCTGTTTAGATTTCTATTTCTAGATCTTTGATTTTGTTTTTTTAGCTTCCAAATCACTCTCGCGTTTTGTTTTTCTTTAGAAGTCAGATCTTTAACCAGTCTTTTTTTCGCGTGGTAATTTTCCCTTTTTTCCTTTTATACTCTTCATATTTAACAGGATCTTGTTTTAACTTTTCTTTATAATTTTTTTGTTTTTCTTTGTTGCTTAGAGGCATTACCAATTTCTAAAACAAAATAATTAATGAGTACATGCACTACATGCATACATGTACATGCACTGTGTTAGATTTATTTATGCACACGACATTTTCTCGAACAAACATTGTTTAACTTTTTACCTACATTAATGTATATTCAGTGATTATTTGTTAGTATAAAATCAAGTTAGAAATGCGTTAAAAAAATAAAAGTAATCAAAAGTATCTTGGGTAACCAAAAAAGTCTCTTGGGTCACCGCTCGAGTGACTCAGTGGACGGGTTACCCGGGGGACATTTGGTACTAAAATAGAGAAAAAAGACAGAAATTTGAGGATGTAAACAAAAATAAACAGCTCACTATTATTTCAGACTTTGTAGCCTTGAATTAAAGGATAAATTACAAAAAATACTTAAAACTTACGTGTTTTTGAACGGTCTCCCAGCAGACACACAATAAATACACCTGAACCTCAACTCAGCCGCGGACGAAATGGCCGAGTGCAATAAATGACACGACAACCTTGGAGTCGATCGTATGATTCCTAGACTGTTTCGTAATTGGTCGAGCCTACTTCTATCGCTGTCTCATTTACACTCGCCTACACTTTAGATGGTTAGCCAGCGGACACCCAATTAATAAAATTTCTAGGGACACAGTTGGGCGTAAACATATTTTGTAAAATTGACAATTTCTATACAAATAATTAATAAACTAAATGTCATAATAGTGACTCAGTGATATTCGCATTCATTTACTAATACTTATTTAGCGCTTTTTATTGCTTTTTGTGGCACTGTGAGAAAACAATTGAACGTCGTACGTCAGGGACATTACCGATTTGTATGGGAAGCAAGTTATCGTCCCCTGGGTAACCGGCTTTTTCTAAAATATATAAATAATATGCCTTTACTGAAATATCAGTGTTATTACCAATTAATCTGAGTAATTAATTAATGAATTAAAATAATAAAATTATTACGATTCTTGAGATGACATTCACATAGCTAATGGGGACAGCCCTTGACCAAAAAAAGTTGATTGACCCACGTAACAAACCCCAGTTACCAGGATATAATGACGTCAAGAAGTTGCAATTTCGGATTCATAGGAAGCGGGCAGGTGTCACAGCGCATCGCGTATTCATGGGCCGATATATCATAGCGTCCCCGCGCTGAAAAAAGAAAAAAAGCGCGGGAAAACTCGAATCTCGTTCCTTGACGTGCAATTATAAAGATAATAACGTTTTCACCTCGCCGGGCGTTTTTATTTGTTCTCCCTGTGATTTATAACAGTTTGTCGGGTTGCAGAGATATCGGCGCGTTTCGGATGTGGATTGTTTGGCACGATTTTGAGTGACGTTAGAAACCTATGCCGATAGGTGTAAAAAACTTGTGTATTTGATAGATGTTTTGTATTGATTAGTAAGGTAATCACAAGTATTAAGTAGCTTAATAAAATATGATAAGATTTGTTAAAAATTAAGTAAATTACCGTACAGTCAATAAAATTGTATTGTTTGTTTGTTTGTAATATCTTTATTGTTGTACTAAGGATACACAGTGAACTTATTAACAAACTAAAAAGGTAAATACAAAGGCGGACGTATCCCATAAAGGGATCCCTTTCAGTTAACCAGCGATAGATTGAGAGGATACCTATATTTACTCAATATTGAGTTATTTTCGTACCAAAATGTTTATGAATTTACTCCAATCTTGAACTTTTAAAAAAAGTCTAGATAATGGTCAATTATGTCTATAAATATCTCTGTCTTTATCTGTCTAATTTTTGCAAATTTTCATTAGTGATGTGCATACGACCGATGCGTCACGGAACTCCGTCTCGTCACTTCAGATTTAACGATGAATATATTTCAAGTTGGGAGATGGCGATAATCGGACCCAAAATAAACGAAGACAATCGAGTGTCATCGAGGAAAAAATGACGCGTTCCCACGACCGGGCCGCAGCAAAACGACTAATACATGCCACATAAACTATTTTGATTAGAATGGCATTCGCGCCAAACTCGAAACTCGCCGCCATGACATTTCTCAAGTTGTGAGTGGACGCGCTTTTTGCCAACTGCATTCCGCGCCTCGCCTTGAAATCTTAATTCTGAGCGCTTTTTTTAAACTAATCCACGACCGATTTATAGACCCGTTCAATTGATAATTTGCTCATTCGAGATAGATGGCCCAGAGCGGTAAACGACTTCATCATGTAGTAGACTACACATGATAAAACCTTTTCTTAGAATTGATTTTTTTTACTCTTGTCGAGGTTCCGCCTCGAGTGAGTTAATCATTAATCACCCGAGCGGTACACGGTGTGGGTAGAGCGATACGGGTAATGCTATACCGCGCGAGATAATCGTAAATATAGTTTTACAAAACGGCGCACCTACCGCGCAAAAAGAAAAAAAATAAGATTCCCACAGCGCGACACCAGAGCCGATGGAATTCGAGGCAATCGCGACGCATTATCAGAATTTACACCCGGTAATAACGAATAACCTAATCCTCGGGTCAGTGCGCGCCTTTTTTCAAAAAACGAACGCCGTCTGACAGTCGAAGCGGTAAAACAAAGCATCGATCAACTCCGTTCACTCTCACATAAATCAGACGGACGTGAAAGAGACAGGTGCAAGGACGGCGCGCAGTCGATTTTACAAATGGGCGGAGCGCCGAGCGGGATGTCGACATACTTGAAACAAAAGAGCGAAAAGGATATAATAAGTTGGTGCAAGGTGCAAGCGGAGTGAGTGGGATGGTTTCGCTTTTTTGCGGAAAACGCTAAGGCGGTCGGGAAATCTGAAGAAAAAGTGGAGTCCTTTGCTTAATTACAGTAGTGTTTGTACGCGGCTACTTATAGAATGCACCTGTACGTGACCCCGGTGGGGTAAGGAAGGAAATGTAATGACTTTTGCTGAAAATTACTATTGCAATATTTTTTACATAATATTAGTTTTACTTCCGGCTTTTGATTAGGCTTAACTTTTTTATGATATATGATTTTATTCTAATTAGTTAAAACAATAAAAAATGCAATAAAAATATTAATTTGAAAGATCATTTATCAAAATAAAAAAATATACTGTTGAAAAAAACCAAAAGATTAAAAACTACTAAATTCGTATTGAATCGTCAACAATTTAATCGATAAAGCGTATATTTATCGGTCCAATAGAGTATCGATACAATTTATGAATTTACCCGAACGCGACAGATATGGCGACGTTTGACAGTTGATGGCCGTTAATGGATTTTATTACGCCATTAGGTTATGTTTCCCTGGTAGCTTCCTCATTAAAATGTCTAATTTTATAGAAAACTATTTTCATTAAATTAATCAGTTATACGTACAAAATAGATTTTAAATAAATTTATTGATATAATGTATTGAGACATTCTTCGTAGTAGGACACATTGAGAATCCAAAAAATGTAATATTATTCAAAAATAAAACTAATTGATAAAGATGTCATAAATATTTGTTGATGACCCAAAAATACTAGTTTTAAATTACGTAGGTATTAGTTTTTAATAATACCTAATATAAAAGAAGTATTCTATTACCCAAAAATACTAGTTTTAAATTAGGTATTATTTTAAATAATACCAAATTTAAAACAAGTATTATTGGGTACAAGCCATCGTTTTCCGAAATCGCGTAGACCTACTAAATCTATGGTAAGCTTTAACTCATTTTTGCTAGATATTTTGGACGAATTTTGATACTTGGTACATCTGAGGGTAACCTTAGCTTTAAGTAATTTTATGACGTCAATTAACTAAAAAACAAGAATATGACGATTTAAAAGTGCTATTTTTAAGCCTATTTAATTTAACCAATTGATTGATTGGACCAAAACTAGATGTTCATATATAAGTTACTTTATCAAAACCATGGAAATCAAGCCGGCAAGCGCAACCAGTTATATTACATACAATGTACAAAGTGCAGACAATGGGCGCAGGTTAATTGGACAATTAAACTATTTTGTAATTTTCGTATCAAGCGAGTGACTTGCTATTGTGTCATTTAAACTATCGTCACGGTGTAGGTTTCACGTAATTTGGCGCCAATTCTCGCGAACTTTAACTTTCGCATGCAGACATAATGTGCAGATAATGTCTTTTCATAGCTAGAAGCGGTGGCCAAGTAGTAATGACACCCGCCTGAGGTCGGTTAGGACCGGGTTCAAATCCTGTGTCACATGAGTTTGTAGACCAATCTGACTCATGTATTGTAGTTTTCTCATAGACCACTACCTGTTTCCTGTGAAGGAAAACATCGTGAGGAAACCTGCACATTGGCTGACTATTTAGTTTACTAATGTGTATACAGCCACTGTCACTAGATGGCGGTAGTCACAAAAGTCATGTCAGATGCCTTTAGCGACTTGTATAACATAGGGCGGCAAACGAACAAGCGGGTCACCTGATAGTAAGCGATCACCGCTGTCCATAAGAAGCAACACCAGGGGTATCACAAGAGTGTTGCCGGCATTTCAAGAAGACATAGAATGTGCCAGCAGCTTCTCTTGCCCCGCATTTTGTAAAATTCTCTCTATAAGTGAGGATTGAGACTGTTTCACGAGTTTCTTTCGGCATTTCTTCTCAGCAGTGGTCGTTCCGAAATGCTAATAGTTTGTAGCTTCGAGACTTTACACCTTTACACTATGATTATACAATTAATTATCGACATGAAAAAGTATCTTCTTTGAAGGCCAAGTTTTAATAAAGATTTTTTTTTAATTTGATTAAAACTAACGTGAGAAATAGTCATAATAATTTTGATACGGATACTCACGCGTCTTGTTAGCCGGATTTGCCGACTAGTTTCGACTTCATACGGAAGTCATACGTCTTTCCGACGTGACAGACGGTCCTTACTCGCCTTGAAAATGACTTCCGTATGAAGTCGAAACTAGTCGGCAAATCCGGCTAACAAGACGCGTGAGTATCCGTATAAAAATCATTATGAAGTTTTGATTTTCATTCTTCTCAGGCTAAGCATAGAATGGGCTAGCAATCTCTGACTATGTGAATCTTAATTCCACCAGTCCCTACTACCCAGCTAAATGAGGCCTCTGAGTCTCGCGACTCAGCTATGGCTCTATCTACTCCGTTAGGGATTCAGATGTTAATAATGTACACATCTGTGAGTCTTCTTCTTCGTATGCTCTTGACAGAGCAGTCATGGTTAGGCATGCTGTTTGGAGACGCGCAGCACTGTAGCAGCTCTCCATTGCTCTCGAACTGATTCTTGGCGGGTGTTTTCTTTTAAAGATGCGTTGGTGAGGGCTTTTACTTGGTAGAGGGATAGATAAATAAAAAACTTTAATTGCAGCTATCAATCAAATCATTTATTTGCAGTAAATAGGGTTACAAAAGGTGTTTACATATAAAGTATCCTTATAACTATTTAACTATACTTAGCATGCAAATTTCAAATAATAATTATCAAATTTAATACCTAATATTATACATACACAACACACATACATTTTTATACAACACATTTAAAGAAAATAGAGTACAAATAGAGAGAAAATAAAAAAAAAATAAGTTTGCGCTGCAGCAATACAAAATGGTCACACCTTGGTCGGTCCATACTTGGTCGGTCCAACGCATCGGGGACTTTATCCGATACCTTCTACTTCTTAAGTGCCTCTCCATTACTGAATGTTGACCGTCAGTTTAACAAACTCTTCTCTGTTCGCGGCTATGCGAAACAGCTCCTCAACCCTGGTGACTCTAGTCCACTCACGTGTGTTTCTTAGCCATGATTTTTGCGTCTTCCAGAACGTCTCTTGCCTTCTATTTTGCCCATCATAATGAGTTGAAGCAGCTAATATCTGTCGTGTCGTAAAACGTGTCCTAAATATATACTCTGCGCTTCCCGAGACCTAACTCCATCCTTTCTGCTCTGTCCAGGCGCTCCATAAGTAAGTTTATAATAATGTTAATAATAATTGTTTATTGACAAAACATAAGAATAAGACCTAAAATAAATATAAAAAACGATTAGAAAAAGATAAAACACTGTACACTATAAATTTAAAATCACTTTCTAAAACTACACTTACCCTATGAGGGTCTTATTAATTTATATTATTTTAAAACAGCTTTATTTTATCTTCGCAATCGAAGGTAACTTATATAAACTGGATAGCGTTAGAAACTGGGTCAAAAATGACATAGAATAGAACATGAATCAATCATAGAGCTTTTGATTTTTTTTTAATTTTACTTAGAGACACAGCCAAGGAAGCGGGATGTCAGATTTGGTTTTTGCCCATGTTGGTGAAGGACAGGTAATAACTTCTGTGAAGCTCATCTTTTGTCAAGTTTGACATTTTAAAGAATGATTTTTTTTTTCATGTTTATGGAATCAATACTGTTTAAATTTTTGACAGATGAGATAGGTATGAATGTGCCAGCGCACGCAAAATAGATCGAAAAAGATGCCGCGTTTCAAGTTAAAATACAAAGTTGCAATAACAGTCGTAACAATTGTATTGTTCGTATCACTCCTGCCTGATTTTTGCTACAGCCTGACCAATTACGACAGACAATTACGTCGCATGCTTATTGCTGAGCAATTACCTATTACTGTGTCATTACTGCTATTATCGTATCGGCACGAATTACCTTTCAACCTCGGAGGGAAATGCTTCTAATCATAGAGTTAGTGCAGCTACTGATAGAGCGCACGTAGAAAAAATTGCCGAGTAGAGCGAGTGGGCAAAAAACATTTGCTTTAAATCTGTCTTCTGAACAGGGTGTTTGATTAAACACCATCATCCTCTCTAGGGGTGAAAGTACTCATGAATATTAGCAACTTTTTGAATGGGACCGACTCTTAAATCTCAAAAAAAAAATCTGCTGTTCCATACATTTTGGGCGAGTAGGTATGGTAAAATTTATGGAAAAGCTCATTTTTTTTGGAGATTTCAGAGTCTGTCCCATTTAAAAAAATGCTCATATTCATTAGTACTTTTACCCCTAGGGAGGTTGCTGGTGTTTAACAAAACATCCTGTGCCTGTATAATGATTTGCAAAAAAGGGACGTCTTTTTACACTGAAATTACTAAACCGATTTGGCTTAGCTATTATTCGAATCATAGTATAAAATTGCTTTCCATTCTAAATTTTTTGTATTTAGATACCTAGTCTTTACCAATAAATTTATCTAGAACTAAGCGAAGTCGCCCAGCTAGTATTCATAATGATAGTAAAACATATTGAATAACAGTAAATAAGAAATTCGTTTCTGCTCAAAAGTTAGCCTCAACTTGGAGCTACAGTATGAGACGTGCTCTATAGTATAGTTACTCTAAGCTTAGAATTATACCACGAGCGCAAAATTACCGTTTTGCCACAACTCCTCAATTATTGTCTGATTTTCACCTACAAATCACTATAAAAAATAATAGCAGCAAATTATTGGGACTCTACATAGGTAACTTAGCGATATAGATCACAAATATCGTTAAGAATTCGATATTTACGATACATGATTTTTAGTCGCCTTGATTTGCGTTTTTTGAAATTACTAAAATCTATTTCCCAGTTATGGGAGAGAAAATGGGTTTTTAATGATGTTTTTGCAATTAATGTCATACTAGCTTTTGCCCGCGGCTTCGCCCGCGTGAATTTCCCACGGGAACAGTGCTTTTTCCCGGGATAAAAAGTAGCCTATGTGCTATTCCAGGTCATTATCTACCTCTGTACCAAATTTCATCGAAATCCGTCCAGTAGATTTTGCGTGATTGAGTAACAAACATCCTCACAAACTCACAAATTCACAAACTCACATCCAAACATTCCCATTTATAATATTAGTATGGATTAATACATAACATATTTCTTACTAATATAGCAGTGTGACGAAGGAGAAAGCAGAAGTCTAACATTATCACATCTATTAGTTTTTACCACCAATAAAAAGTAGAGATTGAAACACATACTATATGATAAACCTTTTTCTTATGATATACTTCCATGTATCGACTTTGACATTAAACGCTGATATCATATGTTATCATTGTTATTAATATGTTTTTGCAAGAACAAATAAAAAATTATTTTTATTATTTAACCTTTATTGTACAAAAATACAGAGTAAATGTACAATACGAGGGCTTAATGCTAAAGCATTATCTACCAGCCAACCTTTGGGTTATACAGAAAATTTATTTATACAGAAAAGTTATTTGATAGTAATTAGATAATATTACAATTAGGAAAAAAAGTACATGTACTTATTAGTTATTATATCAAAGTCAATGATCTACTAGCTAAGTTATCCTTTTAGCATTTACGAATGAAATTAGTTGGGTCGCGCCCCGAAAACGTGTACTTAAGTTCTCATGACATAACTTTTAACTTAATTGCAGCAGTGACTGACAACCAATGCTTATATTTAATGCGCATATGTTAGAAATTGCAAGTTCTGTGGTTTTCATTATAAGTAACCCGTTATGTTGTGACATGTCAATGTGCGTCAAAGTGGCAGGATAATGAGGGTTTTATAAGAATTTTATTTTTTTAAGTTTATATTAGTTGTACGATTACGATGACCGATGATGGTGTGGTAGTCATTTCGTTAGCATCTTTTGGAAAATGGTTCGTTCGATACTTGTTTTTAACTGATATTTGTTTGCGGTTCGGTGTTGTGATCATATCTATACATATTAGTATCTTTCGGACTAATGACAGAAGTATTGGTTACTGTTAGCCGTTGAATATTCGACTATTACAAAAATAAAGATATACAATGGTACAATGGTGGTCATATATGTGTAATAATATTTATAGATATTCCAAAGCTGTAATGTTCTCCAAATAAATAAATAATAAATGGTGTCTGTTTGTAATCAAATTTCAACTCCATTTATCGCCAAATTGGTTTCGCCATTCGGATGTGATTTTCTTCAAAAACATAAAATCTACTGGACGGATTTTGATGAAATTCGGTACACGGGTAGAAAAACACCGGGATAGGATATTTTTTATCCCGAATTTCCCACGGAAGCGCAGCTACGGATGCAGCATCAGCTCATAATGATGATTATGTGTCCGACCGATTTCAGTCATGGCGACCACTTAAAGAATTGAGGGCTCCTCACATTGTGTACGTTAAAAGTGCTATTTTTAAGCCAATTTAAATGAAAAACTATTGACTTTGATATGTAAAATTTATTAAATTTCCATTCTTTTTGTTACAGGTAAGTCAACAGCTGTTTGCAACATAGTATGTAACTTAAAAATCAAAATAACAACTTGTTCACAACGATACCTGATACCTGTTATCAAAAGGTATCGCTTACATCGGAGGCTGTGTGTGACCGGAATTTATGTTCTGTGATCCGTGGTGTCAAGTGTAAGGAGACACGGTGGGCACGACCAGGTCACGGGGAAGATCAGACATGATTTTGAACTAAATGAGAACGAAAATTGCTGCCTTTAAACTAGCGCCCCGCCCCGGCTTCGCTCGGGAGGTACATACATAAATTGTAGCCTATGTCACTCAGGTAGAATGTAGCTTTCTATTGGTGAAAGAATTTTTAAAATCGGTTCACTAGTTCTGACGATAACCCCCTACAAACAAAGTCACAAACACTTCTGCTTTATAACATTACTAGCTTTTGCCTGCAGCTTCGCCCGCGTGAATTTCCCACGGGAACAGTGCTTTTTCCCGGGATGAAAGGTACCCTATGTCATTCTCCGTACTTCTAACTATATGTATGCAAACTTTGGGGAAGATTGGTTCAGAAGATGAAGCCTGAAGAGGTAACAAACAAACTTTCGCATTTATAAAGTTAGGGTTATGAATCATGTCATGACTAGTATGATTATGTAAAATTCTTCCAATACTGACTAAGTGACGGACAGACAAGGCACAGCCAAAACTACTGGGCGTAGGAAGCTGAAATTTGGCATGTAGGTTCCTTAGGGAGTGTAGGGGAGCACTAAGAGAGGATTTCCCGAAATTCCCAATCGAACAAAGTCCCGGGAAAAAATCCCATTAACATTATTAAAACTCAAGGAATTTACTATGTATTACCAAAAATAAAACCATAGTACATATGATTTTAGTTTTAAAATCCATTAAATAAGTTTTCGATTTGAAAGCACTCATTTTGAAGTCGGTTAACTCTACACCGTTTCTTGATCTTGATCAACAATGGAATAAAACACCTTGGTTTTTCATTATACTCACGAAACGGGTGCGATTACAGACAGACATACAGACACGAGACAAATGTGCACGTGTCCGATGTTATCGTATCGATTCGGGACTATCCGAGGCGATGTATCGAATAGCCAGCTCGTTTGTATCGATTTTTTTATGAAGTGTGAAGTGAGTGAACTTGACTCTAGGTTTTTTTCTTGTGGAGACGAATAAAATGTACTATGAGTAATCTTAGGATTAGGATTACTGAGTAATCTTAGGATTAGGATTACTGGGTAATCTTAGGATTAGGATCTTAGGTAACAAACAAACAAATAACTTTCGCATTTATAATATTAGGAAATGAGCTTCAAAATGCGAAAGTGAGTTTGTATATGTTCGTATTGCAAACACATCGTTAGAAGTATTGAGAAGGACATAGGGTACCTTTCATCCCGGGAAAAAGCACTGGGACATTCACGCGGGCGAAGCCGCGGGCAAAAGATCGATTTAATTCCGCATCTATAAATAGGCATAAAATAATAATATGAATTATCATAAATTAGCAAAAACATCGTCAGAAAACGCTTACTCAAAATGGAACGTTAAAATTAAAATAATGACTGAATTGAAATAAAATTATGTAAACAGATGTAGTTATGCGGACGTTTGATAGATGGCGCTACTGTCAGCAAAAATACTTTTATGGTCGGTAATTTAAAATTTTAATTGTTTTTTTTTCTGTTGCGCTTGGCCTCTTGCAGTTTAAGTGACGTACGCCACGGACCCCCCGTGTAGAGGCGTATATTAAAGTTAAAAAATATATCTTGTAGATGATGCATATCAACTTGTGAATATAAAATGACTACTGTTTTTTCGTAATTATTTATTTAACTAGAATTAACTAGCTTATTCCCGCGTAAATTATACACTAAAACCTTCCTCATGATCGACCTCGTCCATTGGTGAAAGCCACATGAAAATAAGTTCAGTAGTTTTTGAGTAAATTGCGAACAGATAGACAGACGAGTCGGAGGACTTGTAGTTATTTAAGTAATCCTACTGAACCAATCCTCCTAAAAATTTCGCATACACATAGTTAGAAGTACTGAGAAGGACATGGGTACCTTTCATCCCGGGAAAAAGCACTCTTCCCATGGGAAATTCACGCGGGCAAAGCCGCGGGCAAAAGCTAGTATAGTTTTAATTTAAGATTTTAAAAGTAAAAAAAAACTACGTTTATCTATTCTCTCTGTTACTAGCAAATATTTTGCAATTAATAAATCAAATTAAATTCTTTGGAATATAATATATTTCCTTTACACGTTAACCAGAGCACAAATCATTATATTTAGATATATAACTATGATAAGCATAATTTTTCGTTTAAATCTGGTTGGAGTGGTGCGCGCGCAGCAGGGGTCTACTATTATAGTGTTGATACTGACTTCACTGAGCCATAATTATTTTATTTTGGGCACTTCAATGATAAATTATGTCTAATGATTACAAATTTGTTAGAAAAATCGCTTGTTTAGACGAGCTTAGTCTTTCTTTTTACACGACTTACCAAAAAAGGAGTGTTATGTTTTCAGGGTCCATGTATGTATGTAAGTATGTATGTAAGTTTCTTTATTCCACCATAAGACCTGAACGGCTTAACAGATTTTGATATGAGAGGTATTTTTAGATTCCTTGCATTCCTCCGAGTGACTTAGGCTATATGACGTCATCGTAAAAACAAAATGGCGGATTATATATGCGATAAATAGCAGAGCAAAAAAATAAAATTTGATCAATCTTATCGAGTGGGGTATCAAATTGAAGGGCTTTAAAAGGCGATTTCAAAAATGTATATTACTTGTATGTTTGTATGTACTTTTTGAGTAAAAACTTGTCAGTCGTGTTTTTTATTTTCAATAATTAGCTTGTTATTTAATGTAATTCTAGTGTGTATATGGCTGCTGCCACTAGATGGCGGTAGTCGTAAAAGTCATGTCATGTCATGTCTTTAGGCGACTTGAATAAATTCTAACACCAGTATCCATACTTCCATACTAATATTATAAATGCGAAAGTTTGGATGTGAGTTTGTGAATTTGTGAGTTTGTGAGGATGTTTGTTACTCTATCACGCAAAATCTACTGGACGGATTTCGATGAAATTTGGTACAGAGGTAGATAATGACCTGGAATAGCACATAGGCTACTTTTTATCCCGGGAAAAAGCACTGTTCCCGTGGGAAATTCACGCGGGCGAAGCCGCGGGCAAAAGCTAGTTAGTAATATAATAACACACTCGATACGAAGAAAAAGAAGAGTGGGCAATCCGTCTCAGAGCTCCGAAACAGCCTGACGACCTCAGAAGTCATCAATAAAGCGTAAGATTACTTTCACAACCATGGGAATCATTCTTAAAACTTTGAACAAACTTATAAGTTTACAATTAATAAAGAAATACACTACAGCTACCCACTAAACGCATAGCTACTGAGTTCGTCTAAATCAAGCATAAAATTACTGCCAATTAATGAATGAACTACAAAATGAAGTCAAAGTTCAACGACCTATAAAATATACTTCTACAGCAATAACATCGACTAAATCGAAAATCGTTATGGGGTACATTCATAAACTGACATTTGATTCCTTTGATTCGAATTTACGCGTCCGACTGCGGGGTCAAACTTTTTTAATTTTATCTTTTTTTTTCTTTTTTCCATCCCGGCCGGTTTAAAGCTTAAATTTCTGATGTGATCTCTCGAGCGACGCATACCGAACATTTTTGATGTTACTTTTCGATACTTTTTTTCTTGGAGCGGCGATATAAATTTGATTGTGTACATGTTCGGCTGCGCGGGTGCCCGTTTAAGTTCGAGTTCTGGCCACGAGACAGTGTAAGCGCGAATTACAACCTCCGGCGTCTCGTAAACTTGCCACCTTGCTCAGGTATTCCTGGAATCCATCGAAACTTGGCTCTCCGTTCGGAATCCAACTGCTTACTTGGCTCTTTGTTTGCTCGTAATTGTGGAACACATCAACCGTCAGTGTGACATAGTAGACACATCCTGGCAGTTACCAGGACGGCATACACAGTGCAGTGGTCAGCATATCGCCGCGTGACGTCACGCGTCCAGGCGAGCGGCCGCGCACAATACCGCCCGCCCCGGCCTGCGTTATTGTCCAACAATGCGTGAAATGCTCTGACAAACGATGACAGCCGCCTGGCCGACTGGTACCGCCGACCTCCTGCAATTTATGATATCCTATTACGAGATTTAATGACACTAAACGTCAGCCCTCGCTGTTTACGTCGTCCGTCACGAATCTCGTCAGGAAATGCTTCCGATGTGTACGAAACCCGGATCCACAGTCTAAATAAACTTATGCAAAGAGAACAGAATGGAGCCCGTGAACAGAATACGCTTAAGCGCGAAGGAGGCGACTGAAAAATTACCATATCCCGTTGTGTAAACAGTTGCCGACAATCTTCCCGTTGTCAGCCGACAGTGGGCGTCCGAACTCGTAGCGCCAAATATTTGCCAGAGTCTCATAAATTCAGCGGCGCCCCGCGCGTCCTACCAGGATAACATACATAATGCGCAGCTCCACGGATCGGTAAACATATTGTAATGGAAAACGCCGTCATTGTTTACACTTTATGATGTCCTGGCGTTGTAAACTGATGCGGTGCAGATTCTGCCCTCCCCGCCGAATAAACAAAGAATAATTTCCCAGAAAAACTGATAAGGGTGGATGAGGAGTCTTCCACAGTATAAATATCGGACGGAAGACTTCACGGATTAGAATTCCATCTCAATCTCTGATATTTGTGGATAAACGACTCTCTATCAAATTTCAAAATGGTAGCCACTTACCTTCTTCGAAAAGAGCTAGTTCAAATCCAAGGTAGCAGACCTCTATCTCTTCATTATGTTATTTCTCTCACCATAACAGCAAACATATGTAGGATGCAAAAAACAACGCCACCGACCCGAGGCTTGCCGAGGCGCGAAACTAAACGCCCTATGTCACCGTTTGACAGCTCGGAATGTAGTCTATTAAATTATAAACGTCCCTTCTCACCTTCGCGTTTTTATTCAATGTAACTCCTAAACAGAAAGGATACATTATAGATACGCGCACAGACACGTACAAAATGAAAATAGGGGAAAGGGAGCGAGGGTGGTATGGAAATGTTGGTCAAATATATCATCCGGTGCCTGACAGGCCAATTCTCTTATCTCTCGCGCGCGGTGGCGCTGCGATCTAAGCTAGCTTAGCTAATATAAAATGGTTTTAAATTCAAGTTTAATTCCGGCTATCTGCAGCTCTCCGACTCCTCATAAATACGACCCACAAAAGGCGGAATTTAGGGTTTTGACGGATTTAGAATATTTTAAGGATGGGATTAGGACAAGTTACGTTGTGCGTGAGGGTAGTAGGCTTAGCTTGTAAGATGGTGAGTTATTTTTGAGGTCTACGTGAGGTTCGGCGCTTCTGTGTCTTCACGACTCTTTTTACTAAACTGGACATGACATAGCTAGCAGAAAGATCTTTCTTTTTCGAGTGTGTTAAAGAATAGCACTGTGTGTCTTTTTATTTTTATCGCACAAAGGCATTTAACGTGACTTAACGTGATTTATTTATGAACATGATTCACCATCGAGCAAAGCCACTGCAATTCACTAGTACGGTCAACTGCAAGTGAAGTTACCCAGCACGATATCTGCGGTGGTAATTTTGGCAGGTTGGTGTGCTGTGGACTGTACATGAATAATTAAAAAATTGGCAACAGCCACGTCTGCATTGCGCATCATAATAATTGTACTGTATAATCACCGTATAGCATTTTCCGTGAAGATATTCCATATTTTTTTCGATGCGTAAACAAAACGCTTCCTTTCGACGTTTCCGAGTTATGCGTTTTGTTTCGCCTCAGTGATTCCTCGCGTGTGTAGTCCAACTTCTTTGGATTCAGTTTTTTTCTTGTTATATTTTTTATGAGAAATAAGTTATGATGATATATGAGAAATCGCTTTCTTGATTAGTTATTTGTTTATTATGTTTTTTCCATCCACCATATTATGTGTATTTGGCCAAAAAATTGTATTTATTTTATTTATTGCACAACTACAACGTATGGCACAATAGGTGGACTTAATGCAAAAGCATTATCTAACAGTCGACCTTTAGGGTAAGCAGAGAACTTAAGTGGGTCTAATAAAGGGATTGTTGCAAACGAGATAGGAAGACAAAAATAAGTTTAACATAAAATATATAATAATGCATAGTAATACGTAATATACATATATGTATATATATAGCTAATATGACATATAATAAGATACCATACATAAATACATACATAGAATACTGCTGAAAAATAAAATAGACAATTAAGCAGCGAGCGAACTATATAGTCTTGCGCAAGTAGGTGCCGTGCTTTGAAACAATCACGGCTCGGGGCAGTTTTGATGGAGTTTATGGTTTATGGGCGTTATTTTCATAGATTTACCTTTTGATTTTTGTCAAATACTAACTTATGTAGGTAGGTACTAGGATCTCATAAAACGCTGGATGTCACACTCGCAGGTCGTGACCAACGCATCAAAAATCGAACGCCAATTTTCATTATCGCCATAAAAATGGAATTAACATATCAAAATTTGATACCGTCGTCGGTAGTTCAAAATAAATCGAGTGGCGGTAACAATGCAGTATAATGGCCCCTGTACATTAGCCGGCTTCGCTCTACGACACAATGGACCACTGATTTATGGTCGACGGGATAAGGCAATGGAAAAAGGATTTCCCGGGAAACTTGGAATAAATTTAAGTCGATCGATTTTAAAGATTTCATGTTGAGGTTGGCAATTGGGTTTGATGGATTCATCGAATTGGATTAGTACAGCTCACAGAAAAACTTCGTTTTTGTCGGTGGAGTACTTTCCATGTAGCCTATTTTCTGCCAAAAAAGAACAATGTACAAAATATCAACAGAATATCAAGTTACCCAAAATTATCCCAATGCATAGAGATGCAACCAAGGTAACTCGTCATGCGGTTAACTGTATTGCTTTACGGTTGCTACTGAAAGACTCTTGCATTTTATTTTATTGAATTAAAAAAAAAATAAACTGTCATTATTATTTTTTTTACTTAAGTCTATCTATCTAATCCTTTTCTACCAAAAAGCGAAAGTTTGGATGTTTGTGAGTTTTGCTGTTTGTTACTCAATCACGTAAAATCTACTGACGAATCTCGATTCTCTACTTTCGATTAAATTTGGTACACGGGTAGAAAAAAACCGGGATTAGCACAGGGTTTTTATCCCGAAATTTAAGAAAAGAGCCTATCGCTTTCTCAAAAAGTCAGCAACGCATCAGTGACCTTCTTAGGGTCGTTGGTGTCTATGGACTGCTTACCATCAGGCAACCTGCATGCTCGTTTGCCTACTATTCTATATAAAAGAAAAATAGCTACAGGCATGGACTATTCTGCAATGAAATGATCATAAACAGATTGTATGTTATCCACAGAAACCCGGTACACAATATCGGAATAACTTTCGAGATATTCCATATATATTCGAGATAAATAAACCAGTATATTTATCTGATTATAATATCCAGCGAACTAGGTGCATAATATAGCATCAGCAGAAAGCTTTCACGATGCCAAAGCTTTTAACAAAGCTCTTGGCTCGGGGCCAACGATTGACATCCGCGACCCCCCGATAGATGGCGCTGGAGCGAAAAGCTTGTTTCCATCAAGCTACAACAGAATTATGAATAACACCAATCGATAGAAGTGCAATCGGCTGTCTTTTATATGGAAAAATCTAGCATTTGCTCTTGGCTTCTCCCGAATGAAATTATTCTATCACCCATTTTTTGAGGGGTGGAATTTCCAAAATTCATTTGCGCTGTATAAAGAGTCTCCTTGCGAAATTTCAAGTTTCTACGGTCAGCGGTTTCGTCTCTGCGTTGGTTTCCAGCGTCCCATTTTAAATAATACACTCTCGACGCTCGCTAAAAACAAGTGTACATACAGCAATACTTAATTCAAATTTGGACAAAATCTCGATTTTATCGAGTGTGTGTAAGTGATTAAGGAGCTGCAGAGTCCTATGCTGCGTGGCGAAAAAATGTGTCCATGCAACTTTTACTTAGCTTCTCTCTCTCATCTGAACACTTTCCCGGCCACATCCTTCTTCTTCTTCTTATCGAGTGTGTTATTACTAACACTGGTGTCAGATTTTATTCAAGTCGCCTAAAGGCATCTGACATGACTTTTATGACTACCGCCATCTAGTGGCAGTAGCTGTATACACACTAGTAAACTAAACAGTCAGCCAATGTGCAGGTCTCCTCACGATGTTTTCCTTCACCGAAAGCACGTGGTGGTCTATGAGAAAACCACCATACATGAGTCAGATTGGTCTACAAACTCATGTGACACAGGTAGGATTTGAACCCGGGTCCTATTCGAGTCCGGTCCTCAGGCGGATGTCATTATCACTTGGCACATCCTCACTCACATCCTCTTCGGCCACATCCTCAGCATATGCGACGTCATCGGAGCCCAATACGCCACTTCTACTTAGCTTAAAGTACTCCAAATTCTGTGGACGCAACTCAATTCCTACAGTATAAATCTCAAAGAATCGTACACAAGAAAATGTATGTATTAGCCAATAACTTAAGATTGGCAGCACCAAAGGATTATAGTCTTATTGACAAGGCAATAAGAGTTTTGAAGGTGACAATCGCCCTGTCACTTTCCAACGCGCAAGAATCAGTCAAGTGTGAGCGAGTGAAATATTGTTCTGTTAGCAATAGCTGAATGGTCATGGCAGTTTTCGGTTTTGCAAACAAAGGAATTAGAACGATTTGCGCTACTCGCAATTTATTGCTGAGCGCAGTGACCAAATTTCCTTTTTTCTGTCCCTTTCCCTCGTACGGGGCGGAAAACTGTTTTGACGTACGGTCTATCACACTAACTATAGAGAGAAACTATTACCAACGCATATACTTTTTCTTAGAGTAATTGATAGGAAACTAAACGCCAAGGTCCTTACTTTTGGAAGTCAAAGTGCTGACGAGTTCCTTGCGTATATTGCCTGGATTATCTAATTAACTAATGCTATTCAGAAGATCCACATCTAAAATATCTATGTCGATGATCATTTTGAATCCAATTTTCATTAGAAGTGATTTGACAGTTTTATTAGTTAATGTGATATTTTTATTAAGTTTTCCGCGACAATTTTCAAAGAGAGGAATGCATAAATGAGATACCTACTTTTGGAGGAAATATTGATATTATCGTAGACGTTTTAAACACCTATTTGTCATTTTTGTGACGGTCCATTGAAGATACTTCGTCCCCGATTAAAACAGTTCTAGAAATACTGATGAAAGTATATTTCTTGTTGCAAGTTTGACTACAGAATATGGAACCTTAAAAATGGGTAATAAGTCACTTAAGGACCTCAACTTTATTCAAAACTAATAAAAACAAAAGGCATTAAATCCAGAGTTTCATTATTCCAATGCTCAATGGACTTGCGTTTGTTTTATGTTTTTTTCTCTACGATCAGATTGCGCCGAGTCTATTAAAACTTCGTACGAACTTGACGTGTACCTTTAAATTCAAACGCTAAGCCATCAGATAAACTTAGAAAAAAAGAAAAAGTTGGACGCACAGAGTGACATTATCTTCGTCTGTTAATACTTCAATTAAATTAAAAAATAAAAGATGCGTTCTGTTTTTCCTTCCGAAACTTAATGGATTTGAAAATAGAACGTATAAATTACCTTCAAAACAATGGAGTATAATCAAATGAATTTATATTATAACTTGGACATTATACATATAAAGATAGAGATCAATGAAAGTGGAGATATTTATTAGTAACGGTACAGACAACAATCGAAACTAATAATGTATATTTTATCATAACAAAACGCATCGGTCGGTTCGCAATCAATCGAAAGAGTTTGATCTCCGTGGCAATAGATCTTGGAACCCACGCAGTCTACCACTCTACCACTCATGGGTTCCTGGTAGCTTTTCTTTTATTTAACTGGCTATTAAGCATTTGAACCGTTATTTTAAACCTTTTTTACAATGAGATAGCGAATCTGATTACTTACAACGAGTCGATCATTTGATACTGACGTCACATCCGCACACACACATGGCAAGAGATTGAGAAAGAGATCTTGACAAAAACTTTCATTTCGGTGTAACTAAACCTACACAAAAAATACCTACACCAAACAATTTTACTTCATGAAAACTTGACATTTTAGTAAATATACATAGACATGACATACCTACAGCTGTTTATCATTAAAATAAACGAGAAAGTTTTCCAAACTCATTGAGATAACACGGTCTTGGAAAATATTTTAACGAAAAACAAACATGCTGAAAAATATTAGTAGGTACTGACTCATGTTAATATAACGGCTATCTTTATTAACAATAACAACATTAAGGTCATTTTAAATATCACTAATGAATACTAATTAATGTGAGAAAGAATTTTGAGATAAATTTGATCCGTAGAAATCATCATTATCAATTAATTTTGT
Source organism: Ephestia elutella (assembly GCA_018467065.1). Taxonomy (NCBI): domain Eukaryota; kingdom Metazoa; phylum Arthropoda; class Insecta; order Lepidoptera; family Pyralidae; genus Ephestia; species Ephestia elutella. The sequence continues at coordinate 1,886,377 of CM031588.1, read as the reverse complement.
CTAGATTGTCGAAATTTTCAGGGCTATCACGTTCAAATATTCCACCAGATGTCAACACCTACGTGTAAATACAGACATCTGTCAGATGGTACAATGCTGTCAATAATAATATCGATGTCTCAAATTCATGCTTCCATGCTGGTCTGGAATCGAAGAAATAACATAGAATGTGCCAGCTACTTCTCTTCCCGCGCAGATTGTAAAAGTCAATCGAGAGAAAGGGTTTTAAACTGGGGATTCCTCCACTCATAGGCGATGGGCTAGCGACCTGTCACTATACCTGAATCTCCATTCCATCAGAGAGCCCGCTATTCAGCTAAGCGTGCCTTCGAGTTTCATGACTCTTGGCTCTGTCTACCCCGTAAAGGATAAAGACGTTATTCTATGTATGTATGTCTCAAATTCAAATGACAGTATTGTACCATTGACATGACCATACTCGCCACTAGCGCCAACTAGTGAGCGTAAATACGATTAACTTCATTATATATATTATCAACTCACCACGAAAGAAATGTTGCATTATTCTAAAGTCTAGCACAGAATTAATATAAGTACTACGTACAGAAAGGAAACTCCCTGCCCCTCCCGCAATATGGCACCCCCCCCCGCACCCCCGCACTTCTCCCCCGTTCTTGTGTGTATTGGGACGTTATGACTATGAAAACGCACACATTGACGTTTTACTGACGTGTTCACGGATATACAGTTTCATTTGAAGTAGTACTAGGTATATTTGACGCCCCGTTTCTATGAAGCGCCCGCCCTGTGGTTTTAGGTAAAAGGTATCACTTATAAGATATTAAGTGCCTGAAGTAACTGACTACGTGACTGTGTAGCATTTACCAGGTCAAAGAGTGACATCATCTTCCTCCGGATAAAAAAGTATCAAAAGACCAAAAAATACCATCAATTTAAACTGTAAATAATACCTTTATAGCGGTTAAATCAAAAGTATACAATTTTGATATAACCGGCCCCGTGACCACATTACAATGGCGTTTTAAGAATCGTAATCACAGTTATTATGCCAGCTTATTATGATGATTGCCTGTATTATGCTCAAATGTAATGATAATAATATCATTTTCAATTGGTGAGCGGAACCAATGGTCTTGCAGGCCCACGGCGTATAGCATGACAAAACAATGGACAGACAGACAGACAATGGGGAAGTGTTGTAACATAAACTTGTTATTAAAAATGGACGAAAGTGGCACCTAACGGTCATACATCTAAGTAGTAAAGTACCGTTGGTAACTGGTGTTGTAATGGAAAAGTACTTTAGAAAACAACGTTTCTTAATACAAAAATATGTACATTAAATGCTGGGAAATACATAGTCGAGAAAGTCTTGAATAGAAGCGCCACCTTTTAGGAAGTTTTTCTTTTTTGTGTATAGTAGTAGAAATTAAGTGTTGCTCCATTTTTAGCTTTCTTAAAGTCATCGTCAAAGGTACCTAGATAACAAAACGCGAGGGGGTACTTCTTCGAAACTCTATGGTATCATTTCACGTTCTATTTGACATATTTGAAAGCAGTGTTCTATTTGACATATTTGAAAGCAGTGTTATATTTGACATATTTGAAAGCTGTCAAATCAAATCGCGGCAAAATGATCACGTCACGACGACGACGCGATGGCGAGTATATGGTATATGGTCCAAACACATTTTTGCGATACGACATATCTTGTCGTATTTTGACATCAACGATCGGTCGATTTTAAATGATTTATGTATCTTTCATTACACATTTTTGTCATTCTTGCTACTTACCTATCCGATCATATGCCCGCTGTTCCTGTACAAATTCCAGCCTGCAGATTTTGAATTGCTCTTGACTCTAACAAGGCTACGAACAAAATGAAAAACTGTTATAAACTGAATCAAAAAAGGCGAGATTTTATTAATACTCGTAATAAGCATTTATATGTTAGTGTAAAGTGTGATGACAATATAAGTAAAATATCATAATATCTACATTAGCCGATTTCACAGCTTAATCGGTATTAGACTTGACATCGTGTCGCATCGCCTAAATGTGTTTCGGGCCTTATAGGCAATTTGCCTTGATTGATGGTGGCATTTAAAAAAAGTTAATAACATGTCATGGGAACTCTCATTAACACTATGGTTTTAAGACTTGCGTTTTGTTTCATCCATGGATTGTTTGTCTTTGTGTTTGTAATTATTGAGGTGTAATTAGTTTCTTAATCTGATCATCCGTTGATGCGGTGATAGATGGTGTTTTGAAACGTTAAACTGTCTGTCTGTGTGTATTAGCTGCTCTACTTTCGTTTTTAACTGACTTCAAAAAATGAAGGAGTTACCATGTGTTTGTGATTTTTAAGTTTGTAATTTTATTTTTTCGACTCCATGATTGTATTATGACTTACAGCTTACAGACTATAAATGTCATTTGTCTGTCTATTTATTAAAAACACTGCCTTTGACGAACTAGAAAAAATAATTCAAATACCGTAATGTGGGGCTTTTTGCAATCATGGGGATAATTGGAATTTTATGAAAAAAAGATTTGGTTACGAATATTTTTTTATCTGGCTATAGTAGGAAACGTATTTTATAACTTGGCAATACAACAATTTCTTATGTCTATGTCAAATAAGTTTTTTATACGTTGCCGGCGCCGTACATTGGGCAGTGACTTATTTTATGAACTCCTGAAATTCGTAGTATTTCGAGGCCTGGAAACTTTCGTCGGGTACACCACATATTGAAAGGTATGTACAAAGTAATCTTAACTGCGTAAAAGTGTATTTCATCCGCTTTCCAGGGCTTCAGTTAGAATGTTCCTATCTCTCACTGTTGGTCTGCTTTTTGGTGGTTTTTGAAATGGGGCTTTTTGGTTTTTGTTTGGGGCTAATTGAAACATAGTTTTAAATAGCCCCCTTTGAAGCTTGTAAAATATTGCTTTGTCTTTTGTTCGTCGTTTCAAATAGCCCCAAAAGCAGATTTTGACTCAATTAAGGGTAAGTTATTTACCAAATGACAATACGAAAAGTGTATTTATTATTTATAAGGTTGTGATCTATTGCTAAAATTTCATCATCATCCCAATTAAATCTCTAGCGGTAAATCTGTAGAACCCAGGGTTCGCTACCTATCTTAGTTATATACATATAGTATACAGAGCGATTGTCGTGTGACATTTATTTTTTCGATAAAATCGGTTTTGAACTACATTTAGTTTTCACATTATAATTACTTTTCATTTTCGAATAAAATTATTAAAAATTAAATCAGATGTATTTTTAAGTAAATATTTATTATAGAACCCTTTCAAACCTTAAAAGGGGCAATTTCGTTCGTCAGTACGAAGGACTATATCAACGGAACTAATTTAAAAAAAGGTCTCCTCTTATATTTGCCCCTTTATCGGAACATTGTCGTATGGAAATCTCAATTTTATTTTCGATTTCCCAGCATTGGTTCCATACAAAAAGTTCGTAAACTGACTGAATCACCCCTTTTACGGTCGGACAGGGCTTTTTCTATATAGCCCGAATATGTAAAAATACTCCTCAGTGACATAGGCTATGGCTATATTATTTGTAAATGTAGCCATTGATAGTCTATGTCACCCAGGTCATTACGTAGTAGGAATCTAATAAAATCTAATTTATTAAAATCAGTTCAGTAGTTTAGGCACTACGATGAACATACTCTTACAAATATAATTACTATAAAAACCAAAAGGTAATAATTTTCGCAGTCTATGTATGTAACATAGACTGCGAAAATCAGACCTTTTGGTTTTGCCAGTCGGTTAAAAATACAAAGCACTTCGCCTTAAATATTCCAAATATTGCTTGATACTTTACGAATAATACATTTGTTATTCTACATGAAATTCCAAATATCCCCAAATTAGTGATGGTATATATTATCGAATAAATAATAAATGGTGGATTATTTCCTTTTCAGTGTTGCAAGTAGTGAAATTGAGATAGTCTCAAGACAGTATCTTTCCCTTTAACCGTTCCAAATAACGCTTATTGTTTTTTTTAACATGAAGTTGAAAAAAATGAGAAACCACAAAGCAATGAAGTCAGATACCAAATAACCCCATGCGATATTTGGAAAGGCACATTTAAAACATTATATCCTTTAAAATATTTATAGGAAATAAAAAGTTATTATTGTGATTCCGAGAAAAATAAAAAAACTACCCTAAAAAATATAGTTTATATCTGCAAAGTAACTAGTGTTTTTGTAAACACAAGTTTTATGAAAAAACTGGTCCAATTAGCCCCACTTTACGGTAATTTTATTTTTCCATGGCGTACTTAAATTTTTAGGCAAGAACAAAAATTATGCAAGTTTATAAAATCAGAGGGTTTTATAAATTATTTATAACAATTACATGGTAAACAAAGTCTCAGGTTGAACAAACAACCACAAAATTCATTTAAAACCACGCAATCCCTATCATTAACCAAAGCGCATTCAAAAAAGCTGTTTAGCCAAGCTTTTAAAAAGCTTAAGTCGCGTCTGAGGGGTTCATCCCTAGCTAACGAAGGCACCAGTGGTCGCCACCTGAGCTTTTCCACAATTATTGCTAAGAACAACATTTGCATACATACTATTTCAATTTAGGGTTTCGTATGTAATCCATAGTTTACAGACAGACAAAAAATGCAAAAAGTTTGAGTTAATTAAATCTACCTACGGCTTGTCGACAATACCAGGCTTTCATAACTAGAACGGAGTAATCCGAAAAACGCGAAAACAAAGAATTCTATCGCAAGACAGCAGAACAAAGATGCGCATTTAGACGTAAAACAATGGCCCGCTGGAAAAAGGGCAAAACAAAGGACAGAGCGGTTTTCCACCCGAAATTTACGTTTAAAAACAACGTAAATACCTAAGCGGGATCCGTATCTATCCTATTTAGATATTAATCTAAACGAAAAAGCAAAAGCAATTCAAAATAGGCAACAAGCTAACAGAAGGGACGGGGCGGGCCGGGCTGTAATTGGCCATTTATCAAACTGCGAAGGGGTTAGGGAACGCTCCTGGTCGCCGCTGCTGCCCTGGTGTTCCGCTCGCTCCAGGCGCAGCGGCTTAAACGAAACAAACAAACAAACAGATTTGTAAACTCGCTAACAATGGAATTAAGAGTTCGTTTGACGATGGAAAAATTGCGCATTTTTCAGGTGAAATCTTCATTTACGTATTCTTTTTATTTTACTGTACGGATTTAGATGAAATTTGGTACACGGATAGAACCTGTAATACACATGGGCACTTTTATCCCGAAATTCCCAAGAGAGCGGAGTCCCGGGGCTCAGCTAGTACGAATCAAAAACAATAGGACGTAAGTTTGTTGTTTTCAACAAAGTTTTCCACATGTTTCGTTAATCCATAATAAAATACTGACACTAAACAACACAAGCCGAGTGTAAAAGGTCTCGCGCGTAATTAGAAACCATAATTTAAACCGGGAACGTAAAATTAATCTAATAACCAATACAAACGAAATTTTCGCAAAGTAATCCGCACCCTAAATACACAGGTGGGATAGTCGAGCCCGGTTGATTTCGGATAAACCTCCATAAACCTGATTAAGCCCGGTTTTAAATTCAACATTTTCGGGTAATGAAACTTTCTTATCAGCGAGCCTCCTCTTTTGAATTATGGCCGTTGCTTATTTAGACCCGCTCCCCTACTACTCTCAACTTCTGATATCCTGGTACTCGGTTTAATTACTTAACGTTTTATAATTATACAAAATAGATAAAGGCATTGTAATTTATCAAATACTCGTACATACAACCGCGAGATATGCCATTGAAATGCATATAATTTGTCACCCTAGCTAGACGTCTCCTCTGTGATTGTGAAAGGGTAAATCGCACTCTGCCAATCCACCCGTGTATAATTTAAGCCTTTGTCTATGGTGTTGTGATCGGAAAAGTTAACTTGTAATCTCTATGGTTTGGTTATGCTCAGCGCTAGGGGCGGAATTTAAATTAAAGAAAAGATGGCACTGAATAATTACTATGGTTCTGCACTGTTGCGTGGTATGTGATAACTCGTAGATAAAATTTTATTTAACATATTAATAAGGCAATAAAATGAGGATGTTCATAATAAAATAGGCATTTATTACAAAAGTGCCGCATTGAAAGTATGTGTACTACAAGCTATAAACGAAAATGATTGCTCTTAAAATTATAATATGTAATTAAAAGTTTTTGACGCATCCCAATGGATACTTGGTAGTTTGATGCGTCTTAATAACTCCGTTAAACTGGACTTACAAGATAGTAATAAAAACAATAAAAACAGAAACATTACGTTACTTAATGGACACCGCGCGCGTATTTCTTTGAACTAAGAAAATGATAAGCGACAAGTCGAGATAAAACGCAAAATGGCGGACCACGAAATGTCACGCGGTCGCATCACTATGCAAATATGCTGCTTAATTACTTGAAATATCTTTACTACGATCTCTAGTAGATCGTTGTACATTTCTTTTGAAACAATTATGTTAATGGCGGTAAACGAGCAACGGCCGGTGATAATTTACAATTAAAACACTTAAAGCCTTGTCCTCACTAGGCAACATACGGGCAACATTTCAGCCAACGTTGCGCAACATTTCTTACATGGTTTGCAAGTAGAATATTTCAATCAAGTATCATTTACCTTCTCACACTCACTATCAATCACGGACAATTTATATGAAAATGTTAGAGATAGAATATTTTTATTGTTAATAATGGCCCCCTTGGTTATCATATTGGTATGTCTGCCATAGTTCTTTATGTTCTAGTTTTATTGTTTTAACAAAATTTGAAAATGAATATAATAGAATAAAAAATTAAGAAGCGATCTTAGAGAGTGATATTTAGGCCAAATTCGAACCAAAAATTATTTTCAAAATCCCATACGTTATTATACCTGAGGCTACAGTTTAGGTGGCCGTCACACTCGACGTCATAATCCACCAATCCAGGCCTGTGCACGCTTAACTTTGCTTATAAATTCAGCTGTGCCAGCCGTACACTCATACACAGCATTAGACGAGCTCAAATTAATACGAGCAAGCGAAATACCACCTGCGCCCTGTTTCTTTTCTACAAAATTAACTCTAGTTGGCAACAATGGAGAGGCAAAGTTTTGCACTGTTATTTTTTCCTCCGACTGCGGTGGCTATATTTCAAACTGTCATACTTAATCTTTTTATCAAAGTTTGTTAAATGCTATAAGAAGTGCACCCGTCTGCGTTGCGAAGTTCTCATCTGCCCTCTAATTACATTTGGAGTTTGTGAGCGGAGTTTTATTATGAAATTAACAAGTTTTGATGCTATTTCAGCTGCGCTTGGCTCACGGGAAGTTTTACTAGGAGCGAAATCTAGATTCTTCCATTAAGGAACCTTAGATTTATAAAATCATATTTTTAGAAAATTTATACTGTAATTTCATAATTTATTTATTGTAACAGAGTAATCCAATTTCAATGCATAGATTTAAAATGGTTTCTGTTTTCACGAATTTCGCACCGAGCCATGATAATTTCTGAGCCCGTTATTGTTCAACTTTAGCAAATTGCCAGCTGCAAAATAATACAGTGCCGAGTGCAGACCGCCTTTCAGCAGCATGTGTGTTGAAATTTGGCAAAGTTGCCTCGGAATCGTCGTCGTCGCATATACTGCGATATTGCCGAGTTATTTCAAGTTAAGCGACCGAGCCTGCAAATGCTAGATAGGCTCATTTGCAACTTTATCTTTTCATCCTCTTTCGCAGCACTAGTTGTCCGATTAAAAAATAAAAAAGACTGAATAAATGAACAAATTATTATTTTTTTATGACGAAACAATTACATTATTAAAAAAAGACCAGAGAGCCGTACTAATTAAAATCCAACCGTTGTTTATTCAACATTTTCGCAATTCGCAATACCAGGAGAGCAGCGGGGCCTAGGAGCGAATAATTTATATTTAATTTAAACAAGACGACATTGGTATTCGGAATACGAGTGCGTAATTAAAATTCCCGCCGCGGTTCCCCCGCTCCCCGAACCCCGTCGCGACAGTTTTCGCGCCAATTTCAACGCGCCCGGAAATTAATTGTGACAGGAAGACGCAGCGGTCACATCCGGTTGCGTTCCGTTACTGCATGATTGCACTATCGGCTCATATCCATTAAGTTAATTAAAATAACACTTTGCAAAAGAGCCTCGTGCTGAAATTATTTTAGTAAGTATATTTTTATTAGTCAGATAAGAAAACTTTTGTATTATTTTATGGCCTTCTTTCTCTTTTTTTTCCTGCTTTATAAAATAGAAAAAAAAACATACTATCATAATTTTTTAAGTCTTATTTCTATAAATAGTAACAGAAGCTTTATAGTGATGAATGTGCTCCTACTTAAATGGACAAACATATCTGTATAGTAAAAATTTGACTACGCAATCAGTTGAAAGCATTTTCACATTAAAAATAAAAACATTCTATCGGTAAAGATAGATTCCCACCTGAATAGCTGTGATTTATTCATATCGATTACTTAAACACAGTCACTTGTCACAAAACTGGTTGGCCATTGATGTAATCGAAGAAGCGACGGATATGTGCGTCGTTAAAAACCTTATAAAACGGTACAACAATTAATAAGTGTCAAGTTTAACATTTCATTAAATAAAAACCGATAAAATCGTCATAATCTATCGTTTCTGTTGCGCATTTACATAATTCTTTGGCGATCATTTCAAAATACGAATTTCGAATCATTAATTTGAAAAAAAGAAATGAATTAAAAATGTGTACGCGTGGTTTGATATCGCTATGCGTTCGAAAAATGATTTTTTTTATTTTTATTTTTTTTAATGGTTATTGCGAATTTCACGCTGTGGCGGCCAGGACAATTGTCCGATCTCTGGTGGCATCTCGAGTTTGCAGCGGGAGACACATTCGTTACGTTCGCTAAGGGCCTCTAATGGCCGCGCCTGAACCCGAGCGGCCCTTAAAATTTTAACCATCCTTTTATTTATGGTCGCTTTTGTCTCTGCGAGATACAGCTATCAAGCGAAGGAATCTAGTCGTTATGATTTTAAGTACACTTTAGAACTAAAAATATCACGCATTTCTCAAATAATCTAGGAACACTGCCGTAAATATGCTCGTTATGATTGCAAGAATAACAGTCTATGACCAGAATAACCTAAACTAATTATATGACAACTCCTCTTATTTCCCTAACAAATTCATCAGACACACGCACGACCCGCACTGAACCTAGTTCCGTCTAATTACAGCTCAAATCGCTCGGATACACGTCCATAAATCTATTTGTCGTTTAAAAAGGCTAATTACTCGTTGATTTACGTCTACGAGGTTGGCAATGCGTTGATTTACGTCTCGAAGGTTGGCAGACTTCGCTGGCGGTCCGTACTGCAATTAGTTCATCTATTGATGATGAAAGTAATGATAACGACGCGTGTTTTATGTCACCCTAGTAATTTTCACATGACGTATCTATAAAAAAGGATCATGTTTTTTTTTTTTAATGTGACACTATAAAGCTCCGTATACACGATTAACTTATCACGATTCAATTACTTAGTAAACAGCGCCATCGTCTAACAGGTGTGGCGTAATGGCACTATCGGGCGTCGCCATTAAAATAATGTTCAAAATGGCGCTGAAATTTTAAATATATCGGAAAAGATACAGACTTGAGAGCATCCTCCATCACCGGTTTATCTGCTAATGCTGTTTCACATAATAAATTATACGGCTTATTGAAGAGTACAGTCAACAGAGATTTAAGTACTTCAAATGGGCATTCTAAGATCAATAGTACATCATTTATTGTTTAGTGGTTTAGTTTTATACTCTATGCTAATTCAAGGACATAAATTGATATCATTTTAAGAAACATAAACTATAGTCCTGCTTATGAAATATATTCATATTCCAGCATACGCAGTTTTGTAACTTTTGCTGTGTTATTCGTACAAATAAATATGTTTTATACAAACGACCCTTGAAACCATTTACATACTAATTGGACACGAAAATTTTCGTGTTTCTTGAATCCTTATGCGATTCACTTTATGTAATCAGGAAGATTGGACGAGGAAGGAAGACACGCAGATGTTTAACCAGCCAGAGGCAGGGTCGACGGCCGGAGTAAATGGAAAACTGATCATCAACTTGATGGCTGAGATGAGGCAATCAGAAATCGCATGAGAATCTTGAGATCACGCTAGCGCCGAATCAGTGACGGGACGCAATCAAAGCCCATTAAAAAACGTCTTCCTGGCGGACTTTTGTAGCACACGTGAGCTCTAGAAAGAATCAAAATAATATTGTTATAAGATTAAGTGGCGGATTTACCAGCAAGTTGAATAGGCTGTAGCCTAGGGCGGCAAAGAGCCAATCTTTTTTAAATATTTTGGAGAAGTTATAGATATTCAATGTTTTTATGGTCGATTCAACATATGAATATTACCGCAGGAATGATTTGCATATGTAACCGTTCGAAGATCTATGTAAATCATTATAACAAATGATCTTAAAACTGACATGTAGAGGTCGATAATTGGCGGTAAAAGTGTAAATCCATTATTAAAATTAAAAAAGTCTGTAAGCGCACAATACATAGACAAAATACCTGAGTGCAAATTTTTATTCTGTGCTAATTTGAACACGCCATTACAAAATTGGAATGCGATTTATAAAAGAGCGAATTTCTCACCGGATAGAGATGTCCGATGACGTCACACCCGCCATCAGGTGGCGGCCGCTTAAAATTCTGATCCCTACATCATTAATTTGACGAATGGACGCTGCGTACGCGGCGCGGGCCGTGTGAGGCCGGCTTTATCCCCGCATTCCTTTCTCGATTTATTCGGATTTTCAACGGGGTTAAGTTTGTTTTTGTGCTATCCCAATTATATTTATGATTCATTTTTGTTTACACGAGTTCTCATATTATTTGACGCGTCCGATATGAATTGTGATGCGTCGGTAAACAAACCATGAAAGCTTTTATTGAACTATTTTGTTGTTTACAAAACGCATTTTTAGGGTTCCGTACCTCAACAGGTGAAAAGTACTTAACCCTTATTCTCTATATACATTCATATAGGATCACTTTCTTGTCCGTCTATCTGTCATAGACAGACCGATAGGTACAGTTTTTGACGACAAGGACGGTCCGTACCCCTGAATTTAGTAAGGAACCCGCGGTGGGCGAGTCCAACTCATAGGTACTTGGCCGGTTATTTAACTTTGCATTCATAATAAAATTAACTATGTGTTGGATTTACATTAAAAATGTAGTCAACAGCATGGAAGTAATAAGAACATACATTGTACAACAAACTACTTACTACTTCCATGGTCCACAGTTCTTTGTAAGTAGATTTTCGTCATAAGATTAAAAACATTGTCATTAGAATTTAATTAGACAGACGTAATTATGGTATTAGTAATTAGCAACGAAAGTACCAGGCGGTCATCATACATAAGATAGTATGTGGAAATGGAACGCACACACACAGGGCGGGCGTCAGCCGTGGCAATCCATCACGGCTCCAAATTAGTTCGCGCGCCCGCCGCAGCGGCCGCACGGCGCTGCTGTCGCACTCATTAGTGGTCGCTGCCAAGCGTTGATGCTCTCCTAGTATCGCACAATTATATAATCATTTGTTTTTATTATATAATAAATTACAGAATTGTCATTGTCACCAAATGTTATCCATAAATAACGGAGTCCACACCTTCAACCCTTTAGGATTTGGGCTATATTTAATACGGAATAAATTCAGGCTGCACGTCAAGCAATCATCGCAATATGGCGCTAGGGTCGAGCTATTATCGCGATTGGCTGTATTATCCGCGACCCCGGCTGCTTCAGATAGGGCCAGGGAAACCAGTGTTACACCCTTATGTAATAATAGGATAGGAAGGCGTCAAGGAAGAATTTTAGCGTTAATTTGTTTAAAAGAACAAAAGTTGCAACATAAATTGAAAATACCTAAATTTATTGAAAATTAGGGTTTTTAAGATATTCTATATCATTGCACACTAGGGTCTGATCAGATCTAATGGTAATTGAAGTTAATTTAAGAAAACCCACAAAAACCAACATTTTTTTCAAAAATACATCCTTTGGTGAAAACTTTTGCCGCCCTTGTAACGATTTTTCAGTCAAGTGACTTTAAAAAAGACCGCTCAATTTAATATAATACTTTTTATATTCGTAACAGTGTTACAATTGTCTCACTTGTTTCAAATAGGAATTAAAGGTTCGAAGATCCCTCTAAAACAGCCAAAGGTCGTATAGTAGCACTAACGCGCATTCTCTGGCCCCTTGTTAGCACGTTCTGACACCATCTGGGACACTTGGAGATATTTACTGCGTATTTATGCCGCCTTGGTGTCTAATTAGTCGAATGTTAATTTTCGGACGGCCTAACCAATCAACACCTGATTGTTTTAGCATTTTAATGACTTCTATTTGTTTTCAGTACATTTGTGGTTACTTCATACCAATAATTCAATTATTTTCAAAATCCTTTGAACGAATGAAAACTTCGTAGAAAATTAGAGAAAACATGTGAAAAAATAAGGAAAACACAAAACGAATTAGCAGAAAATGAAACTAATAAAATTTAACGATACTGAAATAAGGAAGCTATTTTATCTATTCAAGTAATATTTTCTCAGAGTTAATACAGATACAGTGACAGATTCTTTGAAATACCCAAGTTATGTGACTTTTACACTTTACTGTTAGTCTAAATCCCCTTCAACAAAAGTGCTAACGCGTATAAATCAATCCTATTAACATTAACTTATTACATTCGCTAATCTTAAACTTAATTTCACGGCGAAATCACAGCGATGTTGTCGCCCAAAATATAATCGATCACAGCGCCCCCTAGCAATTATTAGAATAAAAACATCCGTCCAAATCTGTAGTACCCTAACAATTAACGCAAGACCATGTGTTGCGTTAGTCATTTCGCGTGATGAGGAGAGCGGGTCCGAGGGTAAATTAAAGAGGGCACAGAGAGAGAACTTCATACATAAGCTCTTAAAATGCACCTTGACAAAGAGGTAGTTTTTAGACCTACGAGTATTTCTTAATTTGTGACGATAGAAACGTGGATTGTGTTCGATCTATCAACAAGTTCATTTCTTAAAATATTTTGATCGATACTTTCATATAGAAATAAGATATGGTGAAAAAATTCCATGCGAAATCAAATACCTTACTCGTATAGTGGGTATATGTGTTAGGTGACGCATGCCTAATGCGTTTCAATAGAAATCGGATATGGTGAAGATTTTCGATGTGCAGGATTGAAATGCGATAGCTCAGTTGGAAGAGCAAGGTCGTATAAAGACCTGGTCACGAGTTCAAGTCCTGCTCGCATGGAATTTTTTCACCATATCTTATTTGAAAGTACTTTAGTACTAATTGCATCTGCGATGCTCAAAAATCCAAAAAAAAAAAAATATTTTGATCGATATTATTGAGAATTTTTTTTCTTGTCCGTATTTACCTCTGAGTTTGTAGATCAATCTGACTGTGTGGCTGTGGTGGCTATTTTCATCGACCACACTTAAATAAAAGCAAATTTAAAAATACTGAAAACAATTTGATTTCATCAAATGATCGAACTCTTTGGCCTTTTCTTTTCGTGTCAGACCATAACTGGTGGCAAACGAAGTTCTTATTTTTTCCATCTTTTTGTTCTGCTGGCAGAACTTGTAAAAGTTTCATAAAAGCTTGCTTGTGTAATTACAAATAAAGATCTTATCTATCCATCTATCTATCTGACATATTTCGACAACCTCTATAAATACTTGTACTCTTTTGCGCTTTCGACATTTTGTGTGGGGGTCGGGGGTCGATGGCGATATATTGCGCTCAGTAATTACGCACCGGCTACCAGCGGGCCTAGCCAAGCGTCAATCGACAAACGAAAACGCTCGCAAAAATGTATGGAAAAAAAATATCGAACGATATCCCACGTGACTTAGTCGTAACAAATTGTAGATTGGTAGCCAAAGTGTCATTTGAAGTTTCTATCAAATTAAACGAAACGCTCGCGGAAAGTATCGTTCGCTTAACTCAGCCAACTGGCACTTTTTGACAATCGATGACGCTCTGTGAGCGTAATGTAGATACGACACTAGGCGATCGCGAACCCCTTGACGCTAACGAAACAAAATGGCGATTTTTTAATCAGCTGGTGGACGAGTCGTACGTTGTGTTTTGTTTGTGTTTTTATTTTTCATTTTTATCGAAAATGCATTCATTAAGATTGTTGTGGGCTGCGCAAAATGAGGAAATGTGGCTACGACGCCAACGTAGAAACGTGTCTCAAGCCGGTGTCTGGAACGAATTGACGAAATGCCAGAGTTATTATTTATTCAGCGGTTTAGGTTAAATAAACCAGCTTTTAAATACCTGTGCTCTGATTTGAGACTTCATACCTCAATAAGAGGGACACAAGATATCCCCGTCGAAATTAAGGTAAGGGCATTTTATCAAATTGCAATGTTATTGTTATAGCAATACAAAAAAATATACCTTACTGACTGCTAACTAATATGCTTGCAGGTACTATGTACTCTTAGTTTCTTAGCCACGGGGTCTTACCAGAGGATTGTGGGTGTCACGCAACATTTGCCACAGCGAACTACAAGCCGGTACATTAGACAAGTTGTGGATGCACTTAACCACCCATATATCCTCAGTAAATGGATAGTTTTCCCACTAACTCGACAAGAAAGGTCAAGAATAAGACAGGAGTAAGTACATATTTATTTATGATTTCACTCATGTGCCTATGTAACTTAATGGAAAGAGAAGACATATTTGCCCTGACCCCAAATAATAGGAAATGGTAAGGAAGATGACGATGAATGTGTTATATGAATAGTGTTATTTATTTTTACCGTATTTTATTATTTCAAGTAAATCATACAACTGGTGAACTTCCTATTTATTTAATTAAGCAATTCAATGTATACTTAATATAAAAGTAAAGTAGTAAAGCATTTATTTTGTTTTTAAAGTAGGTATGTATTTCTTTTTTTATTGTGAATATTGCCAATTTTTTTTTGTAATATTGTTCGTATTTTGTTTAAGATTCCAAAGAAGATTCCATTTGCCAGGTGTAATAGGGTGTATTGATTGCACCCATATTGCAATTGTACAGCCAAGCGAAGAGGAGTACATCTATTTTAATAGAAAAGGATACCACTCTTTAAATGTGCAAATGGTAGGTATAAAATTAACTAACATTGCTTCTATGTACTGTGTTATAATTATGAGTATGTTAGCAACTAAATATTAATGAAATAATTTACTGCAGTAGTATCTAAGGTACCTGTATAATTACAAGAACAACATCAAATTAAAAATGGACTTATTTCTTACAGATTTGCAACCATAAATTACAAATATTAAATGTAAATGCCAAATTTGGGGGAGCCACACACGACTCGTTTATTTGGGCTTCCAGCCAAGTAGAAGATTATATGAAAAATCTTCACCAGAGTGGTGAACAAACTTGGTTGTTAGGTAAGATATTGTATACTTTCTGAGTGACTAGCTGCGCCCGGGGCTGTCCTATGTGTTATTCCAGGTTATAGTTTACCCTTATACCAAATTTTATAAAAATCTGTCCAGTAGATTTTGTATGAAAGAGCAACAAACATAGATACATACATCCATTCTCACAAACTTTCGCATTTATAATATTACATTAGTTTTGTGAATATTTTTGTTTTTATAGCCAAAAATAAAATCAAAAAACAATAATAACCTGAGGTTGAGGATCATAATATGAGGTTGGATGAAAAAATTGAATAGAATAGAATATATTTATTTGATAAACATAAAACAGTAAAATTATAACAAAAATTGTAAAATTTGTTTCAGGTGATTCTGGGTACCCGCAGAGAGCCTGGCTCATGACGCCCATATTACATGCTGCACCTGGATCACGAGAGGAAGTGTACACCACACGCCATGTACAAGCTAGAAACTGCATTGAGCGTTGCTTTGGCTTGCTGAAAGCTCGCTGGAGGTGTCTGCTTAGGCACCGAACTCTACATTACCAGCCTCATGTTGCCAGTCAAATAGTACATGCGTGTAGTGTACTACATAATATTGCATTGGCCAACAACTTGCAACTTCCTGATGACTTGACAGAGCAAGAAGTTGATGATAATGATAATTTTGATGTACAAGTTGGTCCCTCTAATTCTGGAAGCCAAGATGAGTTAATGCGTGGCAGAGCAATGCTCAATGGGTTAATAAGTAGAATGTAACTTTTTTTTTTTATTACAAGCTTTTATTTGACTTTTAATGTATGTAACTACTAGCCGCGCCCTGGGGCATTCATGGGAATTCTGGGATAAAAAGTACCGTATGTATTATTTCAGGTTATATTCTACCAGTACCAGTGTACCAAATTTCATAAGAAAGCCATCTAGAGATTTTGCGTGAAAGAGTAACAAACATATTCTATTCATACATAAATCCATCCTCATAAACTTTAACATTTATAATATTAGTAGAAAGTAGGATATAAAATTGTAAGACGATAAAAATGCCTGTTAAGGTCTATTTTGTGAATAAATGTTTGATTTTGATATACACTTAACTGTGTTTGTTTTGTCAAAATCTTGTAACTCCATTTTGAATCAGATTCTTCAGCCCATTGAGCTTAAAATTTTGTATAACACATTTTAGTTTTGATGACAATTACATGACCATAATAATAGCTTGAGTGAGTGTAAAAAAAAAGCTAATGTGATTTTTGTATGGTTTTCTAAGAGTGGCAAAAGATAGTTGTAAAATAAAATAAGACATTTCTTTATTTAATTTTGATATAACTACTTTACTACAAGGGAAAAAGGCGTGATAATATGTATGTATAACTAGGTACTTTATTTGATTTTTATCAAAACAGTCTTTATAAACTTACATTACTTATACAAAATACAGCTACTAAGATATATCTTATATTATGTACAAATTTTCGCGCAGACGAAGTCGCGGGCAAAAGCTAGTATTAGAATAAACATTTAAATTTACAGTATAATTCATAAAAACGTTTTAAAGCCTACTTTGACTTAAAATATGTTTTG
Organism: Ephestia elutella; assembly: GCA_018467065.1. Taxonomy (NCBI): domain Eukaryota; kingdom Metazoa; phylum Arthropoda; class Insecta; order Lepidoptera; family Pyralidae; genus Ephestia; species Ephestia elutella. The sequence goes on along the minus strand of CM031588.1, from coordinate 1,869,222 downwards.
CCTCGTTCTAAAAGTTCTCAATAATATCACCTAATATTGAAAGTAAAGAAGATTTCATAAATCTTCATTCCTTTCAATATCAGTGACTACTGTTGATGGTAAACTACCTCCTTGTGATAAAATTTGCAACAATTGCGTTAGTTGCCGGAGCAACAGGTTTTGTTCCCGAGCCACATTTATTCTTTCTGCCTCCAGCCTGAGACTTTCAGTTTCACGCTCATGATAGCGTCCGTCTGTCGCGTGTTTCCTCCAGCCGGAGGCGGCTCTGCTCGATGGCAACAAATTCACTGACTGCGCGATCGAAAGGAGTTAGACCTCGATTACGTCGCCCCCTTAGCAACCGCCGCCGGGGAGACCCGGCCGCAGTCTGTGGAGACACCAACGGTGTCAGGCGGTCAGTGTTGCGCTGTGGGGTTCGCGGCGGAGGCGGAGGAGTCAGCGGAGTAGACGGATGTGGTGGTGATGATGTTGTTGCTGTCAATATCAAAGGCGGTGCTGACGGTGGTTCTGGTGATGGAGCAACTGTAAAAAAGATTTTAGAATTTTTAAAAATGGTCTATAACCGTTTTTACAGATAATATTTACTTATTTTGTATTTGCTCTGTCGTAAAAAAGATAATACATACAAACATGAACTTGTGTGATAGTCCATATTATGTAGTAATACAAAAATACTAAAAACTGGCTAAGTGCGAGTCTGACTCCCAAAAAAAAATTAATTTACTAATCAGCTGTATCTCATGAACATTGATAGTAAGATAGTTGAAATTTTCACAGATGGATGTATTTTAGTTACAACTTTTTATAAAGGGTAGTTTAGGGTAGCAATCCCTTCGTGCGCGAGTTTAACTCGCACTTGGTCAGTTTTTTATGTTAATTATATGTATACTGTGTTACAAATAATTAGAATATGTTTAATAACATTAATAATATTGAAAATCTTATGTTTCATTATGACTTTAAAATAAAGGTATCTTACTGTTAATATCAGGAATATCCAAAACTATTTCACTCCTTTCGCTTTCTGTAGTTGGAGCTTCACGTGGTTGGGATAATATCTGAAATTGATGATTTTATATTTAATTGTATATTTTGCTTTATGTGCAATAAAGGCTTTGTATTTTATCATAATGTGCAATGTATTTACATATTACCCACATTTAAACCCTGCTCCTCAATTCCAACTTGACCAACTACAGCAGATAAACCAATTAGTGCCACCACCCTTTCTTCAAAAGCTGTTAAAGTTTGCCTATTGCTTGGTCCACCACCAGTTCCACTTGCATGACGCCTCATTAACATGTACTTCTTTTTTGTTTTTGTTTTCCAATCAGCCCATACCTGAATATGTTTAATATTTCTATTGTTAATCAAAGCAGTGCCATGAAAACAAATCCATACTAATATTATAAATGCGAAAGTTTGGATGTGAGTTTGTGAGTTTGTGAATTTGTGAGTTTGTGAGTTTGTGAGGATGTTTGTTACTCAATCACGCAAAATCTACTGGACGGATTTGGATGAAATCTGGTACAGAGGTAGATAATGACCTGGAATAGCACATAGGCTACTTTTTATCCCGGGAAAAAGCACTGTTCCCTTGGGAAATTCACGCGGGCGAAGCCGCGGGCAAAAGCTAGTAATAAATAAAATAAAAATCATAAATTGAATAGTTATCTCACCTTTTTCCATTTATCCTGAGTTTTTTCAACACCTCCACCAATGGAATTTATCAAGGAAGTTAGCTCTCCCCATAGCCTATCACATCGCACTCGACCTTGCGGACCCGCCTGGGGCCTCGACAGGTCACCGTGCCTTTAACATAAACAATTAACAAAGATTCCATTATACAAAAAACATAAGTGGATATCGTGTTAAGTACCTATGCAGTGTGAACTTGAGTGAAGTGGTTTAATATTAACAAGGAAGGATACAAAATACATTACAAAGATTATTGTGGTTCTATAAAATACCTTTCCATAAATTCTATAAGAACGCCAAATTGTTCTGGGCTAGCTCGTTGCCTCGTTGAATCCATTGCTCTAAAAGATATTTTATGTTTTATTACAAAAAACCCATAGTTATATTATTCAAATAGCCAAAACATTTACAAAATCATTCTAAATAAATCTTGTCATAAACGAATTTTAAAGAATGATTTTGTATAAGTATGCTATTTTAGAAATACTTACCACTTCGTAATAATAAGTAATGGTCAAATGAATATCACTTTCACTTAAAAAACTTTCTTGATCTCAACTTACACCAAAACACAACTCGACTCTCGCGCGCAACTTTTAAATAAACAAACAAACGTCAAACTCATTTGACATTCCGGCAATTGAAACCATAGACAAAGTTTTTATTTTTAGCGAAAGGTATAAGAGAACCGGCGTTCGCTACGATCCGATCCACTTGGCTACCAATTTATTAACGTTAACGACAAAGCGTTAGCGAAGCGTAGATTCGAAACGCTTCTGAGCGTTTGACTCTTGGCTAGACCTGCAGGGCGCCAGGATTAAGGAGCAATACTCCTTAAAATGACGCATTTACTGTAGCCGTAATTTATTATGAGATTTTTGTTGCGTTTATGTTGTTCTGGTAAATTGATTAAATGAAAAGATTTAGTATAACTATAAATATGTTTTATTATAAAAAAAAAATATGATCGTACTGCAAGTAGTGTCAGTTTAATTCATTAATCCTCTTGATTTTATTGAAACAACGGGTGAACGGTCGAGTCGGTTCAAGATACAATAAAACACTTATTTATAATACTAGCTGTCGCCCGCGGCTTCGCCCGCGTGAGTTTCGCTTAGATGAAAAATCTCTCTTGGAGCTTTTCATCAGATGTTCCAGATCTTCAATTTTTACACGTCAGCAGAAAATGCTCATCAGGTTGAACGACTTTTAATAAGGCACCATTTCCATATTTCTTATAGTTTAGCTGTTCTGTTAAGGTTCTTCATCAGGTGTTCCAGTTTTCAAAATAAATTATAGCCTAAATGTTGCCCAGGCTTAATAGCTATACAACAAAAAAAGTTTCATTCAAATCGGTTCAGTACTTTCGGAGATTAGCGTGATCATACATACAGACAGACAGACAAAAAATTCAAAAAAAAAATTTTAGCTTTCTATTATTCTTTTTAAGTGTCCCTCTATCCATTTCAGTCAAAAATACAAAATGTACAGGTGTACAGACAAAATATTTTCACTGTCTTATTATATGTATAGATTAATGTTTCGTCAGTCTTCTTTTTCTTCCTGTCCCGTCGGTCGATAGTCTCTTGTCCCTTGTCAGTCAGAGGTCCAGGTCATAGATTCAGTCCATAGTCAAGTCAGAAAGGAGGCTGAACGCCACTACAACGGGAATACACGGAAAAATACATTATAATATAACAAGCAATACAGAGTATCAGCGCTCTGAGACGTCCTTTTTATTTTTTGATTTCCCGTATCAACATTACGTTCCCTCGCACATAACAATAGATCCAAAGACAATAAAAATGACGTTTGCCATCGCCAATCGCCACCATAGATCCCAAGTCCGCTGGTCGCACCTATAATTGCCTGATTTAAGGCAGTTTCTATGCGTCGCCGCCGACGCAGGATTTCATGAAAAATATTTATGGCTGGACAGGGACCGCGAGGATTAGAGAATTTGTCGCTACGTGATCTCGTTTCTGTTTGTTTGTCCAGTGGAATCCTCCTTATTATAGTCTCGTATAATGTACGAAAATATAATTCTAAATAACAGATGATATCATTGGATATTGCATTCCAAAGTCGCATTTGGTTCTACTAATGTGTATTATGTCACAGAAAAATCACAACGCTACAATATAATAAAGTGGTTAGCTGGGAGAGAACGCTTGTAGCATTAAGATCGCCATTTGTTTATAAGTATTTTTTACTTGGAACAATAAAGTTTAATAAATCCTAATCCTAACTAATATTATAAATGCGAAAGTGAGTTTGTTTGTTTATTTATTTGTTTGTTTGTTACCTCTTCACGCTTTATCTACTGAATCAATCTTCCTGAAATTTCGCATACACATAGCTGGAAGTACAGAGAAGGACATAGGGTACGAGTGCCTTTCATCCCGGGGAAAAAGCACTGTTCCGGTGGGAAATTCACGCGGGTGAAGCCGTGGGCGAAAGCTAGTATAAAATAAGATTTTTTTAACCAGGATTAATCATAGATTTGTTCTAACTACTTAATTGTAATTAAATAACCATAAACTGATTTAGACAAATGATCCCGTAAGGGATAAATACAAATTAATGTCATATACTGATACAGATTCCCGCCTTAATCCATTACGGAATAGAGCCAAGAGTTATGAGACTCAATGGCCACTTTTAGCTGAATATTAGGCTTATTGGTGGAATGAAGATTCAGATATAGTGACAGGTTGCTAGCCCATTGCCTATAACAAGAATCCCATTTCCTTGATTGGCTTTAACAATCTTCGCGGGTAGAGAAGCAGCTGACACATTCTATGATCTTTCTTCGCTCCCAGACCAGTATGTAAGCATAAGGCATATAGATAATTGAAAATGTACTTAACTTCAGAAAAAGTTTAGAAATGAGGGTCTAGTTACAAACTATAGTTATGTCGGCCAGGGACAAAACATACAGTTTTCAAACCACACATAATTCATTATTACTAACTCGTTTTCAGTTTCCACGTCTGTGCTGGCCGTCTCAAAACTTATATAATAAACTTTGGTGCTATAACAGTTGTATAACATAACTATTTCAGTATTTTTTGTATCTACCACATAAGGGATATAATTATCTCCAATTTTAACTCTATTTCATGTAAGATGAAGGCAATTGATTTCTATAACCTATGTTTCTATGAGTAATTTTGTGATATATGAATACTGAGAACATCAAGCACACAGAGATTAAATTCTTTAAAAGATTTCAATGACATATTTCATACTTTGTGACCTGTAATTTAGAAATGCGTATACTTTTGACTGTTCTTTTAGAATTAAGTAAATTGTTTGTTATTTTTTAAGTAAGATTTTAACTTAATTCTATAAATCAAAAGATTAATCTTTTTCTTATTAGCGTGTCAATGTCATTTCAATGATTTAAAATGTTTCCTAAAAAAGTGTTATGCCTATTTCACAGCCTCAACGGTGGCAGGTCATCCTGAGTGCAGGTGTAAAGTTATATTCGTTAGAGAAAATGCAGCAGTGGAGTTTGTTGCGCCCTCTTCTCCACTTGCGTTTTGGAGGCGGTGTTAACCTTAGCTTTAAGTAATTTTCTGACGTCAACTTACTAACAAGCTAAATATTTAAAAATAATAAACACGATTGACAACTTACATAGCCTATGTCACTCGGAGGATGCAAGGAATCTAACAATACCTCTCACATCAAAATCTATTAAGATTTATGGTGGAATTATGGTGAAACTTACTTCATGTATGTATGTAAAATCCATTTATTCTTACCAGTCCTATCATGTAAGCAATCTTACCATGTCTTTTTATGATTTTACAACAATATAAATTAAAATAGACTTTTTAGGAAATTACCATCGTGGTTAATAAATGTTTTACTTTAGAATGTTTAGGTTTGAACTAATATTTGATTTATTTTCAACAAAATTCAACAAAAAGTACTGTGAAGATTATTTACATGATAGGACTGGTAAGGATAAATGGAGTTTATATACATACATGATGTTATATTTTTAGGGTTCATACATACATGAACCCTAAAAATATTACACTCCTTTTTCGGTCAGTCATGTAAAAAATAAGTACGTTATGGTGGTAGGTATGACGATTATAAAGTGCTATTTTTAAGCCTATTTAAATAAAATTCATTTTCATTTCATATTGTAACAACCGAATGATATTGCCAGCGATCAATCACAGAATCTCCCGGCATCAGACTGGATCCTTCGGACGGTCCGCGGTGGATTTGTCAGATCCGCTAGCATTAGCACCGTACCGGTATTATTCACCCCGTACTGGGGTAACAAATCTTCAAGATTTGTCGGAGATCTGCCCGCTTTTGACTGTATTCGACGAGTTTCAGCTTTGACCTTGTTATTGAATTATTATGTGACACTGCGCTACAAGGCTCACTTTAGTGAGAATTTCGGGAAAAACTTCTCTCAGATCTGGGCCAAATTGCCAGAGTGCAAAATTTAATCAAAGATTGTATTGAGTAGGGATTAACACGGGTAAAAATGGCACATAAACCTATAAGAATTTCAAACTTGAAGGCAAATTTTGAAGTGCAATTTTATTCTTTAAGTTGGTGTTAAGCCACTAAAATAAAAATATGTGTTGTTAACCCTATGGCCATATAAGTAAGTAGGGGGCTTTAAAGATTATTTCAACGGTTCTATAATTATCTTAAAAGCAATAACGGATACCCACCAAATCTTTTTTCACGCGTATCAACGTCATTTATCAGTATCTAGGTACTGGGAGAGCAGCCCTCCGCAAGAGGACAGAAGGGCGATTGACCGAGGGCTATCTCCGGGTGGGCTTTATGAAAACTAATGCCTTCATTTGGCGCGACTCCGGCCACCGGCGATAAGCTATGTCCTCCTAGTACTTCGGGATTACTGAGGCGGTTTTGACCGCTGCGATCCTGGTACGATAAAAGTTTGCTTTTCCAATTTTGATCAAATTCGTTACTATAACTAAAAATAAAACAGAACGTAATTCCATAAACAAAAAATAAATACGGAATCCATCCTTCATCATTGAACAAAAAGCAATAAACGGAATCGCATACAACTCCCAAAAAAAGTTTATCATCGAGCAAGCTATATCGGGAGCTGTTTAGTCAGAGTTTTTCCGCACGCTGTTTTTCCTCGCGGAATTAAACCTTAATTAGGGAAAAGGGCAATTTATTGCGGCCAGTAATACCTCAGGCGGCACCTGTGTTTGCCCGGCTAAACGGGAATTGTGCAAGCGCAAAATAAAATAAAACAGAAGGATAACTCATCTAACTACTTCATCCTATTTCTGAAATCCTGATTGAAATAAACTTTGTCTGTCTATTCGCGGTAAACTCAAAAACTAAACAGTAGGTTTTGGTGTATAATAGCAGCAAGTCCTCAAAGAGTATTTTTCGTCTATTTCGAAAATATTAGCATTTTTAAAGTGAATCATCATCTGACATACAACACAGGGAACTTGATTGTGAATGTAAAATTGGTCAAGCGACACAATGATAGCATTGTTGCCAACCAATTCCTTTTCTTAAATCCTATTTAAGGGAAAATCGAAAATTGAAAGTGATTACAATAAGTATACCAACCAGTATACCGGTTAAATAGCTCAAAAAAAATTAATAATAAACATGCATATTACATTTTTTAAGAAAAATGTGAAAATTAAACTCGTGAACATTCGTGATATACAGTATCCACGGTATGTGAAGCGTAGAACGTCTATGTTATCATTATTTTATATCGAAACTAATAAATACGTTTGGTGGCCCTACTGTTTCGCCTATTCTTTTGATTATGTCGGAGATTTATGTTTATCGATTGAGATGACAGTGGCAGCTTATCGACTTGGGTTTTTTTTATGATAAAAGCACAGAAGTAAAATTTTTTTTTAAATATAAGCAGAAGGAACACAAATTTCACACACACACTGATGATATTTGACAATATTTGCATCCTGTTCATGATAAGGACTGTCACATAACTCTGTCCCTTTCCTTCCTTAGCATTGCAATGTATTGCAACACGAACCACTACACTGAAAGATTTATCATCCAAGCCGGATTTTTCATGCGAAATGATCCTTAACTGTCATATTTGTTGTGTTGTCACAGTTGTCATAAATATTTAAAATTATTTTTTACTGTTTTGTGCTTTTAAACTCAATAGAAATGATAAAATGCAACGTGTACAATATGTGGAAGTGTTTCATAAAAAAATATTCGTGGAATATCGTTCCTTCGGTAAGCAATACATGTTTTTTTGACGTGCCCAATGATAATATACAATTTCGTGTTATTTTTTGAAACAATAACCATTATTAGACTTTTGAATGCTATTTATCAGCAATATCATTATTTATTTTATAAAGTAGTGTATTAATTATAACCATTTCATAAGAAATACTACAAGTAATTTAATAATTTCGTAAATAGCATAGATCATTTGACAGATCCAGTTTTGTTTACTATGGCTGGGCCGAATCAAGGCAAATATACGAATTTAGTACCTATTCTATAAAAATCTCAGGAATTCTGTCTTGAAGATTAAAATGCACATTTTATAAAAATACTGACAGTGAATTTTATTTCAGAGCAAGGAAAATATTCCAGAAAATAATACCTCAAGAAAGAGAACTGTTATGGGGAGTATTTCTCTTACGTACTACGAGTACCAGGACAGTGAATGGACGCCAGCAACCATTAACATCATTGAAATGTTTCATTGCACGTGATTTTTAATAATTTAAAATAAATTTTATTGATTTAATGACTAGTATTTTTTCCCAAAAGGGATAGAATTTCCCATCGTAAAAAGCTGATGCAGATCCGTCCGCATACCGCGCACGGCTTAAGATTCAGCGTCTCAAAATTTTTGGTTTTGCTACACTGTACCGAATATAATTAATTATCTTAGATCCGACCCTGTATTCTGTCGTTGTGTGAATAATAATCTTAGTGTGTGTTTTTGCCATGCAATTTCAAATGACATGTTCAGTCTGCTTACTATTATTATATGTCTGTGGATTAAAGAAACTAATTTCAGCTTTCAGCGTGTCAAAAAAGAAAATTATAGCCTACTAGCTGTCGCCCGCGGCTTCGCCCGCTTGAGTTTCGCTTAGATGAAAAATCTCTTTTGGATCTTTTCATCAGATGTTCCAGATCTTCAATTATTATACGTCAGCAGAAAATGCTCATCAGGTTGAACGACTTTTAATAAGGCGCCATTTCCATATATGTTATAGTGTAGCTGGTCTCTTGCAGTTCTTCATCAGATGTTCCAGATTTTCAATTTTTATACGTCATCAGAAAATGCTCATCAGGTTGAACGACTTTTGTTAAGGAACCATTTCCATATTTCTTATAGTTTAGCTGTTCTGTTAAGGTTCTTCATCAGGTGTTCCAGTTTTCAAAATAAATTATAGCCTATATGTTGCCCAGGCTTAATAGCTATACAACAAAAAAAGTTTCATTCAAATCCGTCCAGTAGTTTTTGCGTGAAACGCGTACATACATACAGACAGACAGACAGACAGACAGACAGACAGACAGACAGACAGACAGACAAGAAATTCCAAAAAATTTTTTTTGCTTTCTATTATTCTTTTTAAGTGTCCCTCTATCCATTTCAGTCAAAAATACTAAATGTACAGACAAAATATTTTTACTGTTTTATTATATGTAGCCTATATGTTGCCCAGGCTTAATAGCTATACAACAAAAAAAGTTTCATTCAAATCCGTCCAGTAGTTTTTGCGTGAAACGCGTACATACATACAGACAGACAGACAGACAGACAGACAGACAGACAGACAGACAGACAAGAAATTCCAAAAAATTTTTTTTGCTTTCTATTATTCTTTTTAAGTGTCCCTCTATCCATTTCAGTCAAAAATACTAAATGTACAGACAAAATATTTTTACTGTTTTATTATATGTATAGATTATTTTTATAAGACCAGTGTCAAACAAAAATCTTTTAAGGTGTGCAAATGTTTCCATATCATAAAAATCCTTCTTGATACATCAAAACGCATATTATTGATCCATTTTGATTGTGTCTTGAGTTTCTCCTTTTCTAGTAAGTAATGTAAAAATCGTCCTTTCGTCCATTTTGGTAAGTAATTAACCATTACCGAACCAGTTACATCACCTATTTTCTTGGAGGCCGCTATTGCCTCCCCATTTCTCATACTTATCATCGTGCAGGATTCTTCGCGATGTTTTTCATCGGATTAACTAGTCTTGAGTATATAACGCTAGTATTTTATGAAGTCCTGTACCTCTACCATGAGTTACTATCGAAAACCTACATTGGTTTACTACAGTCGATAGCGAATAAACGCGGATCGAATAGTTTTGTGTTCAACTCGTACCATGAGTGTCACGGAGTCGATAACGTTAGCTCGACAGGTAGTGTAGTTTTTATGTTGTCATGGTTGGTAAGATTGCCTATGTGCCTTACTTCACACACATTGTAGCTATTTCTTTCTAACCACACCTAAAAGACAGAGTGCGATTGATGTTCCTATAACCCTTCTAATATTAAACGTCGTAGAACGGGGCTTACGCTGACGTTTTAAGATGATTTTTGAATTATGTGGTTATATTTTGACAGACTCATTGTCAACTCAGAAGTTTTTGTTTTGATTTCGAAATGTAACTTGAAAGTGCATTGAGTTTCGTTGTATTTTGTGTTTGTTTTTAGTATAATAATTTAACATAAAAATGAGAACCTGTGCGTCGCAATTTCAATTACTGGTTGAATATATGGAAAGGTATGTAAATAAACATTTTTCAAGTTGTTTTCAAAAGAAGTATAATTTTTTGTTTGTGGTCTCAAGTGGTTAGATAAAAATAGAACACTGGAATGTATTTTAAGTTGATCATTCATTACAAGTAGTTTTTTTAGGTATGGTGACCTAAGCAAGCCCACCGAAGGGCCACGAATATACAGCGCTGGGCAGAACTAGCAGAAATGCTAAATGCCGACGCGACTGGTGATGTTAAAACTGCTGATAAATGGAGAAAAGTTTGTACTATTTTATTATTATTTTACCTTTAATTCTTTTACATTATTTTTATAAATTTAAACACTTATATATTATTATTTTCTTTTCATGTCTATCTTCTATGGTGATGGAAAATGTGTGGTGAAGGTGTGGACCGATTTTAAAAAATAACATAAAGAAAAAAGCAGCTCGCATACACAGAGCTGCTCTGGGAACTGGTGGTGGGCCTGCATGTACTTTAAAATTGACAGATCTGGAACAAAAAGTCCTCTCCATCGTGGGAACTCAGGCAGCTACAGGAATTGTTCATATTCCCTGAAATTGGGTTAGAGGTAGGTAGGCTGGTAAAAATAACCCACTTTTTGCTTAATTTATTTGTTTGAAACAATTATTATATTTAAATCTTATTGAAATTTACTTTACAGGAAGAAGTAGTCACTGGACCACCACAACCAGAGATAAATAGTAATATTTCTTTAATAGAGCAAATTAATGAAGTAGATGATACTAACACTGGTAAAGTTTATTTATTTATTAGCACGCAATACAGTTTTATAATAGTGCATTGCATACATTATTGTATTATTAAAATTTAGACTAATAGTGTAATATTATAATTAACTCAAGCTGTGTTATAACCATACTTTAAGACATTATAGCAATTATTTGTATTTATTTTAGCCATGGAAGACTGGAATCGTCGTTCTCCCACTTTTCCTCCCTCACATGTACCATCACAATCAGGAGAAACAGGTACAAACTTGTAATTACTCTTATCTATACATAATAATAAAACAGTAAAAATATTTTGTCTGTACATTTAGTATTTTTGACTGAAATGGATAGAGGGACACTTAAAAAGAATAATAGAAAGAAAAAAAATTTTTTGGAATTTCTTGTCTGTCTGTCTGTCTGTCTGTCTGTCTGTCTGTATGTATGTACGCGTTTCACGCAAAAACTACTGGACGGATTTGAATGAAACTTTTTTTGTTGTATAGCTATTAAGCCTGGGCAACATATAGGCTATAATTGATTTTGAAAACTGGAACACCTGATGAAGAACCATAACGGAACAGCTAAACTATAAGTAATATGTGAAATGGTGCCTTAACAAAAATCGTTCAACCTGATGAGCATTTTCTGCCGACGTATAAAAATTTAAGATCTGGAACATCTGATGAAAAGCTCCAAGAGACCAGCTACACTATAACATATATGGAAATGGCGCCGTAGCAAAAATCGTTCAACCTGATGAGCATTTTCTGCTGACGTATAAAAATTGAAGATCTGGAACATCTGATGAAAAGCTCCATGAGACCAGCTACACTTTAACATATATGGAAATGGCGCCTTAGCAAAAATCGTTCAACCTGATGAGCATTTTCTGCTGACGTATAAAAATTGAAGATCTGGAACATCTGATGAAAAGCTCCAAGAGAGATTTTTCATCTCAGCAAAACTCACGCGGGCGAAGCCGCGGGCGACAGCTAGTACATACCATATTGTAAGTTTTTATCCTTGATGGGGCAGACAGAGGTAAGGGTTATTAAGCCAAAGATAACATTTTATTATTTATTTTGTGACATGTAGGCAAACAAGCATGCTGGTCACCTTGGTGGTAAATTAACGCCGCAGTCCACAAACACCAGTGATTTATTATGAGTCATCAGTGTGTTGCTGACTTGTACCCTAAGATATTAATGCCACAGTACCCTGTAATTGAACTGCCTCTCTCACCCTTCATATCGGAATACGACAACGCTAGCACTGTTCTTTAGGCAGAAATAATAGGCAAGTGTGGTAACAAATGAAGATTATTTGACTGTTAATGAAAGAATGAGGAATGATCCTTAAGTTCAGTTAACGTCGTCTAATTCTTTATCTATTCTTTCTCATAAATATATCTTAATGTTTCAGGTTTGACTCTGGCTGGCGAGACGCCGCCTCTACCATCTACTAGTGCACAGCAACGAGCGCAACAGAGCCCCACGCCCTTGCCTTTAACTCCTCGTCGGCGTAGAGGCCGTTTAATAGACCCTTGTTCTCCTTCTCGAAGAAGAACCCGGACACAGACACAGTCAGAACTAGCAAGACAAGCATTTGTGAGGCTTTTGAACAGAAAACGGAGCAAGAGAGAATTAGAATAAGACAATTAGAATTAAAATCAGAGGAACGGTGGCAAGATTTATTAGGGCAATTTTTAATATTAGGAAATAGAATAATAGATGTTTTAGAGAAAAAAAATAGAGATAATAGTAATAATTAGGGGTTAAATATTATTGATTACAATAGGTTAAATAGGACTTTTATCTAATGTTTATATTTTATATTGTTTATCCATGCGGTTCTGGGAGTGAAAGAAAAACGTACAATATATTTACCCGCTACTTTCTCTTCCCGCGCAGATCATAAAAGCCGATCGAGGGAGTGGGGAAATGTAAAATATCGTATTATAAGGCGATGAGGCTGACAAACCATCATCATAATGATTTGGATTTCCCGGTTCACTAATGTTTCACCAAAAAAACCTTTCACAAACCATCACTTTATAAACCATCACTTAAAAAACTATACCTTTTAAAAATGTTTCATTTTACAAACTCGTTATTTTAAAAACGTTTCATTTTACAAACTTTTTTTTATATAAATGTTTTACTCTACAAATGTATCGAGTATAAAACTTTTATTTTATAAAGTTTTATTTCATCAAATAACTCTCTTGACAAAAACATAATTTTACAAACCTACTATAGGTAAATTATTAATCAAGGGCTGGCAGCTTCTTTGGCCAAAAGCTAAGCAATGCCAATGGCAAAAATAACCTAAACCTAACGTTTTTTCCACCCTCAAAGTCTTTCCGGGTGGTCATAAAAAACTGAACCTAACTTCTTTTCCGCCCTCGAGTCTTTCTGGGTGGTCATAAAAAAAATAACCTGAACCTAACTTTTTTCCGCCTTTAAAGTCTTTCCGTGTGGTCATAAAAAAATAACCTGAACCTAACTTTTTTCCGCCTTTAAAGTCTTTCCGGGTGGTCATAAAAAAAATAACCTAAACCTAACTTCTTCTACGCTCTCCAAGTCTTTCCGGGTGGTCATAAAAAAATAACCTAAACCCAACTTATTTTCTGCCCTCATGTCTTTCCGGGTGGTCATAAAAAAACCTGAACCTAACTTCTTTTACGCACTAAAAGACTTTCCGGATGGTCATAAAAAAAACCTGAACCTAACTTCTTTTCCGCCCTCAAAGTCTTTCTGGGTGGTCATAAAAAAAAATAACCTGAACCTAACTTCTTTTACACCCTAAAAGTCTTTCCGGGTGGTCATAAAAAAATAACCTAAACCTAACTTCTTCTACGCTCTCCAAGTCTTTCCGGGTGGTCATAAAAAAATAACCTAAACCCAACTTATTTTCTGCCCTCATGTCTTTCCGGGTGGTCATAAAAAAAAACCTGAACCTAACTTCTTTTACGCACCAAAAGACTTTCCGGATGGTCATAAAAAAAAACCTGAACCTAACTTCTTTTCCGCCCTCAAAGTCTTTCTGGGTGGTCATAAAAAAAATAACCTGAACCTAACTTCTTTTACACCCTTAAAGTCTTTCCGGGTGGTCATAAAAAAAATAACCTGAACCTAACTTCTTTTCCGCCCTCAAAGTCTTTCTGGGTGGTCATAAAAAAAAAATAACCTGAACCTAACTATTTTCCGCCGTCAAAGTCTTTCCGGGTGGTCATAAAAAATAACCTAAACCTAACTTCTTTTTACGCCCTAAAAGTCTTTCCGGGTGGTCATAAAAAAAAATAACCTGAACCTAACTTCTTTTACGCCCTAAAAGTCTTTCCGGGTGGTCATTAAAAAAATAACCTGAACCTAACTTCTTTTCCGCCCTCAAAGTCTTTCTGGGTGGTCATAAAAAAAATAACCTGAACCTATTTTCCGCCGTCAAAGTCTTTCCGGGTGGTCATAAAAAAATAACCTAAACCTAACTTTTTCTCCACCCTCAAAGTCTTTCCGGGTGGTCATAAAAAAATAACCTGAACCTAACTTCTTTTGCACCCTCAAAGTCTTTCTGGGTGGTCATAAAAAAAAATAACCTGAACCTAACTTCTTTTACACCCTAAAAGTCATTACAAAATAACCTGAACCTAACTTCTTTTCCGCCCTCAAAGTCTTTCGGTCATAAAAAAAATAACCTGAACCTAACTTACAGCTCAGATCGTTTGGAGACAAACTTTCTTTTTTTTTATTAAAATCTAAAAATTGTTTATTTACTCCACAAAAAATGGCCTTGGACTACATTACATAGGTGTATGTGATAAACATTAATTAAATTTAATACCATAAAGGACAGTATCGTTGTGGAGATCTGGTGCCCGCGCTAGGTATCAAAGATCCTGTGTTGCAGGTTACCAGGTCCCCCACCCGGTGTGACACAATAAAAGGTATAAGCATGTTGAAATCATGTCACAATATGATTTGTGAGTTAATTTACAAATAAAAGACCAGTAATGACTTCTTTACCTAACCCTACGATGAAAATCTTGGGATCAGTGAGTTTAAACTTGAAACTTCATATCTTCTAGTTTTGGTAAATAATATGTATCAAACGATGTATTTGCCATAAGATATTTTGTCTAACGTTGTTTTACCAATTGAAAATTTAGTAAAATAATTTGTTTGTAAAATGATAATTTGAAAAAACACAATATTTGTCTAGTAATTAGTTTGTAAAATGATACATTTTTAAAAGAATGAGTTTGACAAAGCATATGTTTTTTAAATGTATAGTTTTACAAGCGTTGTTTATAAAATGATTGTTTTTGAAATAATAATTTGTAATATGAGGGTGTACCGGATTTCCCCCTACTTGGCCACCACAATGCGCAATTTAGCCTTTGGATCGTATGTGACCCTAGGCTCTATCTATCCCTTTTGTTTAAATTTTTTTATAAGCTAATAAATATGACATTTGTATAAAAACTGTTTAAAATTGTTGAAAAAATAAAAAGGGGTTGCATTTATGTTTCTGTACTTTTTATTTCCTTACTTATATTAACTTTACTAAATCAATTCGTCCTTCTTGAGTATATTCTTCGAGCCAATTGATCTCGCAATGCTCTGCCCATTAATAAATCAGTGGAACCTTCATTTTCATGTAAGACTTCTTGTAGATTAAATGTTTCTGCAAAGTAAAGTGTCATGATTATTACCTAAAAAATTTATTGCCAAAAGAAAAAATAACTGATACACATTTTATACGATAGTATTTTTGTATTTATGTATATATATATTTGCACCCTATGGTATAAGGCAGCTAATTATTTGTTCAAATTATTTATATTCGTTTGTTATGTATGTGTAATAAAGCATTAAATTAACAAATTGTCTCGTAGACTTACCTCGGGGTTGCCCAGGATCATTATCTGTTTCTTCTGGCTCTGGAACATTATATTTTATAGCAATGTTATGTAACACACAACATGCTATAATTATCTGTGCACATTTGTCTGGCTGATAATGTGATGTTCTGTCTCTGTGAACACAACGCCAACGATTCTTCAGTCGCCCATAAGTATTTTCTATTAGGACTCTTGTAGAAGTATGTACAGTATTATAGGCTTCTTCAATAGAGCCGTCAGCTGGATTCAAGTAAGGCGTCATTAACCATGGCCTTTGGGGGTAACCAGAATCACCTGTCAAAATGCGTAGATATTTATAATACTGGTAAATTTATAGTACCTATGAACATAATAAACATGAATTTTATTCTTACCTAAAAGCCATACAATTTCATTTTGCCTATGTAAAGACTGAATATAGTTGTTAATAGTACTATTTTCCCACACAAAAGAATCGTGGGTTGCACCTCCAAACTTTGCATTTACTGATAAAATTAAACAACGGTGGTCACATATCTGCAACAAATAATTTTAATGTTTTAATTTTTCTTTGCACATTTACAAAATTCACTTAGTATGTACCGCACATACACTAAAATCATAATCATATTTACTTACCATTTGCACATTCATTGAGTGATAGTGTTTTCTACAGTAATATAAATGCTCCTCCTTTTTTGCTGGGTGTAAATATTTTAAAGTGGCTGCCATCAATGCATCCTATCACCCCTGGTATCCCGAATTCACTGTAGAAACTAAAATATTAAAAGCATATTTTTATAACTACTAACAAAGAATAAGATGAGAAGTAGAGATCAAATAAATATATTTTTTTATAAAACTATTGCTTTATTTTTAATTTTATCTACCTTTGTCTAATGGTATCCCTCTCTTGTCTTGTTGTAGGAAATTTGATAAATCTTTTAAGAATTTCAGGATGGTTCAATGCCTGTGTTACTTCGTCTAAATAAACACTTATCGCTTCCTGGGAAAAATGCTTAGCCTTGCCAGTAGGTCTTTGATAACCACCGTGTGCATAAAATAATAATGCACATAAAACCTACAAATAAAAAAATATATAAACATCATAATTATAAAATCTCATTATGTCTGTATCATAAGGAATCGTACATGGTCAATATCCAATAAGACTTACCTTGGATTCCAATGAGACTCTTTTGTGTGGATTTCAAATCCGTGTAATAGGTTAACAAATCACACAAATCCTCAAAAGCTTCTTTATTAAGTCTGTAGTCTTTTATAAAATTGTTTTCACTTATGTGTTTAAGGGGATTTCCAATTAACTTTCTAATGTTCGCTTGAAAATTGCCTTGCTCACGACGCTTATCTTGATAAGCAGCCGTCGTTAACATATCCCATGCTAAATATCTTCTAGTCGACATTATTTTTCCAACAAACACTCAAAAATAAAGAATTTTGGTAGATCGTTTACACCTTTTCACGCCCCAATTAGCCAGTGAAATAGTTTACTACAGTCGTAAAGGTATTTCTCGATTACGATTGTCAAAGTTACAACTCATGGTACCGATTTCTTAGAAAAGCTATACAAAACGCCACACGTTAGGTAGCGGCTCGATAGCGAGTAACTCGATAGGTTTCAGTGATGACTCATGGTACGGATTTTAATTCTTCAAGTGACCGCTAGAGGCGCTGTACATTTTTTCATAGACATTATTTACGGCGACGCTAGCGAGTTCGGTCACTATTAACTCATGGTAGAGCTACTGGTACCTACCCCATCTACATACCACCAATAACAACGGCTAACAAAATTAAGGAATTCCCGCCAACCCTTTCTCGTTATTTAATTTGCTTTCAACTAATTAAAATCCAAAAACTTTGAGACGAAATTAAATTTTATTCTTCCGTCTTCGTACACCAGAGGGTTGAAATTCGTTTGGCAAATAAATGTTTTGATTCCTTAGACCCCTTGCCAGGAACGTGTTCCAAGGACTAAATTACCTTTTTAACTTTTCCTATTTAGGGAAAGTCGGGGAAATCACACAATAATAATAATAGGTACTGGGATATCAGAGGATCGAGTGGTCGGCAACGGTTATCATAACGAATTTAGTTGGTTACTCTTTATGCTTACTGCTTTCCTAATAATGTGGGGTCTCGATTTCTGGGATTATAAGGTAATTTTGCTAAGACTTTTTTGACTATTTTGTGTGCAAAGGTTTCTAATAAGCATAGAAGGTTTTTAATTATTAAAATTATGTAGGTGTGTGAGTGATAATGTTCGACCGATTTCGGTCATGGAGACCACATCATGAATTCAGGATATTAAATTATGTAGGTACCATGTAGGTGTAGAACGAGCAACATGCCCGCAAAGTAACACAAATTAATACAGTGTTAGTACATTACCCACATTTTCCATTAATATCGGTGGCAAAGACTCATTTTGGTTGCTGCGCCATAATGGTTAGTTTTTTTTCATTTTCCATTCCATGATACCACATTGGTTTTCGAACAATTTCTTCCCGCCATTAGTAAAATACTGAAGTATTCTTTAGAAAATCCCTATAAATAAGACTATTCTTTAATATTTTATTCTTTTGATATGTTTTGCTATTCGTTTTCATTTTGGCTTATAGTTATTTGAATAATAAACTCGTAAAACAGCAAATTATTAAAAAATAAAAAATAAACACGACTTACAACTCACATAGCCTGTCACTCACATCAAAATCTGTTAAGCCATTCAGGACTTGTGATAGAATAAAGAAACTTACATACATGAACCCTGAAAACATAACACTCCTTTTTTGGTCAGTCGTGTAGAAACACATTACTACAATTCTAAGCAATACATCATTCAAAATTCAATTGCAACACGCAGATGCGTCTCAAAATAATGGTTTTAAAATTCATTACTCTTATTACACGTCCGAAATAGAAGCAAACACAAATATGGGGGTAAATTCGACACTAAGCTTATCTTACAATTAGTCGCATTTGCATACAAAACGCATATATCTCGGTGCATGCTTTGAGAACAGTGACAATGCACCACAACTCACATTCACTACGAATTAATAGGATGGTTACACATGGGGAGTTTTTGAAGCGGTTTTGAGGCGATCCAAACGCGTGATATGTACTAACTTGCTGTGTAACTTTTTATATAAACAATTGGACTTGATTTTTAAATAAACAATTGACACTCTATTTCTTATTAAAACTATGCAAAAAGTCTGTGAGTATGGATGAATTCAATCAAGATATAGCATATAAAATAAAGTCGATTTTCGCGTCTATTCGCTGATTGGAATACGGTTTTCGCTGTCATATCATTAAAATAATTCCGTAGTTCCGTAATTTTCCGTATAATATTCAATACATATTCGTGCAAAGCAGGTTCGGGTCATTAGTTATAATAATTGTATTCTTTGAACATAGTCTCATTCGTTGAACGTATAAACAAAAATTTGAGACAAGATTTGACGTGCGCGGATCTTGTAGTGGACCTTTTTATTACGTAATTTCCATGAAAAATGAGAGCCAGATACAACGGCGATAAGTGAATATGTTCCAGTCACCTTCTATTTTAAGTTAGACAAAAATTGAAAATTTCTTCATTAGACCATACACATGTAGACCATAGAACTTAGATAGATCTTATGTCCTAATCAATTAATTTAAGAACTTCGTTCTTATCGGTGGAGTAATTTCCATGTATCTCTTCTGCCATCGATACGACACGACCTTTACTATGGCCACAGAATGAATATAAGTTGCTATGGCCTAAATCAGCCTATAATTTATTTCACGGATTTTTAAGATTCATTGACTAATAATTGACACCGAATTTCAATCGCGCGTTCGAAACGCTACATAACATGACTACTAGTGTGCAACGAGCCTTACTGCTTATCTGCGCATTGTCAACCCTTCGGCTGCGAAATTAACAAATTCAGCCCGTGTTATGATTTATGGGATGCAGGGACTTTATCCGATATGAATGTACAGATGTAATGTGTTATTTTTTATATAATAGTTTTGTTTTTAATAACGCAGGATGTCAGTGTTTCGTACGGCTTTTGGTTTGTAATTTTATTTTGTATTAAAAACAATAAACAAACAAACATCAGATATTTTTATATATTCAGTAATAGTTATATTATAATGTCTATAATTCAAGATCTATTATAGTTATAACGACATGTATATTTTATAG
This sequence comes from Ephestia elutella, assembly GCA_018467065.1. Taxonomy (NCBI): domain Eukaryota; kingdom Metazoa; phylum Arthropoda; class Insecta; order Lepidoptera; family Pyralidae; genus Ephestia; species Ephestia elutella. The sequence goes on along the minus strand of CM031588.1, from coordinate 1,848,902 downwards.
TTATAACGACATCTAAACTTTTTTAAAATATTATTGAGGTGTCACCCTTGGGCGCCTCCCCTTTTTCTTTCCACATGGACATCTAAAAGCAAATAAAAGGTATTATTTAAAGAGAAATTATTTGTTACAAAAGTTCTATATTTGTAATGCTGACTGGCAGAAAATGCTTTTACCATTGAATCCACCCTTGATACCAATTTTGGTAAATAAACTTTGAATAAATAAATAGTTTAACTAAAAATTTACTTTCCGTTTTTTTATTTATTACCACATTTACATTTATTGAAATTTTACTTTTAACTTTTTAAAAACTCAGCACTATTTCAACTCAAAAGTAAGCAACACAAGAAAGCAGTAGCAGCGTAAAATGTTGACAATCCAATGCAGTAAAACTAAAGGAAACAATACTATTATCGATCCCTGTAACCCTTGGCCCTACAGGGCCCTACACTATGGTCGCCAGCTGACCTCTCCCTAATTTTGTATGTAATTGCAACTGAAATGTCAAAATACAAGGACCCATGTGGCGCGGTCTCCCTGGCCCTTTTTGTTTGCACCACTTTGAAGCTTGTTACCGGTTGGTACCGGTACTAAATTTTTATATAAAGTACCGGTACTTTCTATAAAGAATTTGGTACCAGTAACAAGCCCTGTTTTGTAGGAGATACTAGACATAGATATGGAGTACTTAAATTATTATTCTTTATTATTAAATTATTATCTCACAGCTGGGCCAAAGACTGCTGCAGAAAGATCTCGTGTTAAAGTAATATTTATAAAAAATGCAAAAGTAAAACTATGAGTTACTTTTTGAACAACATTTCGTGAACTATAATTTAGCATGAAAATATATTCCATCCTATCATCATAAATACAAAGAAAAATGTCCAAAAGATTTACAAAACAGAAGTGGATACTGACATAACCAGTTAGAGGTTCTCATCTCAGTGTTGAGTTGGGAACTACCCTTGCTTAACACAGTTTTGCCGAGTTGGTTTCATAGGCAGAATTTTATATTCCTTACTGGATGCTGGTTACCAAACATGATGAAGGGTATCAGAAAAGTAATAAATCCTATCACTTGGATACCAGTATCCTGCGACAATCATTTTTTCTTCGTATGATACTGGTTACCAAACTCTGGTATCATATACGGCCGAAGGGAAATCGTCTTTCCCATTTTCTTCCACTGGTTCTCGCCCAACGTCTATCCCGAACACTTCCTTCAAAACTTACCGTCCAATGTCTGAATAAAAGAAGAATACAGGATACCCCAACGGGAACACACCAGTCTAACCCCCACCGGCCACGGATCCGGATGAAGAGTTAATGAACTAATCCTGATATTAACAATACATTAGGCGCATCGGTCGTCGTGTCCCTTGCCTTCAGCGTAGCTAATTTGAAATGCTGTTTATATTTATTTCACTGTTCCAATATTATTGGCAATATAAGTGGGATTTTAGATTTATAAATAAATATAATTGACTTTGACTTTGACTTCTTACATTTGCAATATGATGTCTATATAGGCTTAAAATACCAATCCCTGTTTAAAACTACACCCCCAATTGATATTTAAACCATCACCACTATCAGCCCAGCAATTTTACTGAAAATTAAATTAAAAACTAATCAAATCGCAAAACAATCGGAGATCCTGGTACCCTGGTAGCTCGTACAAAATTCATAGTGACAGTTCATTTGGAAATGCAGCCCGCGCCGTGGGGATATTATTTATTCAGCCGCCATTATAACATATTGCCCAAGTAATTGTTTCAAAACTCTCCAACTCTTATGAGTCCCTGGTAGGAGAGAGAGTATTGAAGAAAATTAACTACCTACCTCTTAAATGTTGGAAGTTAAAAAAATCTTTCAATTAAAGTTTCGGAACGTACTGCACAAAAGAACTTTTTGTCTTTAAATTATGGCATATTTATATTAATTATTCTTGAAGACAAAAAGGTCCCATTTACAATAAAATTTACGTATAATTTCACTTCTTCCGCTATTACACTGTTTGTCTGTTTACTTATTCTCATTGACTATTGTTTTCCACAATCGATTAACCTAAATCGATGTTTTCTTTGCGTTTCTTACAATAAATCTGATGAATTATGTTTATTTGTTTCAGGTTTATCAACGCGAGACGTAGGATAGTGCAACCCATGATAGACCAGTCAAATAGAGCAGGTAACATTTTTCTTATACATCTACAATTTCGATAGTTTTAAAAAGTTAAGGAAACATCCATGGAAACATCGAAATAAAAAAAAACTTGCTAGCTCTATGGTCTAAATTACCTCGAGTGTTGCGAAATTCCCCTCACGCTCGAATTTTAAAAAAGTCGATTCATACACTCTGCGAGTGAAAAATATAAATTTCACTGGACTTCGTCCATTTCAGACAAGCAATAATTCGAATCCAGCCATCAATAGACATTAGGTTCACGTGTGGCCGTTCGAAATTCCGGCGCACGTTCGAGACTTTGAAGTCGAAAATTGAATTTGCCGACCGCAGAGTACGGCGAGTGCCTTCATACAGTATGCAGCCATGCAGCTGAGTAACCGGCGTCCCACGGGGCAGACCGTCTTTCCCAGGCTTTTAGCGCTGACCAGCCACGAGTTATGTGCGCCGCGTCTCTCTAACCTACTACGCCCAGCTGCGCTCTCGAATAATGACTAGATTAAAGAAGCAATCTACTGCTTTAAGAGCTGAAACGAGAAAAACAGTCATCTGAAGAGGAAAAAAGTTTTCGTCGACAATATGGAATAGAATTACAAACGACCAATTCTATTTTTACTTTGTAATTGTAGCACAGTCCATAAAACGTTCCCGGGCCCCGCACGCAGCTAACAAAAATTCCACCCTGGAAAAAAAGGACATCGCAGAAAAAGGGCTTACTCTTGCGAACGCCGGGAACGCAAGAAGGGTAAAAGAATAATGTCCGAATTCGTTGACCCGTCCCGGGCGATCCATCACTCGCCCCTCCGCTGACTATCGCCGATGTATGCTCGCCTGGTACCTTTATCTAGATGTGTGGATGTATTCGAGGGCCTCGCCTATTCGGGATTAGATCTTTCTCCCTTTTTGTCTGTCCGTAATTTCGTGGAGCGAGAAAATGTTGTATTTTAATTCGGCGTGCACGTTTTTAATAAACCGAGCGAATCGAGAGCCGCGACTGATGAGAGCAACACGATTTAATCCTCGCGAAAAGCTCAATAAACGATTGGTCGGAAATAGCGGGCGATGGCCGCGCTCGAACGAATTGTAATTTACAGGCTGGCACGGTAATGGCGTCGCATCAGAGAGCAATTTATGCCCTTATAATAAATTCATTAGCCAGCGCCGTCGTTCCGAGCTGAAACACCGTATATATGGCCACTAGCAGTCGAACCACTGACAGGGTTATGTCTGACGACACGCACACACGTTACCGTCTACGTATTAATAAACCACGATACTGTTACGTCGGTACAGTGGTATATGGCAAAAAGGAGAGTTATTGGCGGACGACGATTAATGGAAACAAAAAGCGGGCGATTGAGTCGTTACGTTATATATTCTAGCAGCAGAGGCGAAGTGTGCCAAATTCGGAGCAGGGGAATGCCCACGGCACGCACCAGGAATACATAAGCGCGAGCGGCCGAACTGCAAATAATATAGTGATTGGGATCGCCTTTTGGCTTGACCACAGGAAATGCGGTGGCCATTTTCTTTAGTCCATTGCCAAAACAATTTTCCATCTATCGTCCACCCTCCGGTTTTTCCATTTTCCGTCGTCTGCAAACTTGGCGGCGTTCATATCCGCCAGTTTGGCAGGGGACATTAGGAATTGCTTTGTTTTACGTTCTTTGTTCTAAAATACTATGTGTTGTTACCAACTTATAGTCCTTTATATTGATAACATTAAACTCCTAACAATATGTGATCAAGGTCGCATCCTTAGATTACCGCTTACTAAATCATAGTTTCCTAGTATCGCAGAGCATTCCGGGGGCTCAGTTATTGCTTCCTGTTATCCTAGTAGCAGGAGCCACGCTCCACCGGGCACGGAGATTCCCAGTTTGGCAAGTTTGGACAAAAAAGATGGCAAAACTGCATTGTAAGGCGTTTTGAAAGAGGGGTTAGTTTTTAGCTCCACGACAAAAAGCTCTAAGTTTCGGATATTTTAAAGTCTGTTGACGCAGTTGCTCACGTCTTTGTGCAATAAGAAATAAAGAAGCTGGAAATCTTCCCTTAAAAGCAATGTCACATACAAATCCTTTGTCAATAAAATTAGTCGTACTTTTCGTTCCAGTATTGGAATTAAAACCATATTATTTCAGTTAGAATCTTGTTCACCAAAAAAACAGCGATTGTAATCACATCATCCACAAACAATTTTTACCAAACATAAATTAATGCCGAATCATTTCTACACGAAAGACATTACGTCTATGTGTGTTTGTGCGGAAATCTCGGGAACCAATGGCGCGTACCACCATAAAGGCCCCACGAGGACGAAGGAAATCGGCCACTATAATGGGCGAAAACCATTATTGTGCTATTGATAATCCCAGGGAAATATAGCAATCGGAAACCATAACAGTTCTGTGGTAAAATTGAGCGAATTCCTATCTCCCGCGGCCTGCGATGGATTTTGCATTCGTTGTTTTTTTTATCCGTTAGCAATAAAATTTACTATTCAGCCATTTTGTTTTAAGCGCTCGAGGGACTTATTATATTATTTACATTACTGTTATTAGTATTTTCCTTGACAAATTGTTGAGCTGTTTTAGAAGGGTTATAATTTATATAGTTTCTAGTCATTATGGTGCCTACAACCAATTCAATTTCAGCTTAGAATTGCTTTCATTAGACTGTCAATAATACTGCGTTAGTATTATTATACTTAACAGCAACATTTACTCAGTCATATGGTTTTCCAATTGGAAGTAATTTCCCGCGCTTCTAAAAATAACCTTCTGAAGGACTTAACTCTGACATCAAGGTGTACGGATCAATAATCTTGATAAGAAAACAATGACTCTATGCAACCAAAATGTATCTTAAATCCAAAAATCACTCTTATATTCAGTTTTCGCCTCTTAAATCCAGTTATCACTACTTATATCCAGTTTGCACCACATAAATCCAGTTTTCACAACTCATATCCAGTTGAAACTGGTTCAACAGCCGGACTAATTAACCGTCCAGTGTTCTACCCCGCAGTGTTCCCCCACGCGGGCCCGAGCGGCGCGTACAGCCCCGAAGCCACTATGGGCTACATGATGGACGGCCAGCAAATGATGCACAGGCCTCCGACGGACCCAGCGTTCCACCAGGGCTACGCGCACTACCCAGCGGAGTACTACGGCCATCATCTCTAATGCAGCCTGCACGTTAATGTACATGTAAGTTAAGCAGCATTTTCCTATAATTGTCGACTTATAAACACTTTTAGCATACTAATATACGCTTGGACAGCGACCAGTAAGTAAACCACCAACCCGCTGGTCAGATGACATTGTTTGGATAGCGGGAAAGCGATAGATGAGCGGAAAAAGGAAGGCCTATATCCAGCAGTGAAATGATGTGGGATGAATATGATGATGAAAGAGTAACAAACAACCAAACATCCATTCTCACACAGTTTCACGTTTATAATATTAGTAAGTAATATTAGTTTTGGATGGCACAGGTAACTTTCATACATAATCTGTAGACAATGGCTCCGAAAGCCAAGCGCAGCGGATTTCCCCGTGCGAACTGTGCCTGAGCATGTTAATGTTCGAGACTTATGTAGGCCTAGTGTATGCTTATGTCGTCCTGGTACTTCTTGTGTATTACAATACATTTGTAATCCTACGGAGTCGTCTTAGTTATGTGGGATCGGTCGGACTCATTGTTTCTTTGAAAATCGTGAATTCTGCTAATGTGTAGTTTATGGCATTATTACAAGTACATTCGTACATGCACAAGTTTGAATAGTTATAAGTATGTTCTGTTCAGACTGTAATAACATGGCGACTTTTTCAACATCAGCTAAGAACATAATGCATTAACTAAATACTTATACGGAAAAGTAAGACGAAAAATCCTTGTCAGCATATCGTCGCTCTTGCGATTTCAATACCTACGAGGGCAAATCAGATACTGAACCAGATATAATATAAGTTATTGTTTATACAAGTTTCCCGTAAAAATAATTTCTATTCTTTTCTAACATCATATTTTTTCCTATTTCAGATATGAATAACAGAAAGAGCGTAAGGCAGCTACGGCGCAGGGAGCCGTGGACGCGACGCGACGCTACGCGACACATGTCGTCGCGACGCTGCGCAACATGTGTCGTGCGACGCGACGCGACATTTGTCGTACGACGCGACGCGACATTTGTCGCACGACGCGACGCGACATTTGTCGCGCGACGCGACGCGACAACAGGAGAACGATGCTACACTGTACATACAGCGATACCTTTTGTAATATTTGAAACAGTATACGATCTCCTAACGTAAGGTTAAAGTCAACTTTAATGTTTAATTAACTGTACATGTAAATTTACGACACTTTGGACGTTGCGTTGTAACATGGTGCAATCACCTTATAAATAATGCGGTTTTATCAGAAACAATAGGAGCAAGATGATTGTAACAATAACATGGTTTGATAGTTATCGTATATTTATAGCTAAATGTGTATTGTTATTACGTAAATATAAATAAATAATTGATTAGTTGTAAGTTGTAACTATCAAGGAAGTACGTGGGTCGCCGGACGGTAATAGATTTGGGGTATGTAAAGTATTAAGTTATTTTTGGTATGGTTTTTCTTTTGGAGTTGCGGCGTTGGGTGCGCGAGCGCGGGTTGCGAGAAAAATGGCGCATAACTTTAGATTGCTGCCTGAAAGTAATGTGACAAATCTTTAGTCTAATCAAAATATTAGTTTTGAAAGCAAATCTTAAAATCAGTCGAGGTCGATAGCTTAAATATGTGGTTTAGTTACATAAATCCAAAATTTATGTCAATCAGATTCTGTGGGTTCAGTAAATGAGAAATCACCAAAGATCATTTTAACAAGAAGCTATCACATATCTTTAGAACTAGTACGTTGATTTTTTTCTCGAGTCATTTTTCTACTATCATGCATTATGTGCATATTCTTCCTATCATCAACTTGATCTCTTCAAACGTCATTTTTTTTCACTAGCTTTAATAAATTAATTCCTTAAAGTCTGTCATGATCACATGCATTTAAATTTTATAAAAACTGTCAATCTTGCGCCCGCGCTCGCGTCCGCCATCGCTGCCGCTTGTATCTTGCGACAACAACTCGCAACTTACTCTTTTTGGTAGAATGTGTTGCATCTGTTACCTTTCTCCATCATAAGCTCAAATTGTACTTCTATCGTCAATTTACTGATCTTGTATTGTGATAGTAATAAATAACTGAACCAATTTTTTTCAAGTTTGATAAAACTTTGAATTTTTTTGAGAAACCCATGTTTTATTAGTTAATTTAGACAAAATACACTTCATTTTAACTAAATATATGGTATAAATGAAACTAAAATTAAATTATAAACTAACTGAAATGTTTTTGGGAATTCTTTGAATTATTTTCATTAGATTCCAATATTTACAAATTTAATGTCTGCGAAATTCAATGTTTATTCGAAAGCCGTATAAATTTCCATGTTGCCTATCTCTTCACATGGCGACCCTGCCAATTTACTACTTCTTAATTTAACGTTGCACATTACATACTCAATGTAATTTTGTTACAATCACAATACGATCAATTTCATTGTCCGTAATCTAGTTTCGTAATTTTGCGTTACAGGTAAACAACATATCTTGATATATATATATTTATTACATAATGATAATGATATTGTGAATAATATCATCATGTCACCTTGCCTTGGTGTTCATTATAGTAGCACAATTTGTAACCGATGTATACGACAACTAAAATGATATTTTACAATGTTGAAAAAGAGATTTTTAGGTATATTTTGTCTTGTATTATACCTGACATTTGCCTTCTACGTTACCAGGAGACCATGAAGTTTTATTGTTCTTTCGTGCGAAGAGGCTTGCGGATTGAACGAACGTACTTTTAACTCGTTCATTCAGTTGAACGTTTTGACCAATCATTTCAACTAATTAATTAAATGATTAAATGAAGCTGTAGATAAAAAAAACAGTGTAATGAAAACTATAGAGCCGAATTTTCTCGATCTGTCAGCCTCTGCATCGCACAATATGTTAAATAGTAAAAAAAATCGTGTGATTTCTGTGACTGATAAGAATTGTGAGCTTCTCTTAGATTACAAACGTTTATTTCACTGTTCCGTGGAGCAAAAAGAGATACGATTAGTGTAATATAACATTTAACGGTGATATATGATGTTTTATTGTAAAGTCTGTTCCAATTGGCGGAGGAAAAACTGTCAACAACACAGCGTGTTGCTTTAAAAACAAGCATAAGTCATCATATAATTGTCATTTATTTATCATTGACATTTTAATTAATAAACGTGTCGCAAATAAGTGCCATTGTCGTCGTCGAGAAACGAAATAAGATGATGCTATGTCACTTGTCATAAAATCAAGTTATTGTCAATTTTTCCTCCTTACTTTCGGACAGGCTGTACCAATTGCTGAACCACGGGACATCGTATCAATGTTTCAATCCTGAGAATACTATAAGTAATGCTTTGCATTACAGCCTTATGCCATGTATACGAACGGGAGCTATAAAAAAACCTAGCTACGGTTAAATTCGATAGCGGAATTATCCGGAAACAAGCTTTATACTAGGGTAAATGAACCACCATTGTATTTTAAATCACGCGCGACATTCGCTTTTGAGAGGCGACGTGCCGCGGACGAAATCTGAACTAAATATTGTAAGCGGTTATGGACCCAGTGATCTAATGAAATTTATTTTAAAAGCCAATAGTTTTTTTGTAAGCATGCACTGTGGTGGAGCAATTATAATTTAAGTAAATTAATTTTGACTGTAAAGATAGCGCCACTGCGCTCGCCTCTCGAAAACATTGTGTCAATTTTAGTGTCTCATAATAGAAGGTTTGTTATCTTTTGTAAATATTCTTATCGTCAAATTATAACGCCATTTTACTTTGTATAAACCGTTTCGTTTGCTGCCAGGTCTCAGTATTAGGGCCTACGTCATAGTGGCGCCCTCTGTAGAAAAATAAACATGAAAATCTAAAATATTTTAGATAAAGTGATTTCTTTTTCGGTAATTTTATTTATGAGGGAGCCACTTGAGCGTACGCCGCTTTTAAAATGGATTTCGGGCCGTTTCTTTTTCAAAACCAGTCTTTGTTGATAATTCACATTTATTATTGTTATTGGCATTGCGTGTAATATATTTTTATTAAGAGAAAAATCTTAAATAGTAGTTGTTAGGTATTAATGTATTAATTGAAGAATTTTATTTTGATTTTTCTCTTTATTATATATGTATATGTACATTATATATAATGATTTGAAAGTCATCAAGTTATTGTAAATATAGAATACTAAAAAGGACATTTTGCGTCTGTCAGCGGAATATTTCAATTATCGAACGTATGGAGATGAAAATTTAATTATATATTTGTATTGTATGATTTCGGCGAGGTACATATTATAAATACACTGATAGTGACAGGGGCGTAGCTAGACGTCGGTGATATGGGCGATATTTAGCTCTTGAAGGGGCCACAATACCTATTTTAAAATTCTAAAAATAACGGTTATGGAATTCCAAATTCAAATACGCTTCTTTTTTCTCAAAGACACCCAGTGAAATCCAAATAAAATGACGATTATGACCAATATTGCTCGAATAAAAAGTTAAAAATTGAATTTTCGCCCAAGGCCCGTTGGTCCTAGCTACGCCGCTGATAGTAAACTGGTTATAGCTAGCAAACGCTGACGGACCGTTGGGAGACCCGGACGAAACTGTGTCGGCATTATGAATGCTACGATTGTGTAAAAAATATTAAAACCCTAAAAAAAATGCTTTTGTTTCATTTGCACATAAGGCGCTGGACAGACAGAAAAGACAGGCAGACAGGGCGCCGAGTAAGCATCGTGTCTGCGCCCTGTCTTTTCTAATGTTTTACGTCGCGACACATCTATATATTTTGTATGAAAAAGACGCGGAAGAGACGTATGTCTTTACTGTCTGTCAGGCGCCTAAGATTAACCTTGTAACAAATTTTCTGGTGATGTAGAAATTTTTGAAGTAAAGTTCAAAATTTTCGACGGGTTAAAACTTAATACAATACCTAAATACAATGTCGTAATTCAATCACATGACCTACTTTATTGGTGGTCTGTGCCGCAGTGCGACGCACCTATTACAATTACAAGTCCCGGGTTCGATCCCTGGGTAGGTCAATTCAGAAATGATCTGGAATCAGAAGGGTCTGAATTATAAGAGGAAACTTGCTTTGGTACTAAAAGTGGCATTGATTCAATATTTTGTCGTCGCCTGCCATAAGTCGTTTAAGACTCTGAAGCTCCACACACTCCACAGCTAATACACTCAATCGAATCGATTTTTTTTTAATTCTAATTTTTAATTAACTTCCTTTACTCACATAGACTTATTTTAGTGAGCATCAAAGCGACAGAATATTTTGCCAAAAGGTACTTCTAATGTCCTAATTCTGAACTAGCCTCAATTAGTTACTCCGGCACAATAATAGAGAGAGTGTAGTCTAAGCAGTGTGCAGCATACGGAAAAAATTATCTATCAAACAATACAAACTGACGATGATACGAACTAACGAAACCTGTGCACATTAAGGCCTTTATTTGACCACCATTTAAGGCCTGTTTAGAAGCAAGTTTCTTGCCTGTTGCATACATTTCAATTGAAGCAAGTAACTTGTATGGTCTAAACAACAGTTGCTTGCATTCATAGTCAATTGTTGCACTGCAATTATTGCTGTTGTATGTACAAGAAACTTGTACCGTCTAAATGGGCCTTTAGCTTCTTTAGAAGCGGTGGTGGCCGAGTGATAAGGTGCCCGCCTGTGGCCGCAAAGGTCCCAGGTTCGAATCCTGCCCGTGCTATATGAGTTTGTATACTAATCATGTACCTATGTTAGTTTTCATCGACCAACACTTGCTACCGGTGAAAGAAAACATTGTGAGGAAACCTGCACTCTAGTGATGATTACCAGCTTGTGTGTGAAATGGAGAAGGCAATGGCAAACCACTCCATTAACATTGTCAAGATAGTCGTTGTGTATGTTTCATTCCATATAATGACCACGACTTCAATTATAAGGAAATACGACTAGAAAGAGAGAGTTTGTCTATACAGGGTGTTTTTTAAATCATTGGCATCCTTTCTACTGGTGAAAGTACTCATGAACATGAGCAACTTTTTGTATGGGACCGACTAAATCCGATGGAAAAAAAAATCTGCTGTTCCATACTATTTTCCAATACCCACTCACCCGATATGTATGGAACAGCTGATTTTTTTTTTCCATCGGATTGAGTCGGTCCCATACAAAAAGTTGCTCATGTTCATGAGTACTTTCACCAGTAGAAAGGATGCCAATGATTTAAAAAACATCATGTATAAAACTCGACGCTAACTGGTACATTAACGAACAGACTTTCGTCTCTTAAACGTCTGCAGAATGTAGAAACTTGAAATTTTGCAGAGAGTTTCATATAGCGTAAGTGAGCAATATGAAGAGAATTCATCCCACTAGTGGGCTATCAGAGAGCCCACTATTTAGCTAAGCGTGGCCTTCGAGTCTCACTCTAGGCTCTGTCTACCCCGTAAGGGATAAGACGTGATTCTATGTATGTATGAAGAGGATTTTGGAAATTCCATCCCTAAGGGTCAAAAACGAAATTCACGCGGGTGAAGCCGAGGGCAAAAACTAATCCTAATCCTAACTAATATTATAAATGCGAAAGTGAGTTTGTTTGTTTATTTGTTTGTTAGCTCTTCACGCTTTATCTACTGAACCAATCTTCCTGAAATTTCGCATACACATAGCTGGAAGTACGGAGAAGGACATAAGGTACCTTTCATCACGGGAAAAAGCACTGTTCCCGTGGGAAATTCACGCGGACGAAGCCGCGGGCGAAAGCAAGTCTAGAATAAAGCACTCCACAAGTATTTTTCCATAACTTACATGACATTAGGAGGCCCGCACTTAACCCCACGTTTCCACCCCGTTACATCACACATTTGCATCGCAAAAACAACATTATTTATCAAATCGTCGCGAGGTGTTCGCGCCGTCTAAACTTTGCCTTATTTATTGCAGACCATCGACTTAAAATAGTCAGAAGGAATATCGAAAGTAAAAAGCACAATAGCAGATCCATACTGAATAAAATAATATTACGTTGATCATGAAGCTATCTAATTAACGGTAGAATGCTAGAATACTCGTAGACTAACAAGCTAATTATTTAAAAATATAAAACACTAGCTTTTGCCCGCGGCTTCGCCCGCGTAAATTTCCCACGGGAACAGTGCTTTTTCCCGGGATAAAAAGTAGCCTATGTGCTATTCCAGGTCATTATCTACCTCTGTACCAAATTTCATCGAAATCCGTCCAGTAGATTTTGCGTGATTGAGTAACAAACATCCTCACAAACTCACATCCAAACTTTCGCATTTATAATATTAGTATGGATGACTGACAACTCACATAGCCTATGTCATTCGGGCTTATGCAAGTAATCTAACAATACCTCTCACATCAAAATCTGTTAAGCCGTTTAGGACTTATGGTGGAATAAAGAAATTACATACATACATGAACCCTGAAAACATAACACTCCTTTTTTGGTCAGTCGTGTAAAAAAGAGACTTAAATTAAAATAGTCAGAAGGCACATTGAAAGTAAAAAGCACAATAGCAGATCCATACTGAATTATATTACGTACGTCACGAATCTATCTAGTTAACGGTAGAATGCTAGAATAGATAAAAAAGCAAAAAAAAAGTAAAAAAAAAAAAAATCTTGAAACGAAAGAAAAAGAGTATTTTATTCTGTGACTACAGAATAAAATACTCTTAATTTATTTCTGTGAACCGATTACACTGATAAATAATCGGAATAATGAATACCTAATTCACGTCTAATGATATCCATTATTAATCATGAAGTACCATATATACTATAACAGACTAACATTGCTTGGTTTAATTTTAATGACGTCAGTTTGTTTTTCATAAAATATGAATCTTAAATGCTCCTTCTACATGTAGTTTCGAATATTATTATCTATGTAGTTGGACATAGTTATTGTTACGTTTGGCACGATGACGTAATAGCAACTTAAATGCAATTGCATACCAACTAGTATAATAAATGGGAAAGTGAGTTTGTTTATTTGTTTGTTTGTTACCTGTTTACGCTTTATCAACTAGACCAATCTTCCCAAAATTTCAGATACACATAGTTAGAAGTACTGAGTACTTTCCCGGGATGAAAGGTACCCAGCTTTTATCCAGGGAAAAATACTGCTCCCGCGGGAAATTCACGTAGGCGAAGCCGCGGGCTAAAGCTCGTTTTTTATAGATTTGACACTTTTGTTTTATAATCTGTGCTTTAGCTATAATGTAACTTTAGCTGTTATTTATCTGGAATTAGTAAGTCCACAGAAATATATTTAAGGCCATGTCGTAGCCCACATTCGAAAAAATTGTAATTTTTCATGAAGAAATTTACCTAATTAGAGTTTAATTACGAAGTGGAAAAAAATACAAGATATAGATTATGATGTTTATTAAGGTTTCATTCGTGTACTTTTTAATAATAATACATATTTTCTGCTTAATTAATTCATACAGGCACCGAAAATTTAGAAAAAATTTCAGCTTTCAAGTCATGGAACTTATAATTTTTTATATTAGCGATAACATATATATATTTTTATATAATTAGTTAATATATATATTATATTAAAGTTTTACCCGATCACTTTTGTTTTTAGATTAATATTTTTAAAGATATTTGAGAAATAGTTGCTAAATCGGTACAAAATCTGTTCGATCCTGTCAACGAAAGTAGAACATTGTGTTGTGCAAAAAACTATCTTATTGCAACGCGCACACGCCGCGGTTAAGCGCATATGAATTTTGTTTTTTGCAGCTCTACTTCTAGATGTAGTCATTAATATTTGTGGTAAAGCCCCTGTAAACATAACACTCCTTTTTTGGGCAGTCGTAAACAATTAATTGCGGACTTAAATGTATTTGCAATTACTGTTATAATGAATTTAATAACCATATCTCATTACAATTAACGATTACACGTTTTAATGTCCTTACTTGTTATAAAATCATTTACTTATTTCGATAATAAAGTATGAAAATAGCTCTATCATGACTTTTAATAACTTGACATTGCTGTTAATTAAACTTAGTTTTAAATTATATTCCGTCGTATAAATACCATAAAGACAATTTGTATTTCCTTTTCATATTAAAAACCATTAGTTTATTTTTTAAATTGGCTAAGAAATAAAAATAATACATACTACATCAATCAAATAAGACGAATAAATGTTCTATATATACAGCTTTTTCGCAAAATCACAAACTAATTTAATGTTTTTTTCTTGTTTTTTACATAGGACTAAACATAAATCACGCGCACGAAGTCACGGGCCCAGCTAGTAAACGAAAAATTTTAGTAATTAGCATTGAACAATTAAAAAATACCAGGGCGACATGAAACGCAACGGGTTTGTTCGTAGCGGGCGCTACGGCGTAGCACTTCGTAGCGGGCGTGGCGCCACGAAAATGGCGACCGACATTGAGTAATGGCACGCTGGGACGAGTCCAGTGACGCGTGCCGCAGGGCTCCCGACAATTGCATTTTCTATTTTTAACCGACGACTGCCCAAAAATTGTATATTTTAAGTTATTTTTTAAAGTGACTTTCCTGAAAAACCGGACGTGCCCCAATCACGTTGTTAAAAAACATGGAAAATTGTCAAGCTAACAAGCTTTGGTGCAATGTATGAGAAACGTTTTTTCCGAAATATATTGGGAAGAGGTCATCACCATTTCAGATATAGATGAATTTAGCATTTTTTTAGCATCCAAAGATAAGGATGCTTCCATAAAATTAATTCCTACACAAAGTATGCTGACTATTTTTTTGTGATATTTTCACGTCCGCGCCGCGGTCCAAGTGACAAATTATTTATGTAATTTCATATTAATTAAGCATGTATGTATCATGCACCTGGCGATGGAGGTGCCAAGATGGCTGTGGCTTTATCGACCGAGCGAGCGCAGCGAGCGAAGCGTCTCAGTTTCCACTAGCCGAAAATTCTTTTGTCTGTCCGGATGTTATCGCCTACAGGTCGCATTTCTGAACCGATTCTCATGAAATTTTGTAAGCAGGTTCGGTAATTTTATAGAATTTTTTAGTCGAGCCAGTTTTTCGAAATTTTAAAAAATGGCCGAAATATATAAAAAAAACCTCATATCTCAGCTATTTAAAAAATAATTCAAAAATGTCATTAGACATTTTTGTTATTCTTATTAAGACAATAAAACCGCTATAAATCCATATGTTATAAATTCTCATACGATAGTTCACAAAAAAATCAATAGATGGAGCAGCAAAGCTTTTAATACTCGCAAAATCACTAATACGTTTACAAGAGTGACTTGATTTATTTATTAAATAAAATTAAATGGTTCTTAAAAATCATATGGCTTTTTTTTGTCTTGCTTGGCTGTGAATTGTGTGTATTTATTTGGTTAATGGTATTGTATTGTGGATTGCTTTGCATGGTAGAATTATCTTGAACGCTTGAAATAATCTGATATCAAAAAACTTCATTGTATGATTAGAATCCTATTATAAAAAAAAAGTAATATATATATTACCTACATACCTACTAATCAGATAGATTCGATTTCAAATTGAACTTTCTTTTTTTAACTTAAATTTTGTTGCGCAAATAACATATACATACATATAACCAATAGGTACCAGGCATTTCTGACGACTGACGACCTCCGTGGCCTAATGGGTTCGATCCCCGGTCGGGTCAAGATGGAAAATAATATTTTTCAGATTGACGTGGGTTTTTGGATATTTATCTATATGTATTTGTTTTAAAATATAGTATTATTAAATTAGCATCCCGTAAAGTCTTGAACTTACGTTGGGGCTAACTCAATCTGTGTGATTTGTCCGTCTATATTTATTATTATATTATTATTTATATTATTTAAGGCAAAAAAGGCAGGTTTCAGTATTTTTTTTAGTGGTATTGACCAACCACAAGAACATGTTTGGGCTTATGGGTAAAATATGAGAACTTTTTACTTTCTTTCCAGCATTGGTAGGTTGGTTTCAAAACTCTTTTTAGCCAGGGACACGGTAAAATATCGGTTATTTCGTGGAAGGGCTCGCGAGGTCTACTGTTCTGACAGAACCACTAGTTTATTTTTTGGTTCTTCAGCCAAATAAAATAATATGGATTCCTCTAGTAGCAACCCTACTTTTTTCCTACGAACGGAGCACAGTAAGCAACGCACCGATTGTATCGCTCGCGGATGCTCGGAGCGGCCCATTTGTCAACCTTAGCTCCCCCCTCCCACTTCAACCCCCCCTTCGTAGCTCAATCCCCCTCGCCCCGCACTCCTCACCGTTACAAAAGAAACGCACGCTTCAGATGAATCTGAAGCTATGTCAATTTATGGCATCCTAGTACTTTGGAGTGAAAGATACTATCCAATCTTCTGATTGCCTAGTAAGTTCTTCTGATTGCCTAGTACGTATCTATGAGCTCTGATCGCCCAGACCGATTTCAAAATAAGGTTTCCAATTAAACACATTCATGAATAAGATCTCGAAAACGGCTCTAAAGATTTTGATAAATTGGTGCTTTTGTTCCTGAGGTCACAGTTTATCATAATGAATCAACAAAGCCAGCAGGCGCTTGTAAAAAAACATACATAATTATACATCTCTACTTATACTTCTCTCACCCTTGTAGTAAGTAGTGTTCATTTGTTTCCAAAAAAATGTATTTTTAAGTATATTGGACCATAGAGGTCCAATATACATTTTTGCAATATTGACTCCACAAATAAGCCGGTGATTTTCACAATGTGGAACTAAGACATCATAGACCTGAAGGTAAGCTGACGGTACGTGCAATTTTCGCAGCCTAATTTAAGGCGGGCCGCGAGCGACATGTTTATTGGTTAATTAAAGTTTTACGCGGAAACAAACAAGTACCAGGGACGCAGAGGATCAAAGGATGGATTGCAAAAGAAGCCATTGTTTCTACTGTCATCAAGATGTGATCACTAAACAATATCTTTCAGTAACACCTACAACCTATAAACTACGAATAGAGGTATTCGGTTTATTTCATTTGAAGTTTTTTTTAATTAAAATGTCCTCAGTCCTACCTAAGCACTAAGGAAGAACGTAAATATTCGTAGATTAAATAAATGCAAATAATTTTAGCCTCTCGAGAAACGCAAAACACGTACACCATTTGATTGTATGATAAATACGATAATATTTTTTTTTCTTGTTCACCCAGGCAGGTAACATTCCTATTTAGTTTTAATTTTTCGAATCAACAACACTTTTTCAACGTCACTTTACTTGCAGCCAGTACCGCTTCAAAAACACCTGAACGGCACGGCCGGCAAAACAATAAGCCAAGTTCGCAATTTATCCTCTACTCCCGATTGCCAGCGCACCCCTCCGCGCTCCTGGGGCCCTGGTAATTAACTAAATAATGGACAACTACCCCGTAATGAGCTTCTTAGAGATTTACGACCAAATTATTGTAAATTGAAATATATTTTTGGATGGCATTTGAAACTAAATAGGAGCTCTAAACTCCATTTATTCTTACCAGTCCTATCATGTAAACAATCTTCACAGTACTTTTTATGAATTTTGTTGAAAATAAATCAAATATTAGTTCAAACCTAAACATTCTAAAGTAAAACATTTATTAACCACGAAAGTAATTTCCTAAAAAGTCTATTTTAATTTATATTGTTGTAAAATCAAAAAAAGACATGGTAGGTAAGATTGCTTTTACATGATAGGAGTGGTAAGAATAAATGGAGTTTACAAGAATGATCTACAATCCTATTTATTTTGAAAATGATGGAGGAAATTGGGACAGAGTTGGTTAACAAAAAAATATGAATATCGCCATGATCTTCTTCTTTGCGTGTCGATGCCATTCCAACGATTCAAATTGTACCCGAAATGGCCTTTTCGGTGGCGGCCATCAGGTCATCCCGAGTGCAGGTGTAAGGGCACAGGGGGCAGGACAACAGGTGCTCCATGGTTTGGGTAGAGACACCACACTCGCACACATTTTGTGAGTTAGGTATAAACCCCCACATAGCCAGGCTCTACTTACACCGGCCTACTTGGGTTCGCAGCCTATTGAGCTTCTTCCAGGTAGGCCAAGGCAGATCATTGCCAGGGGGTAGTTCCTCTCGCGGGGTGACAAAGTTGTCTACAGCGTGGTCTCTCTCCCAAAGTCTGGATCTAGCCTCCTTCCTTCCTTCTGACTGTGGTGGTCAAGGGCTTCAACACTTCTCACAAAGCTATTGCGGCTTTTTAGCATTTAAGAGACAGGACAGTTGTTTGTTATGCAGAGGGTATCGGGAATCTTGCAGCTGGCAATTACCTCTCTGCGGATATTAGTAGGCGCTATCTGGTATACCAGCAAGTGGATACAGCATCTCTGTCGGGGTCGGCTTCAAACATCCAGTTATTATCCGGCAGGTCTCATTGAAAAATCCTCCCCATGGATAAAATCCTTGGGGGAGGCCTTTGTCCAGCAGTGGACGTCATTAGGCTGAGAGAGAGAGAGAGAGAGAGAGGTCTCATTGAGCGCTACGTCCACCTGCCGGGCATGCGAGGATCTGCCCCACACCTGGCACGCGTATTCGCCATAAAGCCATTCCCGTAGTCATGATGATACTTTTATTTTTGTCCAATCATTGCAAAACGATGATCAGAAGACTATCTAACCGACTCATGCACAGCACAAGGTGAAATTATGGAATGCATACAAATTATACATATGTTTAGAATGAATCAACCGATATTCTATTATAGGTTGTTTCTTCATTTTCTATATTCTATATGATTCTATCGAAACCAGGTAGTACAAACTTTCATAATTTTATGGCGTCCAACGTTCTCTTAGGACCATTTCCTAGTCTTTAATCATAACAAACATTTATAATAGCAAATTCACACACAATGAGGACCTAAATATAACAACTCGTATTTATAGCCCGGGAAGTAGTGTCATGACGTGCAAATTTTGGTATCGGAAGAATTCACTTGGCACAGGTGTTATATACATGAAGTTAAGCTAATTTAGCCCGGTAGCCATCCACCCCCCCCTGGTGGGTAGGTAGGGGGGGCATTCAAAGGTACACGCCGCCGCGCTTTAGTTAAAAAATCATATCAGCTTCTATTTACCTACCACTTCGAGTTTGGTGTCATTTTCTAGTAAATCAGGCATGAGGAATTCATTTTTGAGACATTTAGTATATAGTTTAATAGAAAAAAAGGAAAATATTGACGAAAATACCAAAATCGGTATGTTATTTTTTTTATTCAACTGTCAATATTTTTGAAAATCCTGAATTTTGTGCAAATTAAAAAATACTATATTAAAGGATATTTATCTAGCTTTTAAAAAATATATACTTTAATATATAAAGTTATCATAGATGTTTCTGAAAAAAATCTGACATGGTACGCGGCGGTGCCTAGGAACTTTTACAGTAGTCTAGTATCT
Organism: Ephestia elutella; assembly: GCA_018467065.1. Taxonomy (NCBI): domain Eukaryota; kingdom Metazoa; phylum Arthropoda; class Insecta; order Lepidoptera; family Pyralidae; genus Ephestia; species Ephestia elutella. The sequence goes on along the minus strand of CM031588.1, from coordinate 1,829,084 downwards.
CATCCTTTTGTTGACATATTAATTTGGTTTTATATGCAAAATATACAGAATATGTACTTTACTTAGTTATTGACTGTCTCTTATGGTCTGATGAATAAATAATAGTATTTTTAGGGTTCCGAAGTAAACATGGAACCCTTATAGTTTCGTCATGTCTGTCCGTTTGGCTGTCCGTCCATCTGTCCGAGACTTAGCTCAGAGACTATTAATGCTATCAAGTTGTAATTTGGTATAGATATACATATTAATTACGCGGATAGAAATGTAGAATAAAATCATGAAAACAAAATTTTTTTAGGGCGGTTCCCCTACGGCTAAAGAGGGGATGATTTTTTTTTATCTCCATTATACCATCGTGTGGGGTATCATTTGATAGGTTTTTCAAAAATATTATGAGTGTGTGAACATCATATTTTGATTTAGGGATCCGTTTGTGAAATATTTGACTTTAAAGTGCAAAATTTTGTCAATGTGGTGAAAATGCTATGTGAAAATACCTTCGTATACCGCTTCACTTCTTGACAGTCGAGCAGTGAAGCGGCATGTGGGACTTGGACCCACTAAAAACACCCCGGTGCCTCTACATACCAATACTGAAGAGGTGGGAACGGTGGAGTTACCACCAATCTTCCACACTCTCCAGCCACGGCAGTGACCTTCAAATGTCACCCTGCATCGAGTATAATTACTCCGCCTGCCTTAAATAATAGCCTCTTAAAAACGCGGACGATGGACCGATTACCAGGTCCATCGCCAGCCATTATCAAGGGGGCATAAGATGGGCATAGGCCCTTCTTCTCCGGCCCGGCCGACAGAGCTTGTTGTTGCTCTGCCTCTTCTTTCATTGGCATTATAGTCTCGCTGAATATCTATGCTTTATTGTGACCTAGGGCGCGATTTTCTTCACGCCATAAAAAGCCCCAGAAAGAATTTTTGCCGCTAGATCCCATGGCAAGGACCCAACAAGAATAGAAAGAAACAGTGCGATATCCTCGTATTGTACAAATAGCCCTTTGGGGTCTACGCAACAACATTATGCTCTCCTTTTTTAAATCATCTGCGCATATTGGGACTCCATATAATGCCATCGACCGTACGACACCAGTATAGAGGCGTCGCGCGGGTGTATTGGGTCCTATTAGGCAGTATCCTGGACGACGCACGCAGATGCCGATTTCAAGAGTTTCGGAGCCATATTCTTGAAATGATCGGAAAACTTCCATTTGGCATCCAGGATTAGGCTTTATAGTTCTAGGGTTCATTCAGGCGAGGTACTTCATAGTTCCACCAATAGCGATATTGACCCCACCTACCACTAAGCTCGCATTTTCTGGCGGTGCATGTCTAGGACGATAAAAACATAGGGCATGGGATGCGGAACGCCACATGACATTTCCCAGCATCGCCATCCTTCTTTCCCTGGGTACTCGACGTGCCTTTCTGACAAGTAGGAGTCCACAATACACAGCACACTCTACATACACACCCTAGTAAACAGCTCTTAGGAGATGCAGCCGAGAACTGGCTTCCATCGGCGGAACATTCTCTAGCTGTCAGTCTTTTTTAGAGAACAGTGCACTTGCGGATTTGGGATAGGAAATAGAATTAAATAAATGGAAACCAAAGTGGACTATTGCACCAGTTGCTGCTACCGCTTGTCGTGAACTGATTGGTGCAAGCCACGGTGCGGTGTTAGGTGCAGCTGTCAAAATTCAATTAAAATGAACCAAATTATGCCACTGTGGTGGAAAATGTCGGTAATATAATAAAATAATTGGTTAAGTCCGTATTGGACCACCATTGTAGAGTTCCGAAGGTGCCTGCCTGCCTACTCTGTACAAATGTGGATACATCAACTCAAATTAACTCCCAGCTTTATTTAACTAATGACTATAATACAATGTATATATACCATACCAAGTTGCTCAGGACAGAGACAAATGGCACTCGATGGAGGAGGCCTTTACCCACAGAGGGGTTCTAAGTTAATTTTTATTTTATTTAACGTTTTTTCTTTTAATTTTGTTGTTTTAAATTCTATTATTTTTATTTTTTATAATAGTAGATAGTAATAGTCTTTCTTTTAACTTAGAAATAAAAAGGCTTTTTATTTTTATTTTATTTTTATTTATTATTTATTTATACCATACCATCATATTCAATGAAATATGTTCCTACAAATATTTTTCATACTAAAATCGATTTTGTAATTTTATCGTCTATTACTAGTTAAAGTGTAAAGCCTACATAATAGTGATAGTTTTCCTTTTAAATTCATTATCTTTACTACGTATCCTGACTTTTTCCCGTATCCACCGACAACTATTTTCCTATTCTCAAGGGGGGACACTTGACTCTTAACAAAATTTTGCACTTTAAAGTCAAATATTTCACAAACGGATCCCTAAATCAAAATATGATGTTCACACACTCATAATATTTTTGAAAAACCTATCAAATGATACCCCACACGATGGTACAAACGAGATAAAAAAAAAATTCCCCTCTTTAGCCGTAGGGGAACCACCCTAAAAAATTTTTTTTTTCATGATTTTATTCTACATTTCTATCCGCGTAATTAATATGTATATCTATACCAAATTACAACTTGATAGCATTAATAGTCTCTGAACTAAGTCTCGGACAGACGGACGGACAGCCAAACGGACAGACATGACGAAACTATAAGGGTTCCATGTTTACTTCGGAACCCTAAAAATACTATTATTTATTCATCAGACCATAAGAGACAGTCAATAACTAAGTAAAGTACATATTCTGTATATTTTGCATATAAAACCAAATTAATATGTCAACAAAATGATGAGAAACTAGACTACTGTAAAAGTTCCTAGGCACCGCCGCGTACCATGGCCGATTTTTTTCAGAAACATTTATGATAACTTTATATATTAAAGTATATATTTTTTTAAAGCTAGATAAATATCCTTTAATATAGTATTTTTTATTTGCACAAAATTTAGGATTATCAAAAATATTGACAGTTGAATAAAAAAATAACAAACCGATTTTGATATTTTCGTCAATATTTTCCTTTTTTTCTATTAAACTATACACTAAATGTCTCAAAAATGAATTCCTCATGCCTGATTTACTAGAAAATGACACCAAACTCGAGGTGGTAGGTAAATAGAAGCTGATATGATTTTTTAACTAAAGCGCGGCGGCGTGTACCTTTGAATGCCCCCCCTACCTACCCACCAGGGGGGAGTGGAAGGCTACCGGGCTAAATTAGCTTAACTTCATGTATATAACACCTGTGCCAAGTGAATTCTTCCGATACCAAAATTTGCAGGTTCCATACATTGGATGACACTACTTCCCGGGCTATTAATGGATTATACGACTGCAAGACCTACAACTAATGAGGATTGTAAGAGGTTGTAATAAGTATTACCATCGATAAAATATTAGTACCTATAGATGGATATTCACGTACATTGAATCTGTACCTCACCAAAGTTGTATTATACTTAGATGGCGCCACTGAGAAGTACATCATCTCGGTTTTCATGAAAATTCCGTGTGTCGCTGCAGTCGTAGTTCAAATACCATACGAGTTAGTTAATATTCAGAGGCAATAGATGGCACCCCATCTCTACAACTACAGTAGGTACCTACCTATGGCAATAGATGGCACCACCATCTCTACAACTACAGTAGGTACCTATCTATACGAATAATAATCGACGTCTACACTACATGCACGAAACGACTATAAAATTACTTATTTATATGTAGGTAGGTCATCGAGATATTTTACTACGTACTAGAGGAGACGCCGAAATACATCGGCGCGTAATCATACGCCAGCCGGCGGCTCTTCGCTCGCTCAGACGGTCGCTACGCAAGCTCTTTGAGTGTTAAGTCTTGCTTGCTCGTGATCAAAAAATCGTGAATTTTCTTCGAAATACGCCCGCGTTTATTACGATACCGTATCAATAATACGAGCAATACATGGAAGTGGGATGGAGTAACTTTCCTTCGGTGAGTTACTAGATAATCATTTTTTAACTTAATTTGTGCTAAATATTATTAGCGGACGCCATGATTGCCCATGACGCGTCATTTGTCATAGACTAAGAATTCAGATAGAACAAGTGTAGGTAGAATAACCTGTAATTTCTTGTTATACCTAGCCTACCTTATAAAAGTGATACCATTTTAATAAAATATTATTTATGTACTAACATTGTATTATGTTTGTTTTAGCCAAGAAGCAAAAACGTGGCATCAGAATAATAATCGTTTATCTTCTAAGAGGCAAAAATTAATTAAACTTATATTGTTTGAAGGAATTAAATAAATATTACTCACTGAAAAATTATATGGCGTTTATTTTTTTGTACCTATCAAAACTAAAAGTATAATTTGTAATTAGTCTACTGTGTTCTAATTACACGCGAACGAAGTCGCGGGCATAAACTAGTATGCAATAAAGAAACAAACATCAATTTGTTTTGTACCTACCAAGTTTTATTCAAAAGATTTGGTAAGTTCAAAACGCGAAACAGATGTCCACTCTGTGGTGTTTGTTATAATCTTGAGTCGCAAGTAAACAATAGCCTTGAAGCGCTGTAGCGCTGCTTGTTTCTGGACACTTTAATTATTGCTCCAGCGCTGCAGCGGATTTATTTTAACTTTTACAAAAACGGGACACACATTTTATTTGGAGTAGCCAGGGACTGGATATCGATATTTTCAAAATACCGATATTTTGACGAAAATATCGATAACGGAATCGATAACTGAAGTAAATACCAATATTTTTATCGCTATTATGGTGAACTGGTATAAAAGTATCGATCATTTTTATCGATACACCTAGGCTGCGAGGCGACGTTGCTAGATCGTGCACGTCATGTGTACCGCGGCCGCCAGCGTTCGCCGAGCGCGGGACGGCACGGTACGGCAAACAGCGCGCTCGCATGAGCATTCATTTATTTGATGTTTTGTTGTCACAGATAACCCCCAATAGATTCAGTATCATTCAATTCCTGTTCGCGTCGAAAAGTCGAAAGTCACCAAACTTAGAGGAAGTACGCGGGGGTCGGGAGCGGCAGCTGACGTCAACGAGAAAAGGACACACATATACTTGATACTTGGGAAAGTAAGAGATGCTTGCAAAAGACATCAACGACACCCCATTTTGGTACTCTAGTTCGCAATGTTTCACATAGTTCGACCATTATAATGTGAACTCTGCACGTAATTTTATTAAATTAATTAATAAACTTACCTGTGGAAAGTTATACCATCCTTTTGGAGATTTGATATCCTTGATGATTTTCTGTACCATTTTATGGAACATGTACTCATTTTTACACACTCAACGAACCTAATAGATTTTTTCGGAAATTTTCACAAAACAATCTCACAGGTCTGAGTTCTGGTCGCAACTAATGAAGCAATTTCATTTATACGTGAAAAAGCATGTAAGTGCGGTGACCACGGACGCCCATACAAGCGGAATCTATTGGGGGTTATCTGTGTTTGTTGTAGTACTCTCGCGACTACCTACTTTTGTATGTTGTGAAAATATTGTGCAAAATAAATAAGACAACTATAATACGAGTATAGAATAAATGACAAGTGTGAATTAGAAATAGAGGGTACCTAATAATACTGACAAATGATATAAAATTAATTTTAATGAATATGCGAAAAGGATTTCATATAGCTTTTGCCCGCGGCTTCGCCCGCATGAATTTTACACGAGAACAGTGCTTTTACTCGGTATGAAAGGTACGCTCTATGTCCTTCTCCGTACTTCTAACTATGAGTATGCGCAGAAATAGACAAATTTTTATTCGGATATTTTTACTCGAATTATCTATCATACGAATAAAATTTTATCCGTGGAAATTCATTCGCGGTTAATTTATATACGAATAAATCATCCGCGGATAAATTGGCCTCGAATAAATTATCCGTGATATTATCCGTCATTGGAATAACGAATAAATTACGACATCATTTTCATAAGTACAATCGTTTTAGGTAAGTAATGCTTGCTTGTTTTTGATGTAAAACATCTGTCGTCTGGCTTCTGACAATCTATAGGAGTGATTTCGTAGTGTTAAATAAATTTAAACTTACCAAACCAAAAATTTGTTTTTTACCAAGAAACAAAGTAATGCCGAAAATTTTGGACCGACCAAGTGAAATATATATTTATACTTCAATTGAAAGGCAAGTGATATTAAACCAACGGGCAATTTCAATAGGGGACCGGACAACTTTTTTTATTTACGCTTCTTTGAAATATCTCACATTAATAGAATTATCCGCAAAAGAATCACATCCATAACCAAAGTATTTCCCAAGATATAGCAAAAAACAATTCACATTTTTAAGCGATATTTGGGCGATACCAAAACGCCCCTAACTAATCGTGCATTCATATGACGTCACGCGTAGAAAATGGACTTTCCCTAAAAGTTTGAACTCTAATAAATCCGCTCAGGAGAATAAATTTGTGCTGAAAAGTCGCAAAATGTGTTTAATTATATGTATTCTATAATAAAATAACATATTTTTAACAATTCTCATACCTTGGCCGGTCCCCTATTGGTCGGATTATACGTCAGCGATAAAAATCTGAATGTAAACATTTGGCGCATCATTTAGAAAAAGATCCGTCATCATTTATTATTTTATTCTCATTTCATGCTATAATATTTTATTATCCTAACTTCCTAACTAATATTATAAATGCGAAAGTGAGTTTGTTTGTTTGTTTATTTGTTTGTTTGTTTATTTGTTTGTTTGTTTGTTACCTATTCACGCTTCATCTACTGAACAATCTTCCTGAAATTTCGCATACACATAGTTAGAAGTACGGAGAAGGACATAGGGTACCTTTCATCCCGGTAAAAGGCACGGTTCCCGTGGGAAATTCACGCGGGCGAAGCCGCGGGCGAAAGTTAGTATGTAATAAAAATGGTGGCATATGTTTTTCATTCTAAAATAAATATAAACAATGGTATTCTCTTAAATTTAGCAATCTAAAAGTTGTTTTTAATATTTTATTGTTTGATTGTAATGACTGTTCTACATTATATGAATTTTATTCCTAATTGGCTCATATTATTGTCATCCACTATTCTTTGTTTACAAAGTTTCTACGATCTATTGGCGCATGACGGGGCCTTTAGGTACCTATAGCTGTTTCTATATTTCAAAAATATTTGTTTGGTGCTGTTTCTCATTCTGGCAATGAGTGTTGCCAGCATTATACGTTTTCCCATTTTCGATGGAAATTACGCATAAGTAAAAAATATGTAAAATGGCAAATTTAAAAATTAATATGATAAATATTTAATAAAATAGCTATAAGCTATAATTTAAGTTGGGGCGAAAACACATTGTTTGTTTGTATGTATGTTTGTTCTTCGATAACTCTAGAACGGTTGAATTAATTTCGATGATATCAAGAATACGTGTAGCAACTATCTATAGAATTTTTAATTTCGTTGCGCAACAAAATCGATTCAGTCGTTTTTGAGATATACGCATATTTTTAAAATAATAATCGCGATGTCTAAGTTCGCGGCGAACCACTAGTTATTTTTATAAATAGGCAATAAAAAGTACTCTACGAGTATGAAAAGTAATTGATACTACAGATATTTACTCACTGATAAGGGTTTAAACAAAAATATAACTCGAGTAGGGAATTTTTTTGTTACAATTGGCAACACAACTTTCGAAGTACTTAAAAAATGATAATTTGTTTAAAATTTTAGATTTTTAGATAGAAAGTACCTACCTACTGTTGCATGGACTCGTAAACTAAATATAATAATTATGCAAGTGTGTGGTAGAGATCTGAACACAAAAAGACGTGTATTGTACTTACGTGGGAAATGTGATTCATATATTACGTTCACTGCGTTTCTTATAGTTTCTGCTGTAGCTCACCGTGTTGTAAACTTTTAACACGAAATACAAGTTCTAATATAGATTTACACTTAAAATATCACGCGAAACAATATCTCCATTCCAATATACTAGTGGTTCGCCGCGCGAATTTAAAATTTACGCATTTTTTATTTTTAAAATATGCGTATGCATCGGTAAGTACATATATCTCAAAAACGGCTGAATCGATTTTGTTGCGCAACGAACTTAAAAATTCTATGGATTTGCTACACGTATTCTTACATACATACATACATATAATCACGTCTTTATCCCTTACGGGGTAGACAGAGCCAAAAGTCGTGTGACTCGAAGGCCACGCTTAGCTAAATAGTGGGCTCTCTGATGGAATGGAGATTCAGGTATAGTTGCCAGCCCATCGCCTATGAGTGGAGGAATCCCCAGTTTAAACCCCTTTCCCTCGATTGACTTTTACAATCTGCACGGGAAGAGAAGCAGCTGGCACATTCTATGTTTTTTCTTCGCTCCCAGACCAGCATGGAAGCAAATTAATTCAACGGTTCGAGAGTTATCGCGGAAAAAAACATACTTTTGAATTGTAATCTAATGAAAAATCTGTCTCCTCAATATTATTTTAAAATGACTTTTTTTTTCAAATATAAGGATTTATTTGCAATTTTTAATTTTATGAATATTGATTTCTTATGAAATGGAATAAATAAATACATGAATGCCCGAAACCTTAGAATTGCGCCATCTAGTGAATTTGTGTGGTACTATTACGCGATTTGCTTTGATCAAGCTTTGTTGCTTCTAATTTTAACGACAAAATAGACAAAACACGCGAGAACAGCGAGATTGATACTCGTAGCGACATCTAGTTAGTCCAGGAACAAGTAACAGTCAGGCACATTTTGATATATGAAGAATATCTGTCTATACTTGTTAATATTTTGTCGATGGTATTACGCAGCATAGCAATTGAAACGAAACGAGTCGCAATAAATATTACGATATTCCATTAACAACTAATTTGCAACTACCGACCGCTAAGAAATTAAAACGGGCATACATCACCTAGGAAACCTAAGTATTGCATAAATCAAGGTTGCATGGAAAATATGGACAACCTGTATGGCGGACATTAAGACCGAATCGAAACCGGGACCTTTCAAAGCGAAGCTTCCCGCTGCGCCGGAGCGTTTGCGACATGCGCCTACCAGGCGAACAGAAACGCAGCGTGAGTCGGCCTTTAAACCTCTGATGCTGCAATAAATCGCATTTTAAAACCTTCCCCACGTCTCTGCGCGCCTGGTACATCCACGGCAACTATTTCAAGTTAAATGGACCAAATAACTGCTTTGATAGCCCGCGCTGGACTCTGTCCGGCGTTTTAACGATTTTTCGCGAGGAAATTTCCGTTTTCGTTTGAAGTTATTGTTATTGTTGTGCGGTGCTCGCCATGCCTCATAATGGTTAGCCCCGTTTTGCGACTTCCGTTTTATTCGTTCCGCACTAAATGTACGCGGATAATTTAATGAGTCGAAACTACTGAAAATAATATTTGCCCGACCGGTTGCAGTACCCCGTCCATGAAAATGATAGGTTGCGTAATAATGCGGAAATATTGATTGTTGGATCAGAATAAGACAATTTCTGCAAGTAGACCTCTTAAAATTGGAAATTGCATTCCTGATAGATGAATCCATACTTGTAAACGTCTTATTTCCCTACTTCATGGACTCCTGATACAAACAATTTACTTACTTCCTAGTTTTTCCTGCCCTCCCGATAAAAAAATGACTTGCTCGTCTTGAATATTATGTTCCCCTAGTACATACTTCCTAAACTCCTGGTACCAGGATTATTTGTATAACCATCATGTATTCCCAATATTGTTGATCGCCTAGTACATGAAATAACACTTGGCTTCTGAATTCATTATACATCATTTTTCCTGGAATCCTGGTACACGAATTAACGACTCACTTGGCTTGTAAACGTTATGGTTTCCTAGTACTTTTTCCTTGTCTGCTAGAGTTGCTATTGTAATAGAGAAAACTACCTAATTCAATCATTAACCAGGCTAGATGATTATGAACTACCCCACCAGAGAGGATGGACTATTTTATGCAAATAAAAAAAAATTAAGAAAAAAAGTAGAGCGACTCCCGTGTTAATTTAAAACGTAACACATGGTTCCGTTTCGTTCAGTTTTACGCAACGATAGTGTGTAACATTTTCCAGTCGTTGGTCGTGCGGAGAGCGATCTGTCGGTCAGGATGAAATACGGTCAGCAAATTTAATACAATTTTACAAAATTTGAAAATTTACAATCGTCAATTCTTTTTAGATAGTATTTGTTTCATTTCCTTGATATTTACTGTTTTCCAGGGCTTCATCCACATGAAGCCCTGAAGGAAAAAGAGACAAAAATAGATATTCTATCTTTCTTTCTTATAACCAATAACAAAGAAACCTTGCGATGTCCTATATGTCCAGTTATATATCATATTACCCTAATACATTATTCATAATCTGAAACGTCATGATTTGTTCTTAGTTCTTACTGATCTCCTAGTACTTAAATGAAGTAGCCAGCAAAGATATTCAATACTGTCTGTACCGTCCACAGACAAACTTCTAGATGGATACAGAATTTCTTGTGATTGACTCAATGGCACGGTTTAGTAGCTACTCGTACCTTTATGAACCGCTCTCAGTGCGTAAAAATAAAGAAAGACGATGGCAGTGTTTTATTTTCTGGTGTTAAAACCTATTGACAGCGGCGTTCCCCAGGGATCCATACTTGGTCCGTTTGTTATTTCAAATAATACTTTTATGGTGCTAAATCCGTCTATTCATATGAAACTTTCAACTTTCTATTTCCGAAAAACCTGAAAATGTTAATACTGCAATAAAAAATATTAATAATGTAACATCCAGTATAAACGCGAACTTTCAATTCAATCATAATCATTTATTCCTTAAAAATATGAGTCTACAAATAACATAGTATCAAACATATTTTGCCAGCTGAGGCGTAGAAAATTACAATGTTGTCAATATAAAATAATAATAAAAAAAACTTTAAATGTCAAATGAAATTACAATTATAATTAATAATAATGACATAATTTTATGAATTACCAACGTAACATTATATATTTTTTTTATAGAATATAGTAGGCAAACGAGCATGCGAGTTGCCTGATGGTAAGCAATCACCGCAGTCCATAGACACCAACGACCCAAGAAGGTCACTGATGCGTTGCAGACTTCTTTATTTGCTCAAAACAGCAAGTGGAAATTCTAGTTATCTATTACATTATATATCTGTGTTATCGCTACTCGCTACTAGTCCGCTGGCCGACCGTACCGGTTCGCGTCGCGTTTTTCACCGCTCGCTGATGGACGCGCGATCGCGACGCGGCGCGACTCGCGATTTAGTTGCGGCGTGCGAGTTTACTGCTCGCGGCCAGTGATTTATGCGGCCCGCACTGTACATGGTTGTTTAGAGCTAGGTTTGACATTGTAAATGGGAAGCACACATCTATTGATGACATTCATAAATTTATCTCTTTCGTCATTGATAACATCGCAGATTTTCTAAACATTTTTTTTGTTAATTTCAGTTGACCCCTGATACCATAAAGCTAATTTAAATAACTCTATGCCTGATACATAAAATAATACTTTGATATAGATTACAGACCTACATCAAATTTTTAAATAATAATGAAAATATTTTTGAAGTAATTATCAAAGCCGCTAATCTGAATGATTTTTGGGCTTTTGATAATCAAGTTTATATGTATATTAAAGAATGATTTATTTTCTATAAGACATCGCAACTACAGTTCACTTTAAAATAAATATGCCATTCCACACGCCAGTTCAAATAAAGAACTTGTAATAAGATGCAACTTTATTTCAAACTAGCAATTGTAAACAAAAGCAAAAATGGTCCTTCATCCGGATATTTCAACATTTTCACCGAGAAACGCGGCTCCGCGGGGCGGTGTGTTGAAAGAGATTATTCAATCAAGCGGCTTCATTACAAGTCGCATCAGCGATGTTAAAAAGGCACATAAAAGGGATTGCAATTTCTTTATTACCTCATTCCGATTCTGTCTGTGACGGCCATGTCAATATAAGAAACACAAGATAGATGTCGCCACTTCACTATGCTTGACTAATGAAAACGACCATTTCAGCGTAAGTGACAACTCACGCCAACGCGTTTTCAGTTCTATTGTTCTGAAAATATAGCTTATTTTTATAATTAGGTTTATTAAACATTACTAGGGATGTTCGAATTTCGGATTTAAAAACTAAACGCGGAGAAATACGAAACTTGTGTTACTGGCTGGAAGATGAAAACTCGAATGATTCCATTTATGAATTACGACTGTTCAATATACGGCATAAACTGATTGTTTACATGAATATACCCATCACTCTTCCACTCATTGATTACGTATAGCTGCATCTCACATTTTGGTACGTGACCGGACATTCAGATGTTCGCTTGGCTCGGATAATGGTGGTCGGTTTGACAATAACATTAGTTCCGAAGGGACCCACTTTGATTGGATTATTGAAAGATGTCGATATGTTCTGATTTATGGGTTCCTGGTTTGATTGGCCACTCTATTAAATAACAGTGGGAATAATTTAACTTTCCTTTGAGATTAGGCTTAAACTTTGCATGACGACATCAGTGGCAGTCCACTGACTGCCACACTGGAGGTCCCGGGTTCAATCCCCGGTCGGGTCAAGATGGAAAATGATCTTTTTCAGATTGACCTGGGTTGCATTGCAGATTGCAGATTTTTGTGGGTCTTGGATGTTTATCTATATATGTATCCTATCCTACTATAAATGCGAAAGTTTGGATGTGAGTTTGTGAGGCTGTTTGTTACTCAAACACGCAAAATTTCGATGAAATTTGGTATACGGGTAGAAAAATACCTGGAATAGCACAGGATACTTTTTATCCCGAATTTATATTTTAAAAATGGTAACATTTGTTAGGGCAATGTAAAAGACTCACCTTAGGCAGCTTGTGAGACCTCGCGTGGCGACTGAAGACACTCATGACATTTGCGGTTTTTGATGAAAGAAGGTACAGACACCAACACTAACCTTTAACAGCTATAGCTTAGCTAGCCAAACGATAATACTATCTATTTTTCATGGAGCGACCACGCCGCGCGCGCACGTTATGCTTCCATGTTCAAAAAGAGATTTTTGCAACATTTCTTCTTTTTTGACAGTTCTACCGCGCGAAGAAGTTTAAATCGCACGCACTGACGTTTCGTTTCTATTGTCTATGTCATTCAGGAATGAACGTCTATCGAAGTTTGAAGCGTTAAGTGATCAATTTCAAATTTTAATACTCTTTAATCAAATTTCATTTAAGGCCATGTCATAGCACACATTCGAAAAATATGTAATTTTTCATGAAGAAATTTACCTAATTAGAGTTTAATTACGAAATGGAAAAATAATACAGGATATAGATTATGATCTCTATTAAGGTTTCAATCGTATACTTTTTAATAAAAATACATATTTTTGGCTTAATTAATTCATAAAGGCACCGAAAATTTAGAAAATATTTCAGCTTTCAAGTCATAAAACTTAAAATTTTCAGCGATAGTCTTAATCGAGCACTTTTGTTTTTAGCCTAATATTTTTAAAGATATTTAACAAATAGTTGCTAAATCGGTACAAAATCTGTTCGATCCTGCCAACGAAAGTAGAACATTGTGTTGTGCAAAAAACGACGAAAAATCTTATTGCAACGCACACACGGCGCGGTTAAGCGCATATGAATTTTGTTTTTTGCAGCTCAGGTTGGACCTCGTCTCACATCATATATTTGGAATTTGAGAAATTGGAAGTTATATGATCTGGAGGCAAGAAATTTTACTCTTTCGCCATTATTTGGATGTTGTGGGTTGTGCCTTGTATTGTATATTTAAAAAAAACCCTTGGATGCCAAACAAGATCCTTCTCGGGTCACCGAACCATCGCATCAAAAAAATACTTGTACTATAGACCATAGAGTTAGGTAAATCCTGTCATGACTTTGTACTTATCCTAGCAATAGTCCTTCTAGCAAGGACAATACCAGGGCGGCAGACTTTGGCAGCAGTTACTATAGCTGTTATGTACTCTGGGAGTCGGGTTTAAGTACATTTCCTTCATTTCGAAATTCCCGCTCACAATCATTGTAGCAATTTTCCGGGGCATCCGTCGTGAGAGGCCGCGGGGGCGATAGTCCAGGAGCTAGGTTGTATTCTGACGGAAATATGAAAGTCTTTTTTTGGGGTAAAAACGTAAGTAGGTTAAGATGTTGTTCACTATAAAACGTTCCTGTTTAGTTATTATTATATGTGACTAGACTAGATTTTGCCCGCGGCTTCGCCCGCGAGAATTTTCCCACGGGAACAGTGCTTTTTACCGGGATGAAAAGTGCCATATGTTCTTCTCCGTACTTCTATACGTATACGAAATTTCAGGAAGATTAGTTCAGTAGATAAAGCGTGAAGAGTCACAAACAAACTCACTTTCGCATTTATAATACAAACTTTTGCCCGCGGCTTCGCCCGCGTGAATTACCCACGGGAACAGTGCTTTTTCCCGGGATGAAAGGTACCCTATGTCTTTCTCCGTACTTCTAACTATGTGTATGCAAAATTTCAGGAAAATTGGTTCAGTAGATGAAGCGTAAAGAGGTAACAAACAAGCAAATAAATAAACAAACTCACTTTCGCATTTATATATTAGTTAGGATAAGGATACTTTCAATCTTACATTTTTGTTTATTTTTTTTATTTTTTTTTATTTGATTTATTTATATATTTTTTTTTATATATATATTATTTTATAGCTTAAATTATAGAATCGATTGTATATCTTTCTATTCTTCTCAATTTCGTGTTTAAAATCATTTATTTTGTGAACATAGGTATAACAGGTCCATGGTATATGTACCGAAGATCCAACTGACTATACTATTTTTTTCTAGCATAATGCATAGTGGGGGCTAATTGGTGAAAAATTAATATCTTATAATAATTCTATCATAATATCTCAATAAGCGAGTGTATTATTATTATTTGTGTGCGTGTTGTGTTCACATCGAAAGGACTTGTCACAGTTGTCACTTTTACATTATTTTTATACTTTTAATTGTGCTTGTTACTGTGTCATGTTCATGTCAGTTTTGTGAACCTAATAATATCTAATTATTTAGAAATAAAAAACACGACTGACAACTTACATAGTCTATGTCACTCGGAAGACTGCAAGGAATCTAACAATACCTCTCACATCAAAATCTGTTAAGCCGTTCAGGACTTATGGTGGAATAAAGAAATTTTACATACATGAACCCTGAAAACATAACACTCTTTTTTTGGTCAGTCGTGTAAAAAGAACTCTGGATTTTCCTCCCGTTCCCTGGACTACTGGGGGGCGGGCAGCGGGGCGTGCGCGGGGCGCGGGGTTGCAGTGACGTCGCCTGAGCGTGTGAAAATTACATTCCGAGAGCGCCTCGCGTATCTATCACTGGCAAATTTAACTTCAGCGGAATCTACAATAACGGGTATGAGTCGCATGCTAAAACGAAAACTATCGTGTGCGAGAAATATTCGCATTCGAGTTTTCGCGCTCGTAATGTTAGGATTATTTGTGATATTTTTCCAATGTTAAGTGTAGCGGTGGTGTTCGAGTAGCTAGGACGTCCGCCGGCAATAGTGGTCAAATTAAAAGAAAAACAGGAAAAACAAAGTAAAAAACACTGTATAAGTACATGAATACGATAAGGCCACACCGGAGGTCCCGGGTTCGATCCCCGGTCGGGTCAAGATGGGAAATGAATGATCTTTTCCAGATTGAACTAAGTCTAATGTTTATCTATTATATGTTTTTGTCATAAAATATAGTATCGTAGAGTTAGTATTCCATAAAACAAGTCTCGAACTTACTTTGGGGCTAACTGAATTTGTTTGATTTGTCCGTATTTATTATTATAAATGGGTTTGAATCCCACTTCCGCATCATGAATTTGTATACCAATCTGACTCTTGTATGGTAGTTCTCATAGACCACCACTTGCTTCCAGTGAAGGAAAACATCGTGAGGAAACTACTCTAGTTGATGATTCATCAGCTGTGTGTGACAAAGAAATTATTTGAAAAACATTTTGTTTTGCAAATGGCAACAACTGACTACTACACGTAGTGTATTTTTGGAATAAAATGTATGCGTTTAGCTTTTAACTATGTACCACAGGCCAAACATTTTATGCTTATAAAATGTTTGGCCTGTGGTGTGGCCCTAGAATAGCACCAACCCATCTCTTCCCGTGGGTGTCGTAAGAGGCGACTAAGGGATCTAAAACACCGGAGGATGGGCAGCAGCATCTTTCCGCGTACTATGACATCACACTGCGATCGCCAACCCGCCTGCCAAGCGTGGCGATTACGGCAAAACCCCCCTATGGTTGTTACACCCATAACACGGCCCCTAGTCCCCGGCGGCCCCGCTATCCCGGACTCTGGTAGCGGTCACGGTAACGGCGGGGCAGGGGGTGCTAAGAATCCCCGGCAGATGCCAGGCTACCAACCCCGACGACCTTTGGCCCTGGCAACTTATAACACGTGCACACTGCGGACCGACGAGAAGCTCGCTGAACTGGAGGAAGAATTGAGCAGGTTACGATGGGATATTGTAGGATTATGTGAAGTCCGAAGAGAGGGGGAGGACACCATGATCCTCAAGTCCGGAAACCTGCTCTATTTCCGGGAGGGCGACCAACTGTCCCAGGGTGGTGTCGGGTTTATCGTCCACAGGTCCCTCGTCAACAACGTGGTCCAGGTCGAGAGTGTTTCGGCGAGGGTAGCGTACCTTGTACTCAGAATTACCAAACGGTATTCGTTGAAGGTAATACAAGTATACGCACCGCCCTCATATCGCTCCGACGACGAGGTAGAGACTATGTATGAGGATATTTCTAGAGCCATACATAGCTCCCAGGCCCACTATACCGTTGTGATGGGGGACTTTAACGCGAAACTGGGCAAACGAAGCGATGATGAGCTGAGTGTGGGGAATTTTGGATATGGAAGGAGGAATGCACGTGGTCATCTGCTGGCCGGCTTTATGGAGAAGGAGGGCCTCTTTATGATGAACTCCTTCTTCAAAAAGCCAAAACAGCGAAAGTGGACATGGTTGCATCCTAATGGCGTTACAAAAAATGAGATTGACTTCATCTTGTCGACGAAGAGGCACATATTCAATGATGTCTCTGTGATCAATGCCGTAAAAACAGGAAGCGATCACCGATTGGTAAGAGGCACATTGAATCTTAGAATAAAACTCGAAAGGTGTCGACTGATGAAGTCTACGCTCCGACCAGCGCCTATCCAGCTCCAAAACACCGAGAGCTTTCAGCTCGAATTGCAGAATCGCTTCGAATGCCTGGGAGACTGCGAAAATCTGGACGATTATAATGACAGGTTTGTGCAAATTGTCCAATCAGCTGGGTCTAAGGCTTTCAAAACCCGCCGTTCAAAAGGAACCAAAAAGATCTCGGACCTCACCAACAAACTCATGGAAGAAAGACGAAACTTGGTTCTGCAGTCCTCTGACGATGCTGCTCAGTATCGGCGTCTAAACAGACAGATCTCCAAGTCCTTAACTCGTGATTTACGCCAATTCAATACAGACCGTATTGAAGAGGCGATCAAGCGAAATAAGGGCTCAAAAGTGTTTGCAAGGGATCTGTCTGTTGGTCAAAGCCAACTGACCAAGCTGAAGACTGAGGATGGCAGAATCATTTCGTCGAAGCCAGAGCTGTTGGAAGAGGTTGAGAAGTTCTACGGACAATTATACACCAGCGTACGCACACCTGTCAGTAATCTGGCCAAAGATCCAAGAGCCAGATTGACCCGACACTACACCGAAGATATCCCGGACGTCAGCCTTTATGAGATTAGAATGGCTCTCAAACAGTTAAAAAACAATAAGGCACCGGGTGATGATGGAATCACGGCTGAGCTTCTGAAAGCAGGTGGAACGCCGGTATTAAGAGCTCTTCAGAAGCTATTTGATTCCGTCATACTCGAGGGACAAACGCCTACGGCATGGCACAGAAGTGTGGTGGTACTTTTCTTCAAAAAAGGTGACAAAACCCTATTGAAGAATTATAGGCCTATCTCACTTCTGAGCCATGTCTACAAACTGTTTTCGAGAGTCATTACGAATCGTCTCGCTCGCAGGTTTGACGACTTCCAGCCTCCCGAACAAGCCGGTTTCCGAAAAGGCTTTAGTACCGTAGACCACATACATACGCTGCGGCAGATTATACAGAAGACTGAGGAGTATAATCAGCCATTATGCTTGGCGTTTGTGGACTACGAGAAAGCCTTCGATTCGATCGAGACCTGGGCTGTGCTACAGTCTCTCCAACGGTGCCAAATTGACTATCGATATATCGAAGCGCTGAAGTGTTTGTACGAAAACGCCACCATGTCGGTCCGTCTCCAGGATCAAGGCTCCAAACCTATCCAGTTGCAGCGAGGGGTGAGACAGGGAGACGTGATATCTCCGAAACTGTTCACCGCCGCCCTGGAAGATGTTTTCAAGCTTCTGGACTGGAGCGGACTCGGCATCAATATCAACGGCGAGTACCTCACTCACCTTCGATTCGCTGACGATATCGTAGTCATGGCTGAGACCTTGGAAGACCTAGGCACAATGCTCGATGGCCTCTGTAGAGCCTCTCAACAAGTGGATCTAAAAATGAACATGGACAAGACGAAAATTATGTTTAATATCCGTGTCGCACCCACTCCTCTGAAGGTTGGAGACTCTACACTCGAAGTTGTTGACAATTATCTATACTTGGGACAAACAGTTCAGTTAGGTAAGTCCAACTTCGAGAAAGAGGTCAACCGTCGAATCCAACTCGGCTGGGCAGCGTTCGGGAAGCTTCGCGATATCTTCTCGTCCAAAATACCGCAGTGTCTCAAGACTAAGGTCTTTGACCAGTGTGTGTTGCCAGTAATGACATACGGAACAGAGACGTGGTCGCTTACTATGGGCCTCATAAGAAGGCTCAAGGTCACCCAAAGGGCGATGGAGCGCGCTATGCTCGGAGTTTCTCTGCGTGATCGAATCAGAAATGAGGAGATCCGTAGGAGAACTAAAGTAACCGACATAGCCCGCAGAATCGCGAAACTTAAGTGGCAGTGGGCGGGGCACATAGCTCGTAGAACAGATAGCCGTTGGGGCAGAAAAGTTCTCGAGTGGCGACCACGAACCGGAAAACGTAGTGTTGGCAGGCCTCCCACTCGGTGGACCGACGACCTGGTGAAGGTCGCGGGATGCGCATGGATGCGGGCAGCGCAGGACCGGTCGTTATGGAAATCCTTGGGGGAGGCCTTTGTCCAGCAGTGGACGTCTTTCGGCTGAGAGAGAGCTTTTAACTACAACAAACAAAACATATGTTTCTTAATTTATGCTGCATTTATGTTGCTGGCCATTATGATTTGATTAGAGCACAGAAATATTTTTTTTAATGTATCTTATATCTATGGATTAGAGATTGGTGTATATGTAAACTTTGTTTATTCTATTTACAAAAGATAAAACAAATAAAAAATACCTTCACCCGTCACAATGTAGAACGGGCTGAATATTTAACCTTACTCGGAGGTTAGGATAAAAATCGGTGTTCGTCGGTGTTGCCACTCAATAATTCAAGTGCACGGCTCGCGCTTTAAAATGTTGGAGTTTATGCCAGCCGCAGTAGATGCTTCTTCTTTGTTCTGAAGCCCTGGTACCTATTCTTATATCTGTCTGTAAATAAAAAAATATCTAAATCTGTCCAATGAAGGTGTTTTCTTCTTTATTCTGAAGCCCTGGTACCTATTTTATTAATCTATCTGTAAATAAAAATGAATATTTATCTGTCCAATGAAGGCGACGGCCATACTCATTTTCACAGCGTTTTCTATAACGATCAACAGTACTGAAAACCGATTAATTAGAAGCTGATCAACTATTTGTCTTCCCAACAGCTCAACGTGCACTTTTGCATTATTAGTTGTACGTATGTTGTACGTTGTACCCCGCTTCATTCCGGTAGGAATTTAAGACTATAAGTGCAATATGAATACAATAAAGACAATTTATGTTCCGAAACTGGGGGAACTGTCAAAAAGCGAGAGCAAAGCACTTCGAGCTCGCGCTCGGGTGCAATAAGAAGTAAGTAGGTTAGGTATCCTATGTAAATCAACAAATTGACTATTTTCGAAGACTTAACGGCTACCTATTTGACGAATTGGACTATTGAACTGTTTGACCAATGGACATTTGACGAGTTAGCAATTTTCGAAGACTTGATGAAATGATACAAAAGTTGATTTGACCAATTGAAGATGTGATTGTCAGTATTTCATTGTTTTACTAATTAGCATAAAAATTAGCGGTAAGAAACGCTTGACCAAATGTCACTTAACCAATTGGTACCTCATACATCATAATTTCAAGTTCCTACGTCCAGCGGTTTCGTCTCTGCATAGATATCCCAATTAATCAGCGTTTCATACTTATACACAAGTATATAGAAAGTTATGCGAAAGATTTCGCATTACATTTTCTTTGGTACCTATGTCATTAAAAGTACATAGCGTAGGAGAGCGCCACGTTTGGCAGAATCTGAAATAGTGCCGGCAATCAGAATCCCATTACCTAGTCTAGGAGACACACATTATAGTACGGGAGCGCGGTGCTAATATCGCTAGTTGAGGTTGCTGTGCCTCATTAGAGAAACCAGCAGTAAATAATACCTAAAAGGTTGAGAAATAGATTATCGACTGGTTCGGCTGTGTTGAATATATTCTTAACAGTTAATTAACTAAACAAATAAAAGATTGTTTATCTCCATTAGTTTAATTGTAAGGATATTCAGACTATACAGGGTGTTTTTTAAATCATTGGCATCCTTTCTACTGGTGAAAGTACTCATGAACATGAGCAACTTTGTGTATGGGACCGACTCAATCCGATGGAAAAAAAAATCTGCTGTTCCATACTATTTTCCAATACCTACTCACCCGAAATGTATGGAACAGCTGATTTTTTTTTCCATCGGATTGAGTCGGTCCCATACACAAAGTTGCTCATGTTCATGAGTACTTTCACCAGTAGAAAGGATGCCAATGATTTAAAAAACACCCTGTATTGTTTTACATTTATTTATTTTATTTTCAGTCTATCACTGTTTCTTGGTTTTCCTACTTGTCACAAAACCTTGTCCTAATCCTAACTAATATTATAAATGCGAAAGTGAGTTTTTTGTTTGTTTGTTACCTCATCACGCTTTATCTCCTGAACCAATCTCCCTGAAATTTCGCATACACATAGTTAGAAGTACGGAAAAGGACATAGGGCACCATTCATCCCGGGAAAAATCACTGCTCCCGTGGGAATTTCACGCGGGCGAAGCCGCGGGCAAAAGCTAGTATTATATAAATACTAGGTGTTGCCCGCGGCTTCGCCCGCGTGAGTTTCGCTTAGATGAAAAATCTTTTTGTTTTCCAAACTGTAGTAACCTAAACTCCAGTACTCAAAATTTCAGCCATTTGGTTATCCCGTGTCCCGCGGGAGTACTGGTAGTACAATCGCGTTGTTAAAATGAATCAAAAGTGATATTTCATTCAATTCGTTATCTACAATTTCCCGTGTACTACCACTCCCACCCCGAGTCCCTCTTTGTCCTATCCCGTGTCCAGTCTATTTATACGTCATTAGAAAATGCTCATCAGTTTGAACGACTTTTGCTAAGGCCCCATTTCCATTTATTTTTATAGAGTAGCTGGTCTCTTGGAGTTCTTCATCAGATGTTCCGTTATCTTCAATTTTTATACGTCAGCAGAAAATGCTCATCAGGTTGAACGATTTTGCTAAGGCGCCATTTCCATATATGTAATAGTGTTGTTGATAGCAGCCCCACAAGATTCCACTAACCACCTAGAGAATAAATACAATCACCTGACGATGGCTATATCAAACACGGCACGCGACGTCTTCCGACCAACACCTCGAGCGAAAAATCCTCTTAACCCTGAGACTGAAATGCTTTTAGAACAAAGAAGGAATCTTAATTCTGACTGCTATGGGACACAGCAACACCGTGACCTTAATAAGAAGATTTCAAAGGCCATAAGGCGTGACATACGTAATAGGAATACTGAGAGAATCCAACGACTCATAGAAGAACACCGTGGCCCTAAGATCTTCAAAAGAGCTACTAATAATGGGAGTAGTCGTCAACTTGTTAAGCTACAAAATAGTCAAGGGGAAATAGTTACGGAAACGTCGAAGATGCTTGATATAGTTGCTGGATTCTATGGAGAACTGTATGACTCACATACCAGCAAGCCTGAGACCTTAAGCCTCAACGACAGGAGAGCACCTCTAGTGAGACACTTCACTGAAGACATACCCGAAATAAGCATGTACGAGGTGAAACGAGCGCTTAAACAGCTAAAGCAGTACAAAGCTCCTGGAGAGGATGGCATTACCACAGAGCTGCTTAAGGCCGGCGGACGCCCAATTCTAAAAGAACTCCGGTACATATTTAACGAGGTGTTGTTTACAGGCGTTATTCCTACACAGTGGCATAATAGTCTCGTCGTGCTTTTCCACAAAAAAGGCTCAAAAGCGGATCTTAAAAACTATCGCCCTATTGCGCTGCTGAGTCAAATTTACAAAGTGTTTTCACGTGTTATCACGACACGTATTACGAAACGACTCGATGAACACCAACCTAAGGAGCAGGCAGGCTTTAGATCAGGATTCAGTACAATTGACCACATATTTACTGTAAGGCAAGTGATACAGAAAACTCATGAATATAACAGACCTCTCTACCTTGCCTTCGTAGATTATGAGAAAGCGTTCGATTCTGTGGAGCACTGGGCCGTGTTCGACTCTCTTCAACGATGTCGCGTCGATTACAGATACATCCAGGTTTTAAAAAACTTATACCAGTCCGCCACAATGACTACGCAGATACAAGGTGCTTCCACGACAGTAGATATCAAAAGAGGGGTTCGCCAAGGAGATGTTATATCGCCGAAGCTCTTTACTAATACCCTTGAAGATATTTTTTAAAACCCTGGATTGGAATAACATAGGTATCAACGTCGACGGACAATATCTGAGCCATTTGCGCTTTGCTGACGACATCGTTCTACTTTCTGAGACCACTGAAGATCTAGAAAAGATGCTCAACGATCTAAGCCAGGCGTCAAGGAAAGTTGGTCTTAAGATGAATCTGGAGAAAACGAAGTGGATAGGTCCAACGGACACCCAGATTCTAATAAATGGCACAACGGTGGAGAAAGTCAAAGACTACGTATATTTGGGTCAGAGAATCGGGTTGGAGAAGGACACGATGGAAAAGGAGATCGACAGGCGCATACAACTGGGCTGGGCGGCCTTTGGAAAATTGACAGATGTCTTTAAGTCAAAGATACCCCAGAGTTTGAAGTCCCGAGTATATGACCAATGTGTTCTTCCAGTGATGACCTATGCTTGCGAAACATGGACACTTACTGTCGGAACGGTCCACCGCCTAAAAGTGGCTCAGCGAGCCATGGAACGCTCAATGCTCGGAGTCACTCTGCGAGATAGGATCAGAAACGAGGCCATACGCCAACGTACGAAAATCACTGATATCAGTAAAAGAGTAGCGCGTCTAAAGTGGCAATGGGCTGGACATATCTGTCGCAGAGATGACGATAGATGGAGCCAGAGGATTCTGTTTTGGCGACCCCGTACAGGAAGACGAAGTGTAGGCAAACCAGCTGCCAGATGGTCGGACGATATTAAAAAGACGGCAGGGCCGACCTGGACCAGGATCGCCGCATCAAGATCGGAGTGGAGAACCATTCAAGAGGCATACGTTCAGCAGTGGACGCAAATATGCTGAGAAGAAGAATAGTGTTGCAGGGGCCCTATTTTTGAAAGTATGACATACCGCCGAAAACGAATAGACTATTATGTCGCACTCGTCCTATTATGTCACTAAAACATAAAAGCCGTATTTTTTAAATCACTCGTCTAGCAATGTTGCCAGTGGTATGAAAATAATGCGAGAAATAATTTCTGCTCCATTCTACGCAACGAAAACCGAATCGGTAACGAATCGTAAAAAAAATGTTCGTGAATTTTTTAATCAAAGAGAACGTAAGTGTTAAACGGAACGCAAAAATGAAATTCTAATAGACACCATCTATATCCATATCCGGTTGTCTATGTCATTCATGATTTTGACGTAAAAAACGTTCGACTACCAACTCATACGAAAACGAGTGGTCTAGACCACTCGTTGCGAATTATTCGACATAGACAATTCAAAAATACGGAATAATTGATATCGAATGAAAAATCATTCGGCTCACGCTTTTTTGGTGAGTCACACTTTCAAAAATCCCTGGTCTCTTGGAATTCTTCATCAGATGATCCTGATCTTCGATTTTCAAACGTCAACAGAAAATGCTCGTCAGATTGATAAACTATTGTAAAGGTACCATTTCCAAATTTCTTATAGTTTAGCTGTTCTGTTAAGGTTCTTCATGGTGTTGCAGTTTTCAAAATTAATTATAGCCTATATATTGCCCAGGCTTAATAGCTATATAACAAAAAAAGTTTCATTCAAATCCGTCCAGTACATAAAGACTAAATTTCAAATTTTTTTATTTGCTTTCTATTATTTCTATTTCAAAAACTGTGTATGGCGTGAGGGGTTAAGTGTCCCTCTATCTATTTCAGTCAAAAATACTAAATGTACAGACAAAATATTTTTACTGTTTTATTATAAGTATGTATAGATTACAAAATAACAATTAAACAACAGTTAACAATTAAATTACAGTTTTACAGCATAACATGGCATTATAATATGCCATATGCCATGTAATGTTGTAACTTTTAAATCGTCATATACTTAGTTGACGTCAGAAAATTACTTAATTACCACCGGCGCAATAAACTCCACTGCTGCATTTTCTCCAAAGACGTCACTTTAGAACATATGCGTCTTATAATTAAAGAACTATCTATGTGGAGGAATATACATTGAAAGCAAAAAAATTATACACTTTTTGAACCTTATAAACAATCGTAATAAATCATTGCTTGACTTCGAAAGTCGTATAAATCCAGGTGTTACAACAATAACTTCTTTATTATTCCTCAAACTTTTTATATCGCTAATAAAGTCCAAATGTTATAAAACATTTTTCATCAAACATGGATTGATAGCAAAGAGTTTGGAATAATTGAGCCAAAGAAGTGCCAACGATTGTATTGCCGCCGCCTGACATAGCCTTATAGGACTCTAAAGCTTCGTCCAGAATTATGTTTTGGGACGAAGTAGCACGTAGTTTCCGATGGTCCGAGGTTTTTTTATGTGAAACGAAATCACAGTGCGTCGAAAGAAAAATAAACCAAGTATGCATATACGTATGTAATATAAGTATGCACCTACCTAAACCAACATAGACCAAATTTAGGAGTCTTTAAAATCCATACTAATATTATAAATGCGAAAGTTTGTCTGATGCTTTCACGAGGAAATCGCTGGATCGATTTTAATGAAATTTGTTATGGATATAGTCAAAGATCCGAGCTTAAACATAGGCTACGTTTTTTTCAGAAAATCAACTCCTAAGGGGCTGGAATGGGGGTCAAAATTTGTATAAAAAACACTTAAAATATACTTTTTGCCGCGGGTGGAGCCGTGGGGCATCAGCTAGTATTAAATAAATAAATTTTATTTATTTGGTGCAAAATAATTATTATTATAACAGTGTGAAGACGACAGATCACTTGTAAAATAAAAATAAGGTACGCTAAAACGATACCAGTGGCGCCATCTAGTATCCGATAGCATAACTTTTCTATATAAAGGTTGC
This sequence comes from Ephestia elutella, assembly GCA_018467065.1. Classification (NCBI taxonomy): domain Eukaryota; kingdom Metazoa; phylum Arthropoda; class Insecta; order Lepidoptera; family Pyralidae; genus Ephestia; species Ephestia elutella. Next base: position 1,803,174 of record CM031588.1, on the reverse strand, counting down.
AATTTTCGGTACAATAGGTATCTACTGGTTCTAAAATCATAAAGTTATTATGGGATAAAAACTTTATCTCAAAATTGTTTTCTAATGTTTATTTAGATTAGGATAGTGATAAGGAAATGACAAACAGCCAGTACGTAGCGTTGTAGAAGCTTAAAACACGGACTGAGAAGTGGCGACTTTTGAAGTATTATTAAAAATATACTTACTTACTTACTTCGATGGCTCGACGACCCAAAGAGGATCTTGGCCTCCGATACTTACCAGAAGATTTCACTTCTTACTGTTCTGCGCCACTTCCTGCCAGTCGGCTCTTTGGAACATTAAAAATATTCGTACAATCTGAACTCAATTTTTTCTTAATTGTCCTATTATGTAAACAATCTTCACAGTAAGTACTTTTTGTTGAATTTTGTTGAAAATAAATCAAATATTAGTTCAAATCTAAACATTCTGAAGTAAACCATTTACGCAGGGCGGGCGCTTCATAGAAACGGCGCGTCAAATATGCCTACTACTACTACAAATGAAACTGTATATCCGTGAACACGTCAGTAACACGTCAATGTGTGCGTGTTCATAGTCGAACGTCCCACAACTACACAAGAACGGGGGAGAAGTGCGCAAGGAGCGGGGGGTGCCATATTGCGGGAGGGGCAGGGAGTTTCCTTTCTGTACGTAGTACTAATATTAATTCTGTGCCATTTATTAACTACGAAAGAAATTTCCTAAAAAGTATATTTTAATTGTATATTGTCGTAAAAACATAAAAAGACATGGTAAGATATTATTTTTATTTTTTTTTAGGACTATTATGAATAAACAGACTTTAGGTACTATTTTTGAAATAACATAGTCCTTGCCACAATCATCAGAACCAAACATAATCACCAATAGGTAAACAAAGCGGTTCCATTTGTCACCAAGATTGATAGTTTTCACTGCATTGCATTTAATGCACAGAATACACTGCGCGACTCTACACATTGTAATACTTATTTATATCGGAGTAACGCTTCGCCTGCGTGAATTTCCCAGGGAAACAGTGCTTTTTTCCGGGACGAAAGGTAAGTCCCTCTCAGTACTTCTAACTAGGTGAAGATAAGAGATAAGATAAGTAGATAAAGCGTAACAAATAAACAAACTCGTTTTGCATTTATAATATTAGTTAGGAAAGGAAGTTAGGATATCAACGTGTAGAGACGAAACCGCTGAACGTAGATTCTTGAAATTTTGCAGAGGTTCTTTACATGAGCAAAAAGAAAGGAATTCTGGAAATATCATCCCTAGAAGTAATAATAATAATTCCTAGGCCAAGATCCTCTTTGGGTCGTCGAGCCATCGAAGTAAGTAAGGAGTAGAATTTCCAAAAGCAACATCGGTGAAAAACCGAAATACACGCGGTCTAAGTCATCTTCAATGCGCTCGTGCGCATAATCTATAAAATCAATAAAGTCAAAGTCAATTGTTTTTATTTAAATCCTAACTAATATTATAAAAGTGGAAGTGAGTTTGTTTGTTTATTTGTTTGTTTGTTACCTCTTCACGCTTTATCTACTGAACCAATCTTTCTGAAATTTATACACATAGTTAGAAGTACTGAGAAGGACATAGGGTACCTTTTATCCCGGGAAAAGGCACGGTTCCCGTGGGAAATTCACGCGGGTGAAGCCGCGGGCGAAAGCTAGTAGACTTATAAATAGCATTTTTAAATCGTCATATTCTTGTTTTTTAAATAGTTGACGTCATAAAATTACTTAAAGCTAAGGTTACCACCGCCTCCAAAGCGCAAGTCAAGAAGAAGTTAATTAATAAATCAAACAACTGATTGATTTATCCAGAAAATAATCTTATCCTTTTGGATGCGAGCCGGGAATCGAATCTGCATACCGGTGTCCAGTAAAGAGCCGGCGTGATCAAAGCGCATTGTACAATTGTACATTGTACGCTAATACGCCATTCATGCGCTCGTACTATTCAATGCATTTTATTTTATTAAATCCTCTCACTTGTTTTTCTCATGTTTGCGCTTTTGGGAATGTGGTTACATTTGCTAGTTTCTTTCTCTCTTTAGTCGTATTTTATGACTGAGGGTCGTGGTCATTATATGGAATGAAACACATACAACGACTCTCTTGGCAATTTTAATGGAGTGGTTTGCCATTGCCTTCTCCATTTCACACACTAGCTGATAATCATCAACCAGAGTGCAGGTTTCTCCACGATGTTTCCCTTCACCGGAAGTAAGTGGTGGTCGATGAAAACTACCATGAGTCAGATTGGTATACAAACTCATGTAGCCCGGGCAGGATTCGAACCTGGGATTTTGCACTCGGCCACCACCGCAATGCTATTTGCTAGTTTATATATTTAAAAAGTATTTTTATTTTAAGTTGAAAACCTAGTGTCTGAACCAAACATCATCGGAGAGGTCAAAGCAGCCAGACTCCGCTGGCTCGGACATGTGGAGAGAATGGAAGAGGATCGTGCCATCAAAAGAGCATACGACCGCGGGGCCGTCGACCAGTCGGGCGCCCTAGGTTCCGCTGGAGCGATGAGGTTCTGAAAGACCTACAGTAGTCTTCTTCTTTTTCTAAGTCGTACACTCTTGTCAGGGTGGTCGTGGTTGTGCAGATGGTGCTGGCCTGGGATCTTCTGTACTGCCCGTCCCCTGGGCGAAGGTTGCTGCTTTTGCAATGGCTCTCCACTTCTCTCTATTACTGGCATTCCGAGCGCACTGGACTATTGAAGAATGGGTTGCCTGCTTTATAGAATCTAAACACAGTTTAAGGCCGCAGTAGTAAGTAAGTTTATTTTAAGCACCAGTTTCAACTCAAATATTCATGTGGTTTTCTTCAATAGAGTGATTCATAGGGATTCATTCCAGGTAATTGTTATAATGCTTTCCCTCTCCTACTTGGAAAAGGAAAGGATAGCCAAGAAGGTCATTTATGTATCAGATAAAAGTAAATCAGCTAAGCGTGGCCTTCGAGTCTCACGACTCTTGGCTCTATCTACCCTGTAAGGGATAAAGACGTGATTCTATGTATGTATAAAAGTAAAAGCAAAGGTTGTGTCGAATAGAGAGGTAAAGTCGATGATAGAAGACAGAATATGGTAGTGGAAGATGCTTCACCGACAGTACCAGTAGTAGCAAGAGTAGTAGTAAGTAGTTCTTAAATACTTGATGAAGATGATGATGCTATACATTATACCATATCTATAGTTAAATCAATATCCAGTAGTCTACTACTAACTACTAGTTCTTGTCACTAAATTTCATTTAGAACAGTGGTAGGTACCTAATTTTATTTATCAAATACAATCTAAACACGAATATCTAGGCCATTACTCCCTGACGTAATCAAAATTTACTAAAAAAAATTGGGTGGGGCTGTGTCGTGGACACGGCCGTTGGTTTTAACGTGAAACGTCTATGTCAGCGAGTCGCTTTTAAAGATTAGATTGAAAGAAAACAAAATGGTCTATTTCGATTTATCTATACAAACATACACCTTGTATTCTATACAAACCTTCGAGCAACAAGGACTTCCGCGCGCGGCTCAGAATGCTCTATGATACAAACATGTAAATTAAAAACATAACACTTAAAATAAATTGCATGTGGATAAGGCTGTTTTTGGTTTGATGTGATAATTTATTTGTGATTTTCTTGTATATACTCAAGATGATACAATAAAGATGGTGCACCCACGCTTTACAAAATATTTTTTTCAAAAACAATGTTTTTTATAAACTACACATTTTTAAAACATCTGGGTGTACAAACTAATCCTTTTTTATAAAATGATTATTTTACAAACAAATTACTAGATAAATATTGATTTTACAAACAAATTACTTAACAAAGACTTCAATTGGTAAAACATGGCAAAATAAAATATCTTATGAGAAATACATCGTTCGCTAATCGCTATAATTTCTTAATTATAAAGTGACGGTAACCGCGCCGCTACGATTACCGTCACGTTATAATTAAGAATTTTAAGAATTTTTTTTATTTTTGGTAGTCCATATTTTATATCCAAATTTCATTCTTGCACTATGCCCAATGTTATCCTTGATGGTAATATAATTCCTTTCTCTTCTACTGTAAAAAATTTGGGTGTAGTGTTTGATGAAACGCTCTCCTGGGCTGCTCAAATAGGCGAGGTGAGTCGTAAAATCTATGTGTCTCTTCACTCACTGCGGCGTTTACAAAACTTCCTGCCACTAAACACGAAAGCGTTGTTAGCCCGTTTTGTTGAATTTTGTTGAAAATAAATCAAATATTAGTTCAAATCTAAACATTCTGAAGTAAACCATTTACGCAGGGCGGGCGCTTCATAGAAACGGCGCGTCAAATATGCCTACTACTACTACAAATGAAACTGTATATCCGTGAACACGTCAGTAACACGTCAATGTGTGCGTGTTCATAGTCGAACGTCCCACAACTACACAAGAACGGGGGAGAAGTGCGCAAGGAGCGGGGGGTGCCATATTGCGGGAGGGGCAGGGAGTTTCCTTTCTGTACGTAGTACTAATATTAATTCTGTGCCATTTATTAACTACGAAAGAAATTTCCTAAAAAGTCTATTTTAATTGTATATTGTCGTAAAAACATAAAAAGACATGGTAAGATATTATTTTTATTTTTTTTTTAGGACAATTATGAATAAACGGACTTTAGGTACTATTTTTGAAATAACATAGTCCTTGCCACAATCATTAGAACCAAACATAATCACCAATAGGTAAACAAAGCGGTTCCATTTGTCACAAAGATTGATAGTTTTCACTGCATTGCATTTAATGCACAGAATACACTGCGCGACTCTACACATTGTAATACTTATTTATATCGGAGTAACCTTCGCCCGCGTGAATTTCCCAGGGAAACAGTGCTTTTTCCCGGGACAAAAGGTACCCTAAGTCCCTCTCAGTACTTCTAACTAGGTGAAGATAAGAGATAAGATAAGTAGATAAAGCGTAACAAATAAACAAACTCGTTTTGCATTTATAATATTAGTTAGGAAAGGAAGTTAGGATATCAACGTGTAGAGACGAAACCGCTGAACGTAGATTCTTGAAATTTTGCAGAGGTTCTTTACATGAGCAAAAAGAAAGGAATTCTGGAAATATCATCCCTAGAAGTAATAATAATAATTCCTAGGCCAAGATCCTCTTTGGGTCGTCGAGCCATCGAAGTAAGTAAGGAGTAGAATTTCCAAAAGCAACATCGGTGAAAAACCGAAATACACGCGGTCTAAGTCATCTTCAATGCGCTCGTGCGCATAATCTATAAAATCAATAAAGTCAAAGTCAATTGTTTTTATTTAAATATACTTAAAAATTGCACTTTTAAATCGTGGAAGTATTCTTGTTATTTACACGACTGAACCAAAGGAGTTTGTTACCTCTTCACGCTTTATCTACTGAACCAATCTTTCTGAAATTTATACACATAGTTAGAAGTACTGAGAAGGACATAGGGTACCTTTTATCCCGGGAAAAGGCACGGTTCCCGTGGGAAATTCACGCGGGTGAAGCCGCGGGCGAAAGCTAGTAGACTTATAAATAGCATTTTTAAATCGTCATATTCTTGTTTTTTAAATAGTTGACGTCATAAAATTACTTAAAGCTAAGGTTACCACCGCCTCCAAAGCGCAAGTCAAGAAGAAGTTAATTAATAAATCAAACAACTGATTGATTTATCCAGAAAATAATCTTATCCTTTTGGATGCGAGCCGGGAATCGAATCTGCATACCGGTGTCCAGTAAAGAGCCGGCGTGATCAAAGCGCATTGTACAATTGTACATTGTACGCTAATACGCCATTCATGCGCTCGTACTATTCAATGCATTTTATTTTATTAAATCCTCTCACTTGTTTTTCTCATGTTTGCGCTTTTGGGAATGTGGTTACATTTGCTAGTTTCTTTCTCTCTTTAGTCGTATTTTATGACTGAGGGTCGTGGTCATTATATGGAATGAAACACATACAACGACTCTCTTGGCAATTTTAATGGAGTGGTTTGCCATTGCCTTCTCCATTTCACACACTAGCTGATAATCATCAACCAGAGTGCAGGTTTCTCCACGATGTTTCCCTTCACCGGAAGTAAGTGGTGGTCGATGAAAACTACCATGAGTCAGATTGGTATACAAACTCATGTAGCCCGGGCAGGATTCGAACCTGGGATTTTGCACTCGGCCACCACCGCAATGCTATTTGCTAGTTTATATATTTAAAAAGTATTTTTATTTTAAGTTGAAAACCTAGTGTCTGAACCAAACATCATCGGAGAGGTCAAAGCAGCCAGACTCCGCTGGCTCGGACATGTGGAGAGAATGGAAGAGGATCGTGCCATCAAAAGAGCATACGAGGGTCGACCGCGGGGCCGTCGACGAGTCGGGCGCCCTAGGTTCCGCTGGAGCGATGAGGTTCTGAAAGACCTACAGAGCCTCAGAGCGGAAAACAGTAGTCTTCTACTTCTTCTAAGTCGTACACTCTTGTCAGGGTGGTCGTGGTTGTGCAGATGGTGCTGGCCTGGGATCTTCTGTACTGCCCGTCCCCTGGGCGAAGGTTGCTGCTTTTGCAATGGCTCTCCACTTCTCTCAATTACTGGCATTCCGAGCGCACTGGACTATTGAAGAATGGGTTGCCTGCTTTATAGAATCTAAACACAGTTTAAGGCCGCAGTAGTAAGTGAGTTTATTTTAAGTACCAGTTTAAACTCAAATATTCATGTAGTTTTCTTCAATAGAGTGATTCATAGGGATTCATTCCACGTAATTGTTATAATGCTTACCCTCTCCTAATTGGAGAAGGAAAGGAAAGCCAAGAAGGTCATTTATGGATCAGATAAAAGTAAAAAGTAAGTAAATCAGCTAAGCGTGGCCTTCGAGTCTCACGACTCTTGGCTCTGTCTACCCTGTAAGGGATAAAGACGTGATTCTATGTATATATGTATGTATGTATGTATGTATGTATATATGTATAAAAGTAAAAGCAAAGGTTGTGTCGAATAGAGAGGTAAAGTCGATGATAGAAGACAGAATATGGTAGTGGAAGATGCTTCACCGACAGTAACAGTAGTAGCAAGAGTAGTAGTAAGTAGTTCTTAAATACTTGATGAAGATGATGATGGTATACTTTATACCATATCTCTAGTTAAATCAATATCCAACAGTAGAGTTCTTGTCACTAAAAACATTTCATTTAGAACAGTAGTAGATACCTAATTTTATTTATCAAATGTAATCTAAACACGAATATCTAGGCCATTACTCCCTGACCAGGTAATCAAAATTTACTAAAAAAATCACCAGAAACGTAAAATTACATTGAAACAAATTGTATAAAACGCTAACAGCTAAAACAATACAAAAACGAATTTAATTACTTAAAACGAAACGGGGTCATCGACCTGAAGAACAAAGCCTTCAGCCAGCCGTCGAAGAGCGATCGTGATACCATAGGCCAGTGGCGCCCAAAGTTTTTTTTTATAACATAGGCCAGCAAATTCTTACCTGAGTGGCCACAACTTGCAATAGGGAGAGACGAGTGGAAGAAAAAGGGGGAGGCCTTTGCCCAGCAGTGGGACATAATACCAAGGCTAGTTAAAAAAGGGCAGCAAACGGTCACCTGATGGTAAGCGTGGTCCATGGTCGTTCCGAAATGCTAGTAGTTTGTAGCTTTGAGACATAATATATTATGATGAAATAATTAGTTATCGACGTGAAAAAGAGCCTTGTTTGAAGGCCAAGTTTCAATAAAAAAATTGACTTTGACTTTGAAGCGATCACCGCTGCCCATGGACAACTGCTACACCAGGGGTATCACAGAGTGTTGCCGGCCTTTCAAGAAGACGTAGACTCGTTTTTTGAAGGTTCCAATGTCGTATCGGTTCGGAAACACCGCCGCAAGAAGTTATTTCCTAACTTTTCCTAATATTTTCCTATCTTCGTCAAAAATGGCTATGTAATTTAATGATTCTTGATATCCACACGAAATGAGGTTGCCCAGAATTCCGTAATTTCCACGGGAGCGAAGCCCCAATTGACATAAAATAGTACCTAAATAGTTCTATTTTATTGCCAAAGTACTCTAACATACATCAAATTAACTATGGTCTAGGACTCTAGGATTTACACAGCCCACTTTGAGCATCACTGATCTATGTAACTCATTATATCCAATTTAATTTTATATTTCAAACCGTCCATTAGGCCTCCATTCACGATCAAGACAGCGCGCCCGTGCCTGTGTGCATTAAAAAAAAAAAAACAAAAAAGCGCGCGTTCTTGTAAGTACTACACAGCCTACACGTTTGTGGTCTTTCCATCCCGCTCAATCGTCAATATGTTTTCTCTTTCAAGCTATAATAAAACATAATTGGTTTTAAATGGATAGGATTGGCAATGGGCTGGGTAAAACACTGAAGGAGCAATTTACCGACGCATCTGAGCACTCACTTATTAACGGTCCCTTTCAAAAATTACAATATGCATATTTATGAGGTTTGGTTATGGTGACTATAGACTAAAAACAAAATGGCGCTTCAATTATACGGACCGTTAATTACAACCCAAATAGAGAAGATTGACTTCGGTGCTTGGCGCAAAGATAACAAAAAATGTCGTTTAATTTTTTTATGCAACATTTTATAATCATTTAAATTTAAATTGATGTTTAAAATTAAGTAAATTCGTTATTATAATTATTTAAAGGACTTATTTAAACACAGTAACATGAAGGATACTTACAGTAAAAAGTGCTTCAGAAGACATTGATCTTCACAACGACGCTTCTTCTGCACTTGGCTTTAGGGAATGTTTCTTACTATAACTGAAATTCCCCGGGGCTTCCCGGAATTTTAAGATAAACAGTAGGTATCCCATCTGTTATTCTAGGTTTCATTCCACCGCACCCGTCTTACACAAAATTTTATCGAAATCCGTCATAGATTTAGAATATACTAAAGCAATCTGTAAAATAGTTTTTGCTTGCAAGTGTAACAAACATCCAAAAAATCGAACTGATATTCACACAAAAAATAAAATATTTCATTCATTCATTCATTCATTCAAACTTGCACGTCATTACATATAATAAAACTGTAACTGGTCTGTACATAAGAGATATTTACGAAAAAACATTATGAGGCGTCTTTACAAGGCTAATTATAAGGCTAATACAAGCTAAAACATTTTTATTTTTATTTTTGTCTGTCTTTCTATCTGTATGTTTGTATGCGCATAACGCAAAAACTACTGTACCAAATTTGATGCGGATTTCACTGTTGAATTATAGAAGGTCTAACTTAGAACATGGCGTATATTTCATCTCGATTCACAGCTTAGAACCGGAGAAATTAAAGGAGTCTTTTCATGAACTAGAATAACCTATAACGACATATAAAACTTAGCAAAAATATGTTCTGCATATTTTGTACTCAGTATGTTGTGTATACCCGGCGCCTTATGTAACGATATGGTCGTTACGTGAATTCTTCAATAAAACCCACTATCTTCTGATATATTCTTTATTCCTTTAGGAATAGGAGAATTAGGAAACTTATATGGCTATTTAAGACCTTAAGATATATAGTTCCTAATCCTAAATTATCTACCGATTTAAAATCAAAAAATTTATTAATTAATATATATACGACATCATTAGTACAGTCTATTATCATTTACTGTGTTTCTGTTTGGGGTGGTACGTATAAAACTCGTTTCCTTGAAGTAGAGAGAGCTCAAAGGGCATTGTTAAAGGTTATGTTCTTTAAAAAACGTCGCTTTCCTACTGAATCACTATACCAAGAATGTAAATTATTATCCGTTCGCAAATTGTACATTATGCAGCTTCTCCTTAAAAAGCACAAATCACTGTCCTATAATTCAGAAAAAGTTAATAAAAGACGAAAGTATTACGTAGTTGAGATACCAATCACTAAAACCAGTTTTGTTAAATGAAATATATATTAGTATTTATTTTATATATTTATTTATATGCTCCCACGTAATATCTATACTACATTTTATTCTAAACAAACCGTAATAATATTACTTCTATATTTAAGTTCAACAACCGTTACAGTAATCAAGAAAATCAACACTACCTTTCAATTACCAACAATTAAATTTTAACTAAATAGAAAATCCTTTAGCTTAATCAACTAAACTTTAACTTAACAGAATTTATTCTAATTAATGTAATTTATTTTAAATAGAATTCTAACGACAAAAATTGCAATTTCAAAAATGATAAATTAGGAGCGGAAAAGCAAGTCAACCGTTGGACGGTCTGACCAAAAGTGAAGCGCCGGCCGTTCGTTTCGTCAAATCTCGCAGCCACTCCGACGCCGCCGAGGTGGGGCAATCGATTACGTCACCGCACGCTAGGTGGCGCTGACTCCACGGTGTTGCCATGTTGGTGGCGACAACAGTTTTGCCGAAATACAATACAATAATCGGTCTTGCTATCTTTACAATAAAATTAATAAACAATTAGATATATATTCAAAATCCTATTATGATGTTAAATCCACCTTAAATGATTGGCTCTTGAAATTAAATTACTCTGACACGGAACAACTTCTAGATACAGAATACAGAATATAGGCATTACTTGTTAGGTACTTACTTGATAATAACATTCTCACACATATACATACAACCATACATCTTATTATATACTTTTTTAAATAAAAGTAATTAATATTATATTAAATTTAAAAACTAAAATGTAATCACTTGTTTAAAGATCTCAATCAGGCACGGTTTAAGAAGAGCGGAGCCTCCTGGCACAGGCATCTTTGATAGCCTAAAAGGAGACTCCTACACCTAGTTATAAGATCTGAATTTGTAAATGGAAAATAAATATAAATAAAAAATAAATATTTTAAATATATTCCATATCAGCAGGCAAGCTGCTACAACGAGCTCACAGGTCAGACTGTCACATAGAAAAAACATTCGATGATCTTTTTAATTTCTTATTCTTTATGGAATGCACTGAAAGAGGTCTAAAACTATTAAGAGACCTTGTTCATTACAGTACCTATGCTGAGTATAGAATACCGGTCAAACCGTGGGGCCTGCGCCCGGTGCGCAAGCTGCTTTACCATACCAACAATTTCTAATTCGGCGCGTACGCACAAAAACTCAAGATTTCGGCGTATCCCGCGGCGGGGGAGGATCGTAATTACGCGAATTGCAGAGCTTTCGTCAAATTACAGTAATAATGTAAGCAGAACCACGCCTTCGTTAATTCAGTTATTATTACTCGTATTACCAGAAACGCCATCTTTGATTTTTAAGGTTCTATGTATATAAATATTTTTTAAACCGTGTCTGAATTTTGTGCTAAAATATATAGGTACCTTGAGAACTACTCCAGTCCCAAAAGTTTTAAAAAAACCGGCCAAGTGCGAGTCAAACTCGCGCACCGAGGGTTCCGTACACGCAAAGCGTCTCACATTATAGCTCTAACTAAAACTCCAACTAGTTTCAAAAACAGACTTAACTTTGAAGTTCGATCCCTAAGACTCATACTGAATCCAGCGCAAAAATAAGTTTGTAACACTTTTCTTTAGACTTCCAATAACATATTTACAGTTTTCAGATTTATTCCTGTATATTCAGACCTTGCTTTTTGCCAAATTTCATAATTTTGGTCAACGGGAAGTACCCCATTGGTTTTGATTGCTGCCTAAAATCGCAAAATATGCGAAAATTCGCCACATTTACGGTAATATCTCTTGATCACGTTGACGTATAATGATGATTTTTTTTTGCTGAAAGAGACCGTGGATTCGACATTAGTTTCAACTTGATACCTTCAGGCGTTCCTGAGAAAAAAAGTTTGACAGACAGACGGACAACAAAATGATCTTATAAAGGTTCCGTTTTTAACTTTTGAGGTACGGATCCCTAAAAATAGAAATAATAGGTACTTAAAAAATATATTGAAAAGATTAAGATTAGGTAATTGAGTCATCAGAAGACATACTTTATCACAGAATTTGGGAGACAAGATGTACTCTATTCGTACCTACTGCTTTTAAAAGAATATTATAATAATACTAGCTGTCGCCCGCGGCTTCGCCCGCGTAAGTTTCGCTTAGATGAAAATCTCTTGGAGCTTTTCATCAGATGTTCCAGATCTTCAATTTTTATACGTCAGCAAAAAATGCTCATCAGGTTGAACGACTTTTAATAAGGCGCCATTCCATATATGTTATAGTGTAGCTGGTCTCTGGCAATTCTTCATCAGATGTTCCAGATCTTCAATTTTTTACGTCATCAGGTAATGCTCATCAGGTTGCACGACTTTTGTTAAGGCACCATTTCAATATTTCTTATAGTTTAGCTGTTCTGTTAAGGTTCTTCATCAGGTGTTCCAGTTTTCAAAATAAATTATAGCCTAAATAGCTATACAACAAAAAAAGTTTCATTTAAATCAGTTCAGTACTTTCGGAGATTAGCGTGATCATACATACAGACAGACAAAAAATTCAAAAAAAAAATTTTTGCTTTTTATTATTCTTTTTAAAAGTGTCCTATCCATTTCAGTCAAAAATACAAAATGTACAGACAAAATATTTTTACTGTCTTATTATATGTAAGTATAGATAATAAATATTGTGTGTAATCTAATTTAGTGAGTAGCAGATTAGAAATTGTGATGCAAAGTGTCGATTCCTATAATCCAGTTAGTCCAAAGAATTTATAATAAGATTCTCTCTTCACTAAAAACAAGTATCGTAGTAAGCTAAGTGGTACAGCAATAGGTAGGTACCTAATTGAAAATTCAAATTCGAACAGTATTGGATTCGAGTGAGCTGCTGAGTCCTATAATGCTTAATATGCTTATGTCAGGTGGCGAAAAATAACGCTTCCTTGACATATAAGTTATAGTATTTCATAACCATCAAAAAGTAAAGGTATTCCCAATAAATAATGCATATTGCTGCCCGCATCGCCCAATCACGTGTCGGCGCGCCATAATTCAAAAATAGAACGGCCCAGGGAGGCCCCTGGCGAAGACGGTGGCTCGTCCATAGCAATTAAAAATAAAAGCGACGTATAATTTGTTGGCAGTTTATGTTATCCTGGTACTGCGGCCGCAAAAGGAACAAAATGCATGCAGTTTTGCATTTTGATCAGTTGCATTGCTGATTGATCTGCCGGTAGGCACCTTCGTAGAGGGTGGTAAAATGCGGGCGCTTATTAAATGCATGCTACTTTTTATTTTTTGAGTCATGAATTATTAGTCATAGTACCATTTATTCTTATGTTCTGTTGCTAGATAATATTCTGTTAAAATAAATAAAAGTTTAGATTCGAATGTAAAGCTATTTGATGAAGTAGCCAGAATGTACTTAATTATTTCCTTCAAATCAAATGAATACTTTTTTTTTTTTTAATTTAATAATTTATTTATTTACCTTATAAAATACACAAGTTAGACATATAATACAGCTTTCGCTAAAAATAAGATCACTACTGACTATACAAATAAGCACTAAGCATGTAGGTACAAAAAAGTAATCATACGTACATACGTCCAATCCGCTAGTACCCAAACTAGGCCGAGCCTATATCTTAGGCACTAGGTCCTTCCAATATGATCAAACAAAACTTCACTTGCCTAACGCTAAACACTCAACTTTGAATATACTATTAACGAATACTTTTCTCAACTGATGTCATGTATCAAGTTTTATTGAAATCGGTTTAGCCGTTTTAAACATAAAAAGAGTAACTAAATACGAGTAGTAATAATACGCGATCTCTGGATCTACCAGTAGTACTCTACTTATTTGAAAAATTATTCTATGTATGACAGCCACATTCGAGAACGATTCTATAGGCTATTCCTAGAGATTAGATTCCTATTAGAATCCCGAAATTCTTACGGGAGCGAAGACACAAGGCACAGCTAGTATTATTATAGTGGTACAATATGCCATTGACTCATTCAAATAATTCACTGCATTTTGCATTGGTCACGCACGCACGCTCCAGTTTCCTCAAATGTCGTTCAGAAACTGGACTTCTCATTAATTAATTCGCATATTCAGTCGAATCTAATCGTGTGGTTATGAATGTTACTGTGAATACGTATATAAACGTAGTTTTTATTAACATATTAATTGCTGTAATTAGCAATAATTTTGAATCAAAATCATTCTTCATGAATGAGAACATGCCTGTCTATTGTGTAAGTTCCGAACGCATGATTGAAATGTCAAAATAAACATGACATAATCTTACGACCGCGCTGCTCAGTGTTTTGTTTTCTCACAATTTCTGATTAATTCTAACATTAATTAATGGTGCTTATGTATTAGAAAAGTAAACTCAAAGGTGTTTAATAATGTCGTATGCATTGATCCGTCAAATACGCCGTGCGGCGTTGTTAACACAACAAATACGTGTGGAGAGTACTTTGACCAATATAACTCAGGAAGATCTTGTATTTAGGCCTCCTCTGGCCCACTGGAGCAAAGTTATTAGAGAAGCTGAGAAGATAGTTGGTTATCCAACATCTTTTATGAACTTGCGATGGCTTTTGAGCGACGAATTCGCAAATCTAGCGATGCATTTGCGCAAAGTCGTAAGTCGATATTTTTATTATAATTCTTACGTTATTTGTGTCGTAATTAGATAAAAAGTTATTAAAAATGTATAAAAATATGTTTTGAAAGTTGTAGGAAGTGAATTTGGAAATTAGAGCAATGGTTTAAGTCATTAACGCTGTGTTATGTAATGGCTTGACCATGTGACTGGTCGCTGTTCAAGGATATTTCCTGTTACAATTGACTTACGTCACTTTATACAATTGCGAGCCAGTGTCGTAAAAAAATGATAAAACTGAGTTAACAATGGTAAAAGATTTAATTGATTTAATTTTAAGTATAGCAAATTTTTTAAATCTTATCTTTCCATCATGATCAGAGGAAAATGCTAGATTAGGCAAGTTACAAATTATTTTGGTGCTCTGTTATAATTAAAACTTTGGATAATTTTGGTACCTACATAATTTGCAAAAAACATTTTTCCAAAATAAAACATCTTCTGGACCTAAATATACAAAATGTATTCCATTCCATAAAAAAGTAAAAAAAAAATTAAACTATATTTTTGTAATCTAATTTTGACCAATTTTATTACAGGTTGACACCAACCATCCTATTATAAAAACGGCCAAAACAGTGATATATAATGAACACAACAACCAACAGCCATGGGGTCTTATCATTTTGCTACTATCCAAAGCAATAACACCCATAGACACATCTTTACAGGCAAATAAAACAACTGAGGACCAAAGAGTACTCGCTGAATTGACAGAAATGATTCGTACTGGGCATTATGTACATCGAGGACTGTTAAACGTAAGCTTTGAGAAACAACTTGGAATAACAGACACAGCAATGTTTGCAAACAAAATTGCTATACTTATTGGCGACTATTTACTTGTAACAGCTAACGGTATGTTAGCACGATTGAAGAACCAGGATTTATCCTACTTAATATCAACAGCATTAAGAGACGTCAGTGAAGGAGAATTTTTCGGTGAGAGGGACTCCCAAAACATGCCGTTGCCTGGTAAACCAATGGATTGTAATAACGATGAATTCCCAATTTGTACGGACACACTTCCATTAGATGTGACAAATACGTTGGGTTTCCCAATTAGGGAGTGGACTTTACGGACGTTGTATAGTGGTGGTACTTTGCTAGGACGGGGATGTCAAGGAGCCATGTTACTAGGAGGCCAAGGGTTACAGGAGCAAGAGAATGCATACCTGTTCGGCTGCCACCTGTGCTTAGCGTGGCAAGCTGCCAGTGAGCTACATAAGTTGACTTCGGAAAACAAAGAACCGTTCTCTTTAGTCAGTGCTCCAGTTTTATTTGCATTAAATGAAAATCCCGAATTGTATTACTTTATAGAAAAGGGTAGGCTAAATGTTACAGATATAGATTACGAAGAATTAAAAGATAAGGTATTGCAAACTAATGCAGTAGAAAAAACTAAAGAATTATATTTAGACAATGTTAGTAAAGCAGAAAGTCACATCGACAACTTTGGTGCCAGTCATCCCATTATTACTATTAAACAATTAATAAAGACATTGTGACCGAAAATTTTGAGTTAAACCAACATCATTTGTGCATTTATTTGCATAAGTTAATATATTAACATAATTTTGTGGCAACAATGGAATATTTGAGTAATGTATGAGAAAAAAATACATAATAATTTGTAAACAATCAGATAGTTCCTATTCCTAAGTAAACATTTGTTTAACATTATAACCTTTCATAATATTATGCAACTTATTTAACAGTGATTATGGAATGCATCGATCTCATACAATATTAATGAGTTTTTACTTTGGGTTATGGAAAATAGGAGATGTGGTGAAGGCAAAATGTGTAACTAGTTAAAAAGATGATGATGAAATTATGTATTAGAATAAGTAATTAGAGAAAATATGAATTAATGAAAATTAAGCAAGTTCTTTGTTTAAAACAATTTCAATGTACATTTAAATTAGTTTTTGTTTAGAATTATTGTTTCTCTTGGCATGCTTGGGAAGCTGATTTTTATTCAGTAAACTAAATCAGCGATTTTTAAGTTTAATGTACTTCTATCTATCTTCCTAGCTAGAGAGAATAATAATCCTAACTAATATTAAAAATGCGAAAGTGAGTTTGTTTGTTTGTTGGTTTGTTTGTTGTTACCTCTTCACGCTTCATCTACTGAACCAATCTTCCTCAAATTTTGCATACACATAGTTAGAAGTACGGAGAAGGACATAGGGTACCTTTCATCTCGGGAAAAAGCATTGTTCCCGTGGGAAATTCACGCGGGCGAAGCCGCGGGCAAAAGCTAGTCAGATATAATTTGAACCAATTGTTTTTATTTATAAGTCTTTATTAGATTATATGAGAAGTATATCTCCTTTTGTCTGTAACCCGATGATTATTTATTCAAATATTTTGAACCGTTTGTGATTTTATTTCTGTACAGGGAGTTTAATTGTGGTTAATAAAGTCTGTTACGAAAAACTGTATTTTACAATTGAACTACTGTTTATAAGAGGCATATTTTATCATTAGCTATTGCAACGGATCTACGGCGCACAGAAATAAGAATAATATAATATGGTCATAGACGCGATATTTTGCCGCCGCCTGACATAACCCGCATAGGACTCTGAAACTACCTAATTTTCACACACACGCTCAATCGGAAACGAATTTCCAATTTGAATTTTTAATATAAGTACATGCTGTATAATATGAGAGCATGTATGAAAAGAGTGATGAGTGTAGAGGAAGCAAGAGAGATCTGTAAGGATCGTAGCAAGTGGAAATCGCTAGTCTCTGCCTACCCCCACGGGAAAAAGGCGTGATAATATGTATATATGTATGTATATCGACGATGAAGTGCCAATACCTCCTGCAGTGAAACTTGGGTTTCAAAATAAAAGAATCACTGCTTAAAACACGAGTATAATTTTTGAACTAAAAAAAATTTGACCAATGTCCTTTAACAAAAAATTATTTGGACACACCAAAGAAATAAAAATAAAAGAAAGGAAAATTAACAACAGGAAAGGAATATTAACAGGTAAAATAAGAAATACATGAATTTGCTTGTTATTTTAAAAAGAAAATTAAATGAGTGAAAGAAATGGATGAAATGATGTATAAAAATTCCAAATCAAAACCGAAACAAAAATTACCCCGACAAAAGGAATTACCCCTTTAGAATTTAGAGGAAAAAGTTATCACAATATGTTTAAAAAGTCTATCTTAAAAGAACCACAGGCGCCACGGTTACAAACTAAACATTTCGTCGCTCTGTGACTCATTCTCTTTTTTTTTTTTTTTTTTTTTTTCGAAGCCTACTTGCAGTTGGTCGCTACGTCGACCTTTACTGCTTCACCGGAGGAAATATGGCGACAGCCTCGAGGGCCATACAGCCGAAACAGTAACAGCACAAAGGGCTCCCAGGTGGGAACGAACCTCGGCTTTGGGCGTTACTCACAAAGCGGCAGAGCGGTATATTGCTCAATTTGCCTGAAGGGCCTGAGGGGAAAAACGTCCTGGTGCCGCCGGGCGGTACCGTGTGAACGTTGAAGCGGTCCTACTACTTCGCACTCGATTCCGGCGAGTGCGGTGTCTGTTTGAGTTACCCTGAGCCCTACTATTACCTCTAGAGTGATCGGAAGGAGTGACTCATTCTCATGTGCAGGCCGACTTTGCCGCGACTGAAGATTTCGGAGCGCGTTCAACCCGGCTGAGTCCCACATCTTGGTCCACAACCTGATTTACAACACGCTGACGAATATCCAGGTGCAGGCCGACGTTGCTCACTCTCGTCTAATAAACAATCCATACAATACATACATGAAATATTTCAGTGCCACTTCATATAATCCTTCTGGTTTTTTTTTGACAACTAGATTCAACTTCGTCCCATTTTTAATAGGATACCCCTGAACGGTCTGATCGTCAACTTTTGATCTTCAATTGGAATCTTCAGATGTGAAGAAATCTGTCGTTTGATATCCAAAATAGATGTCGTTGGGAAAGCCTCTATTGTGCATTCCCCACCCTGAAGTTTTTTACCATAAACTTCATTGCTAGAGATCGATACTTGTATGTTAAGAATAATAAAAGCACATTAAAGATTTAATTCTGAATAAAAACATCAAAAAGAAAAATCAACTCTCTAAAAAATCTCAATTTTTCACCCCATTGACAGACCGTCAAAAAAATCGAACCACCAGAATTTCAATTTCAAAAAACTTATCATAAAGAAAGAACAAAGAAAAAAGTTTGCGTAGAAATAGAATCACAAACTAAAAAAGACTTGACTTTGTAGCGGTGTAACGCTACAGCATCTCCCTACCAAACAAAAAAAACAACAAAGCAAAACAAACAAACAAACCAACAAAACAACAAAACAAACAAACAAACCACAACAAACAACCAATAAAACATAACAACCGAACAACTAAAACAAAATCCGGACAAGATACCTACACAAAACCAACAAACAGCAAAACGCAACCAAATGCTAACCTAAAAACTAAACGAAATACTAAACCTTATTGCTATCCCTATGAATAAGAGACTTGGTCATACGAGTATACCTAACGAAGCGTCTGAAAATTCGAAGCGCGTTCAACCCGGCTGAGTCCCACATCTTGGTCCACAACCTGATTTTCAACACGCTGTCGAATATCCAGGTTGTCATAGCCAGGTAAATAATGTGAATATTTTAGAATTTTGAAAAAAAAAAAAAAAAAAATAAGAAAACGGATTAAGCAAAAAATTATTTGAGAATGTCCTTAATATGATAAGTACCGACGTGCTCCGAACCCGTATCCGCCAACACGAAAGCCTGCGGGGATACTCGTCTAAACACGCGGCACTGAACAAAGCGTGGAGCACGAAGCGTCAAAAGATTAGAAGCGCGTTCAACCCGACTGAGTCCCACATCTTGGTCCACAGTCTGATTTTCAACACGCTGCAGAATCATCGACAACTCGCGACCGTACATTAAGAAATTTGGGGTGTAAGCAGTAGCCAATTTAATGCAAGAACCAGAGCAACCCGATGCAACACCGTACCGCAATATAACCTCCGACTCTAAAGCCATCAATTAAATGTGAATAATCCACAGTAAGGAGAATCGTCGGGCAGCTTCGGCAGGCTAAAACAGAAAATCACAGGATGGAAAACCGCGACCGGTAAACGGTCACCGTCCCACAAAACAACAAAAAAAAAAAAAAAATTCAAGAAAAGTAAGAAAAGGTAAAAAACAGGTAAAAACCAGGATTCTTTCCGCAAATCGGGCGCCATTTTTGCAGTGAAACTTGGGTTTCAAAATAAAAGAATCACTGCTTAAAACACGAGTATAATTTTTGAACTAAAAAAAATTTGACCAATGTCCTTTAACAAAAAATTATTTGGACACACCAAAGAAATAAAAATAAAAGAAAGGAAAATTAACAACAGGAAAGGAATATTAACAGGTAAAATAAGAAATACATGAATTTGCTTGTTATTTTAAAAAGAAAATTAAATGAGTGAAAGAAATGGATGAAATGATGTATAAAAATTCCAAATCAAAACCGAAACAAAAATTACCCCGACAAAAGGAATTACCCCTTTAGAATTTAGAGGAAAAAGTTATCACAATATGTTTAAAAAGTCTATCTTAAAAGAACCACAGGCGCCACGGTTACAAACTAAACATTTCGTCGCTCTGTGACTCATTCTCATGTGCAGGCCGACTTTGCCGCGACTGAAGATTTCGGAGCGCGTTCAACCCGGCTGAGTCCCACATCTTGGTCCACAACCTGATTTACAACACGCTGACGAATATCCAGGTGCAGGCCGACGTTGCTCACTCTCGTCTAATAAACAATCCATACAATACATACATGAAATATTTCAGTGCCACTTCATATAATCCTTCTGGTTTTTTTTTGACAACTAGATTCAACTTCGTCCCATTTTTAATAGGATACCCCTGAACGGTCTGATCGTCAACTTTTGATCTTCAATTGGAATCTTCAGATGTGAAGAAATCTGTCGTTTGATATCCAAAATAGATGTCGTTGGGAAAGCCTCTATTGTGCATTCCCCACCCTGAAGTTTTTTACCATAAACTTCATTGCTAGAGATCGATACTTGTATGTTAAGAATAATAAAAGCACATTAAAGATTTAATTCTGAATAAAAACATCAAAAAGAAAAATCAACTCTCTAAAAAATCTCAATTTTTCACCCCATTGACAGACCGTCAAAAAAATCGAACCACCAGAATTTCAATTTCAAAAAACTTATCATAAAGAAAGAACAAAGAAAAAAGTTTGCGTAGAAATAGAATCACAAACTAAAAAAGACTTGACTTTGTAGCGGTGTAACGCTACACTCCTTACCCTAACTAACTAAACATTTTTTAACTAAAAAGTGGTATTTATATGTTTAAGTCTGCTAAGCATATATTTTTTAAAATGTCTGGAGTTATAGGCACTTCGCCGTCGATTGAAAGGTATTTCAGAGCAAAAATATAAGCACGACAGAAATGAGTTATTTTGAGAAAAAGCTCATTAGCTGCCGCCAAACATTGGGACAGCTCATTTCTATTATCAGCGCGCTATCGGGCGGTTTCCCGCGCAGGTCAGCCGGTTAATTTAATTCGTGCGTGACATTGATCGACGCGTCAAATTAAAATGGCGGGAGTTCCGAATTTTCACGGTATTCCCAATAATTATGTTGACTGATTCGCTGGTATGATTAACATGGTATTATAAATTACATATTGTTTGTAAATACTTTGGTATGTATGCCAATGTGACAGAAACGAGTGGAGTGGAAATTGAAGGAAGCTTTTGCCCAGAATTGGGATCTTGATATCTAGTACAAAAAAAGTTTGATTGCAATCTTTGTCTTGACTAAATGACCAACATAATATTAATTATAGCAATAATTGTTTTTATATATGTACTACTTAAGAAGATCAAATGTGACTATAGTCTAGTCGCTCACTCATAAGAATACTTATTAAAAAAGTTGGCAGATGTAAATAATTTAATTAATTTACATACAATTCAACGCGCGAGTGACATAACCAAATTCACCAACATCGATCTTCTAAATAGAACTCGCATATTCTATTAAGGTTTCCTAAAACAACCCTAATCTTGAGAACCTCTTTAGCACGACTTTGATTCCACTTACGAATTTGTAATCAAAACCAACATTGGATCCCAAACACCACACTTTTCACTTTTCGATATATTGTATCGCCTCTCCATGTATAGTCAAGGCCATCCTCTGTACTGCTAGCCGAGCATCTTCTACTGGAAACCTCTCGGTGTACTTCAGAACTGCCCCCAACTCATCATCAATGAAGTCTGAGAGGTACTCCATGGCCCTTGTGGCTTGAACAGCGTAATACAACTGCTTGTATTCCACTGGTGATTTCTCTAGCTTAGCATGTAATATATGCGCGTATAGGCTGGGATACTCCCACATCGCTAAGGTTACTGGAGCACCAACTAAGGAGTAGGAGTACGGATGGGTGAAGAAGTCTTTGACATCTAGGTGTAACTGCCAGAGTAAGGCTAAATGTCCTCCTAAGATATAGGCATCTCTTTCTAGATGTTCTCCTCTCCTGGCCAGCTTCATGGCGGCTTGGCAGCCTTTGCCAAGGATGCTGCCTGACGCTAGCATGGTCCTGAGTATCCATTCGTCTTTGCCTTGGCCGAGGAATTCGTTGGAGCCGAGTTTGCCGAGGTTATCCTCTGTCTCCCAGTGGTAATGCGCTTTGATGTCGTTGTGGCCTGTTGGAGAATTATCTAGGTTGTGAGTTTCTCATCGCAAGACAGGAGAGGAGTAGAAACTCTTAAACCGACTGGTTTCCAGATACAATATTTATTTACTACACTGAGAGGACTTTAGCTAATGGAAAATTATATGGAAATTACATTTAATGATTTGACATTACTAGTTGATTAGTGCAGTTTCCTGACTGACTGATTTCGGTCTGTTTTCAGTTACAACTGATGATACAATCACCATTTGTAACTCAAATCCGCAGACCTTACAACCTAAAGCAAACCTATCACACTCGTGTAAGTAGTCTGTGTAATATCAGACTTAACATGACCAACCTTTAGGCTTAGTTGGCACTGGATTATTGTCAGGGTCGTGTTCCCCGAAGAAGTCCCCCTCGACCAGGTCCCTCAATCCGGTGGAGATCAGCTCGGTGACCGCGTTGTTGCGCAGGATGCCCAGCTGATGGAGACACGTCGCTAGGAGGTAATCTCCTAAGAATATACAACATAGCTGGTTTTTTATTCCTGTTCTCTTCGATATCATGTAACTGATGTTGCAACGTCTGTCCTACGTACCTAGTTATTCTTGGATCCAAGATGGCCAACAACTTTTTTAATTTTGCTATATTCATGTTCGGGGTTTCCGGGGACGTTGATAACGAAAATGACATTATTTTTGGACCCTAGATGGCCGACTTTTTTTTTTTTTTCAAATGTACTATATGTGTACCTACCGTTTTCGAGGCTCTCGGGGGTGCCGATTACGAATATGACATTTATTTTTGGAATCAGGATGGCCGATATATATTTTTTTGCAAATGATCGGCCTTCTTGGATCCAGATGGGTCTATTTTTCGACTTTTGAGACAATATGTGAAATGCAAACTCACCGCTCAACAGAACAATTTTATTCCCGTAGAGCAAGTCTTTGAACTTGTCCCCGTGTTTCTCCTTCTCTTGCAGGTTCACCATCGTCTTGTGGATCATGTGACCCGTCCTCTTCATTTCCACGATTTCTGCTAAACCTAAAATAATTCTATAAGATTTTTCAAATAGCCAGCCAGGACTTATCACAGTGTATGGAGTTAATTTTCATAGACCATCACTTAATTCCGATGATGGAAAACATCGTGAGGAAATCTGCACTATACTTACTTGACTAGTTTACCAGTGTGTATACGACCACTGCCGATAGATTGGCCGCAGTTATCATGTCAGATACCCTTAGTCGACTTGAGGAAAATCTGACACCAGTATTACCAATAACACGCGTTAAGAAAGAAAAACTAGAGAGGCTTGTTGAGTCAGTACCCACTCGTCCCCTAAAATTCGTCCACAGGAGTGAAAGTTGCAGATTTGGCCCCTGTAAAAGTACCTATTCGTCCTTCGACAGGAGACCAGTCAATGTTACCTCTCTGAGCATGAAGAACTCCGGAATCATACTGGTCCCTGGTGAACTCCAGAGCGTTGAAGCCGGCCGCCTTGGACACCAGCAGCACGATCAGCCCCACCGACTGCAGGTCGCTTTTGGACCCGATCAGCAGGTTCTTAGCTGACTTTAGGAGCGGGTGATTGGTGCCGACCTGGATTAGATGAATATTTTTTGGGGGGCAAGATCATGGATTCGTTTATCATCGTCCGCCTGTTTAACTGGCCACGCAAATCGAAGCCAACAGATGGACAAAGTGATCCTATTGAAGTTTGTTTGAGCCATGTATTCTCACGCAAAAAGGACTCACATTAACTAACTATCGATAACCATCAAGAGCCACTTCCACCAGGATTCGTTTGGTATACAAATTATTATTACTATATTATCTCAATACTGTTTTCGTAACAGATGTTTACTTGTTGACGTTCCGGTGACGTTTTTCAAAGCCAACCAAGACGCGAAGAAGAAACAAATAGACAGACTGCAGAAGTGTTCGTTTGAGCTTTGAGCTTACTTGCAGAAACTGTCGAGGGTAAATGGGAGAAGAGTGCTGTCTACTAGTGTCCTGAGATGGTGGGCAGTGTTCGCGATCTCGTTGTTGATCAGCCAGCCGCCACTGTCCGCCATTCTAGCTGTCCTCGCAAAATGAACGCAGTCAAGACGCGAAGAAGAAGCAAATAGACAAACGGACAAAGTGATCCTTTGAGCCATGTATTCTTACGCTCAAACAGCTCAAATTGAAGGACCTTATGTAAACTGTCGCGGCAAGATGGAAGTGCTGTATACCAGTTTCCTGAGATGGTGGGCAGTGTTCGCGATCTCGTCATTAAGCAGCCAGCGAAGGTTGAGGAACGAGGTGGGGTAGCCCACCACCTGCTGAGCCTCGCTCAGCACCGTCCGCCAGTCCAGCTCGCCGCGCTGGCCAAAGCCGAGGCCGGCCCAGCGGGAGTAATGTCTGTGGAGAATCATGTCATTCTATGGAACTGTTTGAAAAACTCCATACGTCTACCTAGTGTCCAGCTCATAGAGCTAGGTATGTCCTGTCGGAATTAGCTCTATGGTCCAGCTACTGCTGTAGATATAATACAGCAGAAGCTGGACACTAGACTACATTTACACTAAGTATATATTTTACGATAAAACAATCACGTATTAATTTATTTACTTTGAAATTTTTGGCGCCACCTAAGCTAGACGCCATCATAGGCAATGCTGTCTCTGTCTATTCATACATGGTTAGATAGTGACGAGACGAGGATTAAGTATAGAAGTCGAAGTCATAGGGCAAAAGGGAAAAAGCGCGCTTTTTGAAGAGCTGTCGTGATTTTTCTGTGCTGAAGAATCATGTGAAATTCCTGATTTTCCAACTACCATTCATCAGATAGCCTTCCTGTTATCGAGATATTATGTACTTACGTAGTATTTCGATGCTTATACCTTTTTATTTATCATAGCTAAACTGAGGAAAAAATCATACTTGCTATTGATCCTGCATAGTGAATTTATTTTTTGTTTTCTTATCAAATTACAAACGCCCATGTAATTCAGACATCGGGAGGGAATGAGAAACGACATTTTGTAATTTAAGATTAATTTAAATAATGTTTATGTTGACAAACAGAATGCCGACATGTTTACAAATAAATGACATTGAATACTCTGTGATTGAAGATAAAATGTCAAAATTGGAGGGAAAAATATATATTTTTTAATATTGTTATTAGCGGCCAGTGTTGACTTTTAATTCAGGTGGGCCAAGCACAGAAATATTTTTTTTTACAGTATTATATGTCTGTGGGGCCAAGCCACGTGCATTTTTTCTTGGCCACGGGCGAGGTTGATCCACAGACATATAATAATAGTAAAAAAAAAATTTAATAAAAAATTTACTTCTGTGGGTTGATCATAGATTTATTATACCTAGCTCTATGGGTTGAATCAACTGCAGTATTGTTAAGCCTGCATCACACGTTTTTAGCCAAAACAGGCGTTACAGAATTGACCCTGGTGCCAAAACTAGATCATTATTGATAATAAAAATAGTACTATAGGCTTCTCAAATAACTGCTACTACTTATACGAGACAGATAAAAATATTTTGCCTTTTATTTTTGCGTAAATACCTTCCAGAAAACACGAAAAATACGAAAAATTTATGTAAAACACGGCTTTAACGAAATCATTATGTAAAACACAAATTATAATTTATACATAATGTTAAATCGCGAGTTTATTAAACTAGCTACAAGTTGCTCGTTTTAGATTTTTGAAAAATAACTCGAAAAAAATATTATATATCGTAACAATTCACTAAGAAATTCCCCATACATTTTTTGTATGGCAATGCCATCGCTCAATATATACGAGTTCCAAGCCCAAGAAAAATCAGTCTGCCGGTAAGAGTCAAGGGGAATCCACGTCGCTCTGCTGCTCGGGAGGCATTTAATTTTCGCGTGTTCATGTATTCACAGACAGCAGAGAGTAATGTAGATCAGAGTTACATATTTATTACTTTTAATCTTTTTAAAATTTATATAGGTACCATTTTCATACTCATGAATGATGGCCGACAATTTTTGATGAAATAGAAATCGTAATAAATCGCAATCATAGAAATCGTAATAAATCGAAATCATAGAAATCGAAATCATAAAAATCAAAATAAATCTAAATCAAGATCCAAGATGGCGGACAATTTTTTTTTTTTTAATTTTGCGATATGTATATCGTTTCATAAGTTTTTCAGTGCGCTGATTACGAAAATAACATTTATTTTGAAATCCAAGATGGCGGACAACTTTTTTTTTCAATTTTACAATATGGGTATGTTTTTATAGGTTTTCCGGTGCGCTAATGACAAAAATAACATTTATTTTGAGATCCAAGATGGCGGGCAGTTTTTTTTTTCAAGTTTACAATATGGGTATGGTTATATAGGTTTTTGGGGACGCTGATGACGAAAATAACATTTATTTTGAGATCCAAGATGGAGGACAGTTTTTTATTTTATTTTACAATATGGGTATCGTTTTCTAGGTTTTTGGGGACGCTGATAATGAAAATAACATTTATTTTGAGATCCAAGATGGCGGACAATTTTTTATTTTATTTTACAATATGGGTATCATTTTATAGGTTTTTGGGGACGCTGATGACGAAAATAACATTTATTTTGAGATCCAAGATGGCTGACAGTTTTTTTTTCATTATTTTTACAATATGGGTATCGTTTAATAGGTTTTCGGGGACGCTGATCTTAAAATAAATGTTATTTTGGTCATCAGCGTCCCCAAAAACCCATAAAACGATACCCATATTGTAAAATAAAATAAAAAACTGTCCTCCATCTTGGATCTCAAAATAAATGTTATTTTCGTCATCAGCGCACCGAAAAACCCTTATAACCATACCCATATTGTAAACGTGAAAAAAAAGTTGTCCGCCATCTTGGATTCAAAATAAATGTTATTTTCGTAATCAACACACTGAAACACTTATAAAACGATACCCATATTGAAATTAAAAAAATTGTCCGCCATCTTGGATCCAAAAATACTATTTTTGTAAACCTCATCCCGAAAAATTGGCCTTCATGGGATGCCAGGCAGATGTTTAACATCTTAGCATCCTGGCACGACAGTCATGCTATTTTCTGTCGCGGCATTCGTGTCCATTTTACTGCCAAGTCGCGCCAAGTATGTTTTACATAAGAAAATGGTCGTAATTTTATTTTTAGTATTCATTACCGTAAAGCAAGAAAAAAAAATTTATATAGGTACCAACAAATCCTTTGCCGGATCCCTGTCACTTATTACTTCGGGTTGGCGGCAATCTCACGTCGATGTGTGCGTGTGACTTGCACACAGCCAGCTGCGGTCTATCAAATACCTAAACTCGGTCGGGCGCGCGGACGTGATACACTCTTAAGAGAAACTTTGCCTGTTGTAGAGATTTTTTTCTCTGGATAGTTGGATACTCTTAAAATTTTACTCTTGTTTACTCGTATGTAAAATTAACTGATCTCAATAATTAAACCATCATAACATTCCTACGCATTGTGAAGGCAAATTAAAACTAATTATATAAATTATTATTGTCAAAGTTAAAGGTTTAATTGCTAGTTATAAAAGTTATCACAATGTTAGTAACTTTTTTTTCTTATTATTAAACTAGCTGTCGCCCGCGGCTTCGCCCACGTGAGTTTCACTTACTTAGATGAAAAATCTTTTTGTGTTCCAAACAGTTTCAGATGTTTCGGATTTTCGATTTTTATACTTCAGCAGAAAATGCTCATCACGTTGAACAATTTTTGCTAAGGCGCCATTTCCATATATGTTATAGTGTAGTTGGTCTCTTAGAGCTTTTCATGAGATGTTCCATATCTTCAATTTTTATACGTCAGCAGAAAATGCTCATCAGGTTGAACGATTTTTGCTAAGGCGCCATTTCCATATATGTTATAGTGTAGCTGGTCTCTTGGAGCTTTTCATCAGATGTTCCAGATCTTCAATTTTTATACGTCAGCAGAAAATGCTCATCAGGTTGAACGATTTTTGTTAAGGCACCATTTCCATATTACTTATAGTTTAGCTGTTCTGTTATGGTTCTTCATCAGGTGTTCCAGTTTTCAAAATGAATTATAGCCTATATGTTGCCTAGGCTTAATAGCTATACAACAAAAAAAGTTTCATTCAAATCCGTCCAGTAGTTTTTGCGTGAAACGCGTACATACATACAGACAGACAGACAGACAGACAAGAAATTCCAAAAAATTTTTTTTGCTTTCTATTGTTCTTTTTAGGTCTCCCTCTATCCATTTCAGTCAAAAATATTAAATGTACAGACAAAATATTTTTACTGTTTTATTATATGTATAGATATAGATAATCGTGGATGAGACGATTTAATGATAATCGATTGTAAATTTCCCATTAATATTTGCGAAATACGATGCATTTTATACAGATATAACCAGGTACTAACGAGTAAATTATACACCAAAATCTTTCTCATAACCCACCCCGTCCATTGGGGAAAGTCGTATGAAAATCCGTTCAGTAGTTTTTGATTTTATCGCACACAGATAGACAGACTCGGCCGGCGCATGTGGAAAGCACCTTCGGAACCCTACAATCCGCTTGGCAAAACACATTTCTTTTTTGTACGCCGAGCGTCAAGCTCGTAAGTGCATTAAGTACATTACTCTCGACTTGTCACAATCGCGCTAGTTTGGAAACATAAATTGCAGTTTTCTTTCAGACTTTTGTCCTTACATTTTAGAGATTTAAACTAACCAGTCTATACCTGCAGGCACACAATCACTCCAATAAAAGGATAATAATAATGGTGCTGCAATTAAAAAACGCAGGCTGGTTTAATCGCCACGGTAATTATGCAGCTGCCCAGCCTTCGAAGGTCCAATTGAGATGGCGCGAGTCTTGGATTGTGTAATTATGGACACCTTTCATGGAAGGTGGTCTTAATACGGTTTTTTTATCGAACCTACTAGAACTAAAAGTAGTTTTAAAAGACACTTCTTGCCATGTACGACCAATCTGTGGAATCAACTTCCTGCTGCGGTGTTTCCGAACCGATACGACATTGGAACCTTCAAAAAACGAGCCTGCGACTTCTTGAAAGGCCGGCAACACTCTTGTGATACCACTGGTGGCAGTTCTGCATGTGATCGCTTACCATCAAGTGACCCGCTTGCTCGTTTGCCGCCCTATGTTATAAAAAAAAACTAGAGTTAATTTAATTTAATTGGTTAATTTAGCCCCTATTCCTGTTCACCAGTGGTGGTCAACGATACAACTTAAGCCACTAGACCGATTGTGATGGAATTTGGTATTAGTAAAGTTGAAGACCTGGAGTCAAACATAGGCTTCTTTTTTTCCAAAAATCAACCCCCAAGGTGTTGAAATGGGGGGTCAAAGTTTGTATAAAAAAAAAACAAGATATATTAAATATATAGGTATAATTATACTAGACGCGCCCCGGGGATTTGCTCCCGTGGGAATTTCAGGATAAAAAGTGCCCTATGTGCTGTTCCCGGTATTTTTCTACCTGTACTTATATTTTCATCGAAATCTGTCCAGTAGATTTGGCGTGATTGAGTAACAAACATCCTCACAAACTCACATCCAAACTTTCGCATTTATAATATTACTAGCTCTTGCCCGCGGCTTCGCCCGCGTTAGTTTCGCTTAGATGAAAAGTCTTTTTGTGTTCCAAACAGTTTCAGATGTTTCGGATCTTCGATTTTTATACGTCTGTAGAAAATGCTCATCAGATTGATCAAGTTTTGCTAAGGAACCATTTCCATATATGTTATAGTGTAGCTGGTCTCTTGCAGTTCTTCATCAGATGTTCCAGATCTTCAATTTTTACCTATACGTCAGCAGAAAATGCTCATCAGGTTGAACGACTTTTGTTAAGGCACCATTTCCATATTTCTTATGGTTTAGCTGTTCTGTTATGGTTCTTCATCAGGTGTTCCAGTTTTCAAAATCAATTATAGCCTATATGTTGCCCAGGCTTAATAGCTATACAACAAAAAAGTTTCATTCAAATCCGTTCAGTAGTTTTTGCGTGAAACGCGTACATACATACAGACAGACAGACAAGAAATTCCAAAAATTTTTTTTTGCTTTCTATTGTTCTTTTTAAGTGTCCCTCTATCCATTTTAGTCAAAAATACTAAATGTACAGACAAAATATTTTTACTGTTTTATTATATGTATAGATTAGGATTAGGTTAAAGTAGGATTAGTAGGATTTTCCGCGGGCGGAGCCACGGGGCGACAATTAGTTCAATATAATAACCTAACTTATGTGAGCCTATTTTAATGTAGTAGCAGGCAGGCACTAGGTAGGTGATTTTAAGATCAGCAGGTCTAAAATGGCCTCTTAGAGGAATCTATACTGTGATGAATTGTGTTCAGAATTGTGATCAGCCAAAGTAGTATTTTAACCTCAAGTTAAGTCTTATTCTACTTATATCTCTATGCTTTAGTTATCCCCAAAGCACATCACTGCAGCTACGCCCCAATCGATTATTATATAAATACGCTTATACACAGACAGACAGTAAATAGTTGCCCATAATTTATGGTTCGGAAGCACAAATTTTGATAAAAAGCGTGGAGCCCGAGGATGAACGGCCGCGAGCCCCGCCCCGCTATTATCTCGGGTCTCGCTCGGCGTTTTCTGAATTTCACTAGATTTCGATGCACTCCTGAATTATAATAAGTATGTATAAATTTTGGAATTAATAGGTATCAATGATTTTATTAATTTACATCCTACTAATATTATAAATGCGAAAGTTTGGATGTGAGTTTGTGAGGATGATTAAAACAATGATTTTCAATCACGCAAAATCTACTGGACGGATTTCGATGAAATTTGGTATACGGATAGAAAATACCCGGAATAACCCATAGGGTACTTTTTTATCCCGAAATTCCCACGGGAGCGGAGCCCCGGGGCGCGGCTAGTAGTAGATATAAAAACGTATCTAATCTTCACATTAGAAAGACAGAATTTATATTTTTGTTTTTGGCTAGCTTTGACGGCAATGGGACTTAGGAGACAATGGAATGAGCGATTTTTCTGACAGCTAATTAAGAAAAAAAAATTAGTACAAAAAAGTCTCAACAGATAGCGTTTTATGAAAGCCGAGTCGTTATAATGGCTGAACCTATATGGTGCGCTTTTACTTTTCAACCAGAGGCAGAAAAAAAATCACATAACAGTTTGACAGTTGCACAAATCACAATATAGATACTTTTCAGTTGTTTTTTTTACTAAGTTTTATTTTTTTTAAATGAATTTTTTGCTTCTTGTATGGAATTTTTTCTCTCGGCTTTTACTAAGCGCCATCTATGAAGTCATTTGGAACTATTTCTTTTTTTAATTTGTGTCACGGAAAATCCCTCATTGCAACTCGATTGAAACGTCAGCCGCAAGCACAGAAGTAAAATTTTTTTTTAAATATAAGCAGAAGGAACACAAATTTCACACACACACTGATGATATTTGACAATATTTGCATCCTGTTCATGATAAGGACTGTCACATAACTCTGTCCCTTTCCTTCCTTAGCATTGCAATGTATTGCAACACGAACCACTACACTGAAAGATTTATCATCCAAGCCGGATTTTTCATGCGAAATGATCCTTAAGGCGAGATGGTAGTCCAAATGTGTTAATGATTGTCATTTTTCATGACGAAATTTACCTACTTAGAGTTTAATTACGAACTTGAAATTAATACAGCATATAATACACAATATGTGAAAGAGTCTGAAACGTATACTTTTTTAAATATATATATATATTTGGTTAAAAAAAATCATAAAGTCCCCTCTATGAAAAATCTTTCAAGTCAGAATTCTTAAAATTTTCAGCGACAACATATATATTTTTTTTAATTTATAGCAAATATATCTATTGTAATAAAGTCTGAATCGAACACTTTTTTTTCTTGTCTAATATTTCAAAAGATATTTAAGAAATACCATAAAAATTATAACCTCTTCAATCTCCTGAAAATAACAGCAAAATTGTGCTATGCAAAAAACAATCTTATTACTATGCGTCCACGCTTGGCTCTCGCTTCGTTCTTGCGTGTCAGTCGGCCGCCGCCCGCGTACATGTAACGTCGTCTCCGGACGCTCTTTCTTCTGAATTAAACAAATTTTTTTCGTACTTTTGTGAAAGAAAAATTGAGGGATCAGCATTTTTGTGCAGTGCTGTGAAAATGGGAAATAAGAAATCTATGAAAATAGCGAAAGAAATGACCAAAAAAGAAAAATAAATCACCACGACGGAATGTTTGGGTGAGTTTGAGTATCATATTCCATTCCAATTTCAAAAATAGCATTTATCTGGAAAGGCTTTAGAATTTGTCTCACCCAGCTTGCTTGTAGCAGCTACGTAAGCGTAGAGTAATGGAAAGTACACAGAGCCTGCATGCATTATAGCCTGAATAAAGTGCAACTTACATGCATTTTCATATTGTTTATGTAAATCAATGTGTTGTATATTTTATTTTTCAGCTCAAAGAAGAGATGCCGAGATTTTGGTGGTGACAAATTGAATCATTATGATTCGTCAAGCGAAAAAACGAAGGCTCGTGAATCTGTTGAGTAAGTACCTTTTTATTATTATTATAGAATTACTTTCTCATACTTTTAAAAGTGGTGACTAGTTAAAAAGTATGATGTTTTAGATTGCAAAATTATTATATTACACAAAAATTTAAGATCTGAATCTCCATGTACACGATTTTAAGATAGTATATTTATTTCAGGCATTGCACCGTTAATCCTAAACTGACCGAGTTACAGACATTGGAACCAGCAGTTTTAATAACATCAGAGGCTCGACACCTCAAAGGAAAATATAAGTAAACCGTAAACAGTTTTGCATTTTTTTTATTTTTTAAAAAAGCTAGTTTATATATTTGTGTGTGTGTATTTTTTATGAAATATAGTATCTTTGCGTTGGTTCAGTATAACTTAAAATAAATATTTAGAACTTACTTTGGGACTAGAATCTGTGTGATTTGAAAGTTTATAATAATTTTTTTAACTGTGTCATTAGGGCCATTCAAAGTATTTTTATGTTATTTTTATGAATGATGTTATCATAAAATGTTGATTATTAAATTTTGAAATATTTTTTTTTTCAAAAATTTATCACGATTTTTTCTATTTACTTACTTTTATTTGTTAGGAAGTCACAATTCACCAATATGATATTTATATAGTCCTTGCAGCCGAAAGCTAAAGCACTGAAATATTTACCATTCTACGCTCTTACTGTTTTGATCTTCAAACATTGTACGCTTAAAAGAGCAAAATAGTAAATTTTGCTCTTTTACCATTTTGCGACCGGTAATCATTTTGCGCTTTTAACATTATGCGCCTAAACGCCCCCCAGCTATAGTGTAGCATAATGGCTTATATGTATAGGCACTGTCTAGTCTAGCCTAGCACAGTCTAGCCATAAAAATTGTTGTGTATATTTTATAAAAAATAAAAATAAATGAACCATCTTAAACGAATTGTTTTTTTAACCCTTACGATATCGCCGAATAGCGGCAAAAAAACGCAAATGGTCTCTTTCGCAAAATGTCGCATTAGGGACTTTAGATTTTTATAAGAACAACATAATTTTTTTAAGTAACTTATTTACATACAGTAAACAATAACCCTAAATGTGATAATGTTGGTTGGTACTTAAATTTACTTCATATATATATTTTGCATAAGTGACATTCCACAAAATATGATTTTTACGGGGGAAATTTTGTGTAAGAGACCTTGGAGACCCTTTGCGACTTAGCCCAATAGGCACTTTATGAAATCCAATACAATATGTACTTTATGAAAATTCATAGCATAAAATGCAGGGAAATAAAACCAAAAACTCTGAAAGTGTTTATTTTTATTTAGATTATTATGTCTTGATTTATAGTCGTGACATGTTTGTAAACTACAGGTGAAATAAATAAATAATATTATTATTTAAATATTTATCTGAATTTAATTACCCAATTAATTTGATATAGCTATCTGGGGCTGCGCATAAGCAAGCACATTCCTTGCGACCGTCGCGTTCCGCTGCTAACCACGCCTCGCCACCGCTACTGAGTGTGGCAAGCGTTGACGTCAGCGCACACTAGGTGGCGCTAAAATCGTGGTTTAGCTGACATGTTTGTGTTATTTTTTCAATTTCCATTTTTTTTCTTACTAGCGCTCCGCCCTGTCTTCGCTCGAGAGGTACATACATAAATTGTAGCTTATGTCCTATTGGTAAAATATTTTAAAAAAATAGTTCGGATGGGATTTTAAAAATTTATTAGTTGTGTATGGCAAAATAGATATGATTTTCACCCATTGCACCCCAAATGCAAGTATACTGGAGCCATCAACGATCTCATCTCTGCGTTATGCATACACTGTGCCGGTGTGCCGGTGCAAGTGTACGCGCGGACTATTCTAATTGGTTAATGAGTTCCGCGGGATCCGCCCACTATGTCTATGTGTGTCTAAGGTGTCTTTGGTTGTGTGCTCGTTAATCGTTTTGAAGTTGAGCTAGGACCTGGTCTTAACTGTCATATTTGTTGTGTTGTCACAGTTGTCATAAATATTTAAAATTATTTTTTACTGTTTTGTGCTTTTAAACTCAATAGAAATGATAAAATGCAACGTGTACAATATGTGGAAGTGTTTCATAAAAAAATATTCGTGGAATATCGTTCCTTCGGTAAGCAATACATGTTTTTTTGACGTGCCTAATGATAATATACAATTTCGTGTTATTTTTGAAACAATAACCATTATTAGACTTTTGAATGCTATTTATCAGCAATATCATTATTTATTTTATAAAGTAGTGTATTAATTATAACCATTTCATAAGAAATACTACAAGTAATTTAATAATTTCGTAAATAGCATAGATCATTTGACGGATCCAGTTTTGTTTACTATGGCTGGGCCGAATCAAGGCAAATATACGAATTTAGTACCTATTCTATAAAAATCTCAGGAATTCTTTCTTGAAGATTAAAATGCACATTTTATAAAAATACTGACAGTGAATTTTATTTCAGGACAAGGAAAATATGCCCAAAAATAATACCTCAAGAAAGAGAACTGTTATGGGGAGTATTTCTCTTACGTACTACGAGTACCAGGACAGTGAATGGACGCCAGCAACCATTAACATCATTGCAATGTTTCATTGCACGTGATTTTTAATAATTTAAAATAAATTTTATTGATTTAATGACTAGTATTTTTTCCCAAAAGGGATAGAATTTCCCATCGTAAAAAGCTGATGCAGATCCGTCCGCATACCGCGCACGGCTTAAGATTCAGCGTCTCAAAATTTTTGGTTTTGCTACACTGTACCGAATATAATTAATTATCTTAGATCCGACCCTGTATTCTGTCGTTGTGTGAATAATAATCTTAGTGTGTGTTTTTGCCATGCAATTTCAAATGAAATGTTCAGTCTGCTTACTATTATTATATGTCTGTGGCCGCAAGATATCCCATAGACATAGAAAAAAAAAATCATTCTTTAATAGACTGATAAGCTTGGTTGTCAAATGAAGCCGAAAAACGTTTTCCAAATTTAATGACAGTGTATGAAAGTGATGTGACCTTACAACTAAGCATCGACATTTTGTATCGATACTACATAAATAAAAACCTAGTAGTGCCAGTAGTACCTTTGTTGCCAAATTTCTCAATTTTAGGTCAATGGGAAGTAGATACCCCATAGGTAAAATTCCTGTCTGAAAAACAAATTATGCGAAAAATCGCAACATTTACGGTAATATCTCCTAATCACGTTGACGTATAATTTTGATTATTTTTCTACACAATGAGGTTTGTAATAAAAATAAAGATTGGATTTAATCAAAATTAAATATTTATTTTTATATCTATATGTACGTACATATGGTCTATGCATATAAAAAAAACTGTAACCAGTCTGTGACTATTCATGAGAGATATGGAAATAAAACTTTTTTCCAAAAAAATGAACCGACTTCCATCATAAAACTTAAAATCATGAAATAACATTATAGAAAAATGTATTAGCATGCTACCTACTGAATGAGGTGAAGTCGGTGCCAAGTGCAGGAGTAAGGGTGTTATTTAATTGTTTAGCTAGGCATTTTATATATATACATACATGATCCTAAATCCTAATATTAATTTAGATTATTTAATATTCAATTTGGCACCGACTTCACCTCATTCAGTAGGTAGCATGCTAATACATTTTTCTATAATGTTATTTCATGATTTTAAGTTTTATGATGGAAGTCGGTTCATTTTTTTTTGGAAAAAAAGTTTTATTTTATCATTTTCAGTGCTTCTACACCTATTTTCTTTGATAAAAACTTTTCTTTCACAGGCCGAAAATAAAAAATTAAGAAATCGAAACTTTTTATGTCAGTTTGATTTGAAATGTCAGAACATGTCAAATTGTCTATTATTTTTGGCACATAAATAGACCGAGAGCCCGTGACCACCCAACCTTCCTTATTTTAGAAATGCTGAATGTTTCTCTGCGTGGTATATACGGGCAAAAAATATTAGCGACTAGGTATGAAGTTTGGATCTTAGTTGCTTATGCAGGTAACATAGATAGCAAGGATGATTTTTATAGGTATAAAAAGCACTTGGGGCCTCCCAAAGTAATATTAAATTAAGATTTTATAATAAAACAACTAACTATAACTATATACCTATAATTTAGTAAAGTTACAATGTCTAGCAGGGGTTTATATCTGCACAATTCTGCACCAATTGCCTGGTAATGCGTGAGGCGTGATTTCTAATATTGTTAGGAATAAAATCTTTCAAAAACTTTACTTTGAGGAAATTGAGTTACCAATTTAAATGTTATTGCTACAAATAATCTGCCTAAGTAATCATGAACCAACTTTTATAGTCGCTAATCGCTATTTCTATGTTGGGGACATATACAGAAAATCTTGAGTTTTAATAAAATAAGGAAGGGCATGTTGTCACGGGCTTTTGCTCTATAATGCAATGTTGGTATTTTTATATTTTGTTAGGTATCTTTAAAATTACCGAACAGATTCTGACGTAGTTAAAATGGGACCAACTTGGGAATACACCATTACGAATAAAGAAACAATTTTGGAAATCAGTCCACAGTAGGCGGAGAAATCGGCGAACATACATAAAAAAAAACATACATACATCGAAACATATAACCTCCTCCTTTTTTGGGAAGTCGGTTGAAAAAAATAGAAAACCATTCCTTTTTTTCCATTCGTCTTGATGATATTAATACTCGTATTAACAATAATAATTAATGGGCGGACGAAGTCGTGGGCACAGTAATTAGTCATGTCAGTCATAAATGGTAATTGCATAATATAGTTTCAACGGACTGCTCTTTTAAAATTGCAATGTTTTCGAAGAGCAAAAGTCAAAATCAAAGTCATCCAAGACAAGCCAAATAGTCGAAATAAAAGTCATCCAAGACAAGCCAAATGAAGCGCAAGAGCACTATCTGCCTTTTCTTGAAGCGCTTCGTGATTTTTTTGAACCCCTTATAACTAGGGTTTGGAATAAACCAGATAAACAAAATTCTCAGCATATAATTGTAGCAAATCACCCCCACCCTTTAAATTAGGGCATGAAAGTTAGTTACAAACTTAGTTGGTATAGCAGATTTTCGTATCTTGCCACCAGCAATGTAAAAGTCGTTGTTGTCGAAGTGTCGACTACATATACGAGATCCTTCATTTGGTTGCATTATTCAAGTTGCATTTTTAATTATTTTAAGCCAAGTGTGGCGTCGCTGCCGATCAGTGGTGATTCTGAAATCGAAGAAAAGTATGTATTTAGCTAAGAAAAATATTTTTTGCAAAATGTACTTGACGATAATTGAACCTTTTCTAAGTTTCGAATTAGTTTTCAGTTATATATTGAACCGAAAATGATGTTTTGAATTTTTATCGATAATTATAACCGGAGCTATAATTATCGATAAAAAATGCAATTGCAAAACCCTAGCAATTGCCTCGAAAAATGCCAATATTTCGATACTCAATATTTTCTTAAATAGTTACTTTTAATATGCGATGATACATTTTCTTACAAGAAAACAATACTACACACGAAAAATACATCATTGAGACGAACATATTAACAGTATATCAACAGAACAAGCCCACTGAAATTCAACTATTGTAAACAACATTTACCTGTGAAAAGAGTATTGATTGGCATTTCTATTAGAAGATAAATCACAATTCAGAACTCTACACGTCACCATTTTCACTCGATGAAACTTTAAAAAGCTTATCTATAATAATAAGGGAATAAATTAACTTATAAGGTTTGTTTACAATACAATATCAATTCCAAATTAAGCTTCGATTGTCAAAGTTTACTGAAAATTGGATTCACAGAAGATATTACCTGTCCTTCACCAACATAGGTAAAAACCATATCTGTCATCCCGCTTGCTCAGCTGTCAGTGCCTCTTAATAAAATAAAAAAATTTTTTTGCTAGCTCTATGAGATATCCTTACTAATCCTAGTCCTAACCAATATTATAAATGCGAAAGTGAGTTTGTTTGTTTATTTGTTTGTTTGTGTGTATGTTACATCTTCACGCTTTATCTACTGAACCAATCTTCCTGTCCTCAGTACTTCAAAAAGTTTGAAGTACTGAGTACATAGGGCACCTTTCATCACGGGAAAAAGCACTGTTCCCGTGGGAAATTCACGCGGGCGAAACCGCAGGCAAAAGCTAGTAAATTATACATTTTATGCATAAGTCTCGTTAACATATCACCTAATAAGTTCAAAATTAAAATACTTAACTACTGTGCAGAGCAACTACGCTCTGCTGCCAGAAAATGTGCGCAGAGCGAATCCGGACAAACGAAGCGGCGGGAAGAATTCTGTACCGGAACTTCACCGGGAAAAAACCACCGGTAAAAATAAGTACCGGGAAAAAATCTCCACGCGGCACCACGTTTGCCCGACTAAAACCTAACTAACTTAACGCAGTCTGCTACCACCGTAGCTTATGAAGGGAGCTACAGGGCCCTATATAATAACCTAACCTATAAATTAACTACAATGTAAAACCACTTACCAAGCTAAATCTTCTTTCTCTTCGGATCCAAACTTGAGTGTCTTCGGGAAGGGGGAATTCCTAATCACCCTACCTAACCCATGAGATCTCAATTCCCCAGAACAAATAAATAGATTTCTTCCCGAAATCGGCTCGGCAACAGATAGATGTGAGCGAGCAGCCACGCGTCACATCCCACAGGAGAAAGTCACAATGACGGGTTACACAAACACAAAGTTCAATAGTTATTTAACAAACAGGAAATTCACAATTATAACTCAAATCAATTAGCAATCAAAGAACGCGGGACCTCTCGCGTATTAAAAATCAAACCGATATCGCATAGGACAATGGCGACCGTCCACGACCCATCTCACACGAGCAATGTGAGAACCCCAAAACGCCTGGCGGCGATAACAGGAAACGCCTGCGTTTAGTTTTACCCAATATATTACAAACATCCCCCCGTCCCGGTCTGAGAAGCAGACCGCTAGCTTACTCTACGGGAAGGCGGGCGAGAGAGGTCACACCTCTCCTTAAAATCGAACCGTCGACCAACACCTCAGCCACACGCGGAGTGCCATCTCCGCCAAGAATCAAACGTAATATGCGAGCTCGTCGCCAAAGCAATGAGGGCAAATTTGCCTCTTTTAACAATACTAAATCACCCTCCCTGGGAGGCTCAGTCCTGTCTGTCCACTTCACTCTTTGCTGCAGCAAATGCAAATATTCAAGCGACCAGCGACGCCAAAAGTCCTGGCTCATTTGCTGCAACATTTGAAAACGCGACAACCGATATACGCGTTCATCCTTCCACGGGTATTCGGGCAGGGCATTCAACGGCCCTCCCACCAAAAAATGACCAGGGTGAGAGCTTCCAAGTCATTTGGATCTGGAGATAGCGGACAGAGAGGACGAGAGTTGAGGACCGCCTCAACTTTACAAAACACTGTGGCCAGCTCTTCAAAAGTTAGAGCCGTTTCTCCGATAATGCGGCGGAGGTGGGTCTTTGCGGATTTCACAGCCGCTTCAAAAATCCCTCCCCAATGGGGGCAACTTGGGGGACTAAACTTCCAGGTTATTCCCCTTTGGGCAGCAATTTGACTTAAACTAGTACAATTTTTATCAATAAACACAGAAACATCCTTAAGATAATTTACAGTTCCCTTATAGTTTGTGCCATTATCAGACCTAATAAGGGAAGGTAGACCTCGACGCGAAACAAAGCGATCCAACGCGGCGACGAAGGCCTCCGTAGTCAGAGCCGATACCACCTCCAAATGGACAGC
Organism: Ephestia elutella; assembly: GCA_018467065.1. Lineage (NCBI taxonomy): Eukaryota > Metazoa > Arthropoda > Insecta > Lepidoptera > Pyralidae > Ephestia > Ephestia elutella. The sequence continues at coordinate 1,762,412 of CM031588.1, read as the reverse complement.
CTTGGTGGCCAAACAAACAAATACACACAAATAGCCCTTCACAATACGGGCATTACGAAAGGGAGAAGCCTTGATCGAAAAGGGACCGGCAAAATCGGTTCCAACGCCGTCAAACGGTCTCGAAGGTCGGATTCGATCAGCGGGCAAATCACCCATCTGTGGTTGCATCGTGGATGCCTTCAACCCTATAACATGCAATACATCGAAACAGAACACTACGGATTGCTCTTCGGGCAGACAATATCCAAAATTCGCGTTGCAAAATAGCCAACAAAGCATTGCACCCAGCATGGGCGTTACGAATGTGTCGATCAGACACCAAAAGCTGCACCAAGGGTCCGCCCTTGGGCAACAACAGAGGATGGCGAGTCTCATATGGAAGATCCGCCTTCCGGAGCCTGCCTCCAACCCGAAGAAGCCCATCCGAGTCGATGTACGGGTTCAAACGAGCGACCGCGCCCTTCAACTTAGCGCGTCCGTCGCGCAAAATACGAAGCTCTGACTCAAACCGTCCGGTCTGCACGACACGGACCCAATGCAACAATGCGCTCCGGCGCTCTTCTGCACCTGCAATCGGCTCCAACCGCTTTGCCTGTGGGTTTCTACAATTATGTATGAAACGCTTAATCCAACTGGTAACACCCAGAAGCTTATCCAAGCTGCTATACCGAGCAAGTAGCCAATCCGGCTCCGACGTCGTCTCAGCGACTACAGCATGTACACGGAGCCCAGTCAAACTCAAAGAAGTAACATCTGTCTGACAGACAGGCCAAGAAGTTTCTGATCCCATCAGCCACTCTGGACCCCACCAGAGCGGGTGTGACACCAATTCTGGTGCCGTACAACCTCGGGAGGCACAGTCCGCTGGGTTAAGCTCTCCCGGCACATGTCTCCATGTTATATCAATTCCGATATTCTGGATTTGGGAAACCCGATTTCCCACAAAAACCTCCAAGGTATGTGGGGCCGCGCGCAACCATGCAAGCGCGACCTGGCTATCCGACCAGGCGAAGATGTCTCGTATCTCGACCGTGGCCGCCAGCTCACATGCAACGTGATGCAACAATTTAGAGAGAAGGTGAGCTCCACTCAACTCAAGCTTGGGAATAGTCAGCCTAGTCCTGATGGGGGCGACCTTGCTCTTCCCTAACAAAAGCGAGACATTGACCCGGCCATCGGCGTCAACTGTCCGCATATAGACTGACGCGGCGTAGCCTCGCTCCGACGCGTCACAAAAAGCCATGCAGGCTGGCTCGATATTTCCCGGGGGCAATATTCGACGAGGCAAGGCAATCCGATTGACTTCCTTAATCGATGAAAACAACTCGAGCCAATCATCCAATGGAGAGCCAAACAGCGGCTCGTCCCACGAGACGCCCAAAGTCCAAAGTCTCTGAAGAAGACACTTTGCAGAGAATATCACTGGACTGATCCAACCGCTTGGATCAAACATACGGGCTATTACGGACAACACCGTTCTCTTAGTCCAGACCTTTGGTATTTCCAAGTCCACTTGGAATGTAAAAATATCGGTTAGCGGCTGGTACTGCATGCCCAGCACCGCTATCCTGTTGGGATCATCCACATCCTCAAACAGGTGAGGGTTCTGTTGGTGATCCTCCGGGATCCCTTCTAGAACTTTAGGCTCATTAGACAACCACTTACGTAGCTCGTAGCCACCTGTCTTCAATATTTCAATCAATTCATCCCGCAGTAGGAGGGCCTCCTCAATACTTTGGGCTCCGGTGCACACGTCATCAACATACAAGTCACGTGACAGCACGGAAGCCCCACGGGGAAAGCGGATCCGTTCCCGCTCTGCCAATTCAAGCAATGATCTGATGGCGATATAGGGACTAGATTTCAAACCATACGTGTTTGTGTTGAGTTCATACACCGTCACAGGATCCTCAGGGCGCTCACGCCAGAGTATCAACTGGAATCGCCTGTCCTCAGGATGTATGACTGTCTGGCGGAACATCATCCGGATGTCCGCACCAAAAACCACTTGATGTCTTCTAAAGTTCAAGATGATGTCAATTATGTCCCTATGCAATTTGGGACCTGAATGCAAACATAGATTCAACGAAACCCCGTTCGAAGTGGGTGCGGACCCATCGAAGACGGTCCTCAATTTGCCTGTTGAGGCCTTCACCACCGCGTGGTGGGGCAAAAAATAATGCTCAGTTGAGCTCCAATCGACTCGAGCCGGAGACATGTGACCCAAATCCTCGTACTCGCGCATAAATTCAATATATTTATCGCGAAGTACGTGGTCACGCTGCATACGTCGCTCCATGGACAGCAGTCGCTTCTCCGCAAGCGCCCTACTTTGCCCTAGGCTAGGACGAGAGGCAACAAAAGGTAACCTAGTTACAAACCGACCGGAGGGCAACCTCTCCGTGGTTGATCGAAAAAGGGCTTCGCACTCAGCGTGTTCCGGATCCATCCTGGAACTCATAGGTGGCTCCTCCACCTCCCAAAACCTTTGCATGGTCTTGGCCAAGGACGCAGATGCGACAACCGGTGGCTCCTCCGCGGTGCCATTATCAAACACAGGGCCCATCAGGGCAAAACCAAAAATCGTAGACACTGCCATCAGTGAAGACGAACCCAGAGCCTTCTGTGTACCCAACAAAATCCAACCCAATACGTCCGAGCCCAGGAGCAAGTCCACTGGGCCGGGATGAAAGACAAAGGGGTCGGCCAAATCCAGACCCGAAACCAAAGACAACACACCCGGCGGTATGTCTGTCGAGGGGTGCCAACCCGCAATGGTATCCATTACCATAGCCGAAGTCGTGATCCTCATTGTGGAGGACTTCAGCGAAGAAAAGGTGACAAGTGTCTGGCCCGTCAGACACTTCACTTGTATGCCACCAACTCCAAGAAGTGGCACAGGCGAGTCTTCCACGACTAAACCTAACTGGCGTGCCACTCGAGTGGTAACCAAACTGCTTTGAGCCCCTGAGTCCAACAGAGCTCTCAAATTAATGGCTTCCCCCACGACCCCATACGCGGACCACCGCGGTAGGGAGCAGAACCGTCCGCGGCTCTGTCCCAGCAAGGGAGCAAGCTAGTTACGGGCTCCCCACTCTCTCCAAACCAGGGGGCGCCACTGACCCGGATAATATGTCGGGCGAGTGCACATCCCCATCTGAGGGGGGCATAACCCGCGGCCCGGCCATACCTATGGTACGGCGGGTGGTACTCCAGCCGTGGGTACTCGTGCAGCGGCGGAGAAAACCGCTGCGGCTGCATGTGTTGGGTATTGGTAACCCGCGTGGAGGGGGTGTCCCCACTCTCACGTCCGGTCTAGGGCCCCCGCCCATGGGGCCCTATCCGGGGCCTGGCCAGCTACATACTGGCCATGACCTTGGGGCGCGTGGTCCCGGTCCGCCAAGACCCGCGCAGGTACGCGACCCCCTCCCGAGGGGGTGCGACGAGCGAAGCCGCGTCCTCCGTCCGAGGGTGGAGGGCTTCGCGCAGGAGCGCCCCCGCCCATAGGGGACCCCTGCCTCAACAACCGGGGGCCATCCCCGTTCCGGTTCATGCAGAGCATCACGTGGTGCAGCCCACGGCATGCACTGCATGGTATGGCTCTGGGACAGTCACGTGCATAGTGACTGCCCAAACAGTAAAAGCAAAGTTCATGCCGCTTTGCCATGCGGCGCCGATCTTGTACTGGCAGTCCCTGCCAGTCCCTGCATTGCAGCAGGCTGTGGCCCATCCGACCACATTGCAGGCAGTCCGCGTCCCTCGCGACTGCTGCCGTGTGTGCAACCCGCGCACCAGCTCCACGCGGTGGCGGTTGCCGTCCCTGTTGGGGCCTCCCTCGCCATGAGGGTTCCAAGGGCCTACGTTCAGGCGCTCTGGATGGCGCTGAGTCCGTCATGGTATTCTCAGCCGCCCGTGCCTCAAACTCCAAAAACTTCACCAAGTCAGTGAATGTCGGTAGGGTGGTGCTATCCCGTTCCGCATTCTCGCGCTCAAATCGCGAGCGGATGTCATTGGGCAATTTGCCCAATACAATGTGCACCAACAAAAAGGACCATTGGTCCACCGGCAGCCCCAGTGTGCGGAGCGCGTTACAGGCCACTGTAACGGGCGTGAGCAACTGCAGGCGCAACTGTGCCCTGTTGGCCACCTTGGGCAGGGCCATCAACTGTGCGGCGTGCGCATCCGCTAACAAACGTAAGTTTTGGTAGCGGGAGTTCAATAACTCCCAAGCCGTATCGTACTGGTCGTCCTCCACCCGGAGGTGCTGGATGAGCGACCGCGCTTCACCCTCAAGAGTGGAGAGGAGGTAGGCCATCTTCTGGGCCTTCGACAAATCCTGTCGTGCTACGACCAGGGACTCAAACATATTTTTATATGCCACCCACTCCTCCATCCTACCCCCAAAGTGGGACAGCTGAAGGGTGGGGAGCCGACCAGTAACCGCTGGTCCTTCCTGTCTAACAGGTGTGCGAGGGGCTAGTCCGCCAGCCTGTCTCGCCCTTATTGCGGCCGCCGCCTCCACGATGTCATCGTGCAGACTCAGGATCTGGTCCAGGTCCGCCACGTGACCTGCGTAGACCTCCGGGGTAAGGTCGGCTTCGGTAAGCGCCGCCATGGCCGCTTCCGCGTTGTTCAATCGTGAGCGGAGCTGATCCGCTCTTTCCAGTATAGCGGCCTCCCTGTCCTTCCGGGACAGGAGTCCACCGGCCGTCACAAACCATCTCAATTCGTTGGCGAGTGTCGCCTTAGCATTGGGGGCCTTCGCCATCGCGTCAAGTCACAAACAAACAAACAAATAAGAAAAGATAAAAAAGGTAAATAAAGAACAAGATCAAGCAACAACACGAAAAACCGCGGTAGGTATGAGAATGGCACAAACCCGGAACGCACGGTACAAACCGCAAACAAATACAAAAAGGTTACAAATATTCTTATACAAACAAACTAAGAAAAATCTAATAATTTTTACAAACAATTAATTATTTTTTACAAACGAACAAATAGAGGGTAGATAAACTACGCTCTGCTACCAGAAAATGTGCAGAGCGAATCCGGACAAACGAAGCGGCGGGAAGAATTCTGTACCGGAACTTCACCGGGAAAAAACCACCGGTAAAAATAAGTACCGGGAAAAAATCTCCACGCGGCACCACGTTTGCCCGACTAAAACCTAACTAACTTAACGCAGTCTGCTACCACCGTAGCTTATGAAGGGAGCTACAGGGCCCTATATAATAACCTAACCTATAAATTAACTACAATGTAAAACCACTTACCAAGCTAAATCTTCTTTCTCTTCGGATCCAAACTTGAGTGTCTTCGGGAAGGGGGAATTCCTAATCACCCTACCTAACCCATGAGATCTCAATTCCCCAGAACAAATAAATAGATTTCTTCCCGAAATCGGCTCGGCAACAGATAGATGTGAGCGAGCAGCCACGCGTCACATCCCACAGGAGAAAGTCACAATGACGGGTTACACAAACACAAAGTTCAATAGTTATTTAACAAACAGGAAATTCACAATTATAACTCAAATCAATTAGCAATCAAAGAACGCGGGACCTCTCGCGTATTAAAAATCAAACCGATATCGCATAGGACAATGGCGACCGTCCACGACCCATCTCACACGAGCAATGTGAGAACCCCAAAACGCCTGGCGGCGATAACAGGAAACGCCTGCGTTTAGTTTTACCCAATATATTACAAACAACTACCTTATGTTTAAAACATAATAAAAATATTGATTTACAAAAAAAATACGTATCTAACCCGCCCGTAGCGATAAGTTTGTAGATATAAATTTATTTTTAATTAAAAATAATTAAACATTAATAAACAGGTGCACGTAGAATCGAGTTGCAAAATTAAGTACTTACTGAAACTTTTCACCTTTGCGTTGATAAGAAACATGCAACGTGCAGTTTCTACATGATCGATAGCCCTAAAAAGGGCTACTTTTGATCGAAAACCTTTGCTAATTTCACCCCTATAACTACGAAATAAGATTGATTGTCGTGTATTAGATTGACGGGTGATGGCTTCGATAAAACCTTCATTATGGTGTGTTAAAGTTTTTAGTGGTTTTCCTCGCGCGTCCATTGGTCTGCTGTTATGACGTCACAGGCACTTACAACCAATGGAATCGCGGTTCTGTTTTATAAAAGCCGCCATGAAATCATAAATCGTTCCTTTGTTCTTATCGAGTTTATCAAATGAGGTGAAAGGGAATTGGTTGCTTAACAAAAATGGCCCCAGAATGTCACCCTGTGGAACCCCATGCTTTTTCTTTTGCACTTGTTATTAGTTAACTCAATCATTCTTAGTGCTGTTGATGAGAGCAAAAAGAAAACATTTCATGTACTTAACACAAGATAAAAAGCGATCAATGGCATGGTCTAACTTGAGATTCATTTCCGAATAAGATGGCAAATCTTAGCCCGAGTCCTCAAGAGCTCGCGATGCGCGTAATTCATTTGCACATTAGGATTATTTTTTTCATTTATTTATTAATAGGATAATAATAAAAACGATAGGGCGGTGGAAGTGGTTAAATACTGGTCGAAAAAAATCAAATTTTTGCCATTTCGACTCGAGATGATGATGATCCAGAGGCCACGAAAATGAATTGACGTCCTTGGAGAAAAGACTGCGATGAAGATTTTTGCGTCGCTTCTTCTTCACTTGCGCTTTGCAAGCCGTACCTAGTAAATGTTAAATAATTGGTCAAGTGCGTGTCGGGCCACGAACAATGTAGGGTTCCGAAGGTACCTATCCTGTAGAAATGCGGACACATGAACTTATATTTACTTCCACTTTTATATAACTAATGAAAATAACAATAAGTATATACCATCATACAGAATGAAACTTGTTCATACGAATATTTTTCATACTAAAATCAATTTTGTAAGTTTATCGTCTATTACTCATTAACGTGTAAAGTCTACATAGCCCTGATAATTTTCCTTTTATATTCATTATATTTGCTAGTTATTATAATTTGTTTCATGTATCCACCCTCCACCATTTTCCTGTTCGAGGGGGGGGACACTTGACTCTAACAAAATTTATCACTTTAAAGTTAAATATTTCGCACACGGATCCCTAAATCAAAAAATTTTCTTCAGACACTCATAATATTTTTAAAAGACCTATCAAATGATATCCCACACGATGGTATAATCGAAAGAAAAAAAATCATCCCCACTTTAGGTGTAGGGGAGGCCCCCTAAAAAAAATATTTTTATTCTACAGTTCGCTCCGCGTAATAAATATGTATATCTCTACCAAATTACAGTTTTCTAGTACTAGTAGTTTCTGAGATTAGCCGCAGACAGACGGACGGACGGACGGACGGACGGACATGACGAAACTATAAGGGTTCCTTGTTTACTTCGAAACCCTAAAAAGGATTTGAATTGAGTCAATTAACAGCTGTAAAGTGGATTTATACAGACTATTGTGAGAGTTTTTGTAATTCGGTACCTACTTATTTCAAATCCTGTGTGGAAAGCACACAACTCCCTTATTTTTACCCTCGGATAACCTCGATTGCCATTCAGAGAGACTGGCCTCCGGACAATGTTGTAAATAGAGCAAAAATGACAGGGATTGCATCAGTGGAGACATTTAAATGTGAGGCGGCGCTTTTGTCTTGGACATTTGCATCCGAGATCGCGTTGATCGGCCATCTTGGTTTTTTTGGATACAGGTGCGTGGTACAACGAGGATTTGCAAGTTAAATGCAAATCCTCCATTTTCCCACTAAGTATATACTAGTTGTTCTGTAAGAACAGTAGACCTCGCATTGCTAAGTTTGGATAAGTATAATCTACTGTGTGTAAGTATAATCTACTGAACAGATTTCGACGAAATTTGGTAGGTACACCAGACGGAGGAACATACCGGAAATACCACATAGGATACTTTTTATCCCAAAATTTCCACGAAAGCGGGTTTCCCCGTTATTATGCCATTACATACAATTCTCTTCAACCCTGGAGTGAGTGTTTCGCTATTGCTACTCCACTCTGAACCGGCTGGCGGCTGATTCAAGCCAGAGGGGGGCGTGTCATTGTAAGTGCATGTGCGAGTATGGTTCCCCTGCTGGAAATCGGGTCTATGGTGGGTGATGCTACTCAAACATCTAGCCACAAGCTGCCCTGCGTTGACTGCACTGGGGAACCAGTGTGGTGATGATCGTCACATCGTCGCCGCTATAGCCAGTTATGGCTTGGCTAACTATTATAAGTATTATCTGCATAAGTATTTGGCTTATTAACTCCTTGAAACTTGTAATACACTTTCACCTTGTCCCAGTGTACCTCAGCCCTCAAAGGAGCATGCTCGAACCGCCTTTTTTTTCCCTTGCGTTCGGTAGCGGGTAGCGGCGTCGCAAAGGTCCGCATTCGATTCACATTGTTATTCAGGCGATGGCTATCATACACTGCCTGAATGACCGTTTAATTGGCTACGTCGGCATCAGAATGCCACACGACTAGTTTCGGAAATAATTATTATGTACACTGTACACATTGATTTGCTTCTTTGTTTTAAAAAAAATGATGTAATAAATTGCTTATTGACGTTAATAATTTACTTATAGCTGAAAAGAAAAGATTTTTGTTTTTAAGTTAACTACGCCTTTAAAGCCTTAGCTCTCAGACGATGGATCCTTGCTCCGACTTTCTTCAAAGAGAATGGAACACTAAACTGCATTTTTTCTTACCAGTCCTATCATGTAAGCAATCTTACCATGTCTTTTTGTGATTTTACAACAATATAAATTAAAATAGACTTTTTAGAAAATTACTTTCGTGGTTAATAAATGTTTTACTTTAGAATGTTTAGGTTTGAACTAATATTTATCTTCAACAAAATTCAATTAAAAGTACTGTGAATATTGTTTACATGATAGGACTGGTAAGAATAAATGAATTTTACGTTCCATTCTCTTTCGAGTCCCGTCTTTTATAGACGGGACTTCCATAAAAAAAAGCGTGTAGTATGAAACGCAGGCGAAAAATATTCAAAATTCTATGAAAAGGAGGAGATCGAATTTTTGTGTCAAAAATTCGCCTCCTTTTCAACCGACTTCCCAAAAAAGGAGGAGGTTATATGTTTCGAAGTATGTATGTTTTTTTTTATGTATGTTCGCCGATTTCTCCGCCAATTGTGGACTGATTTCCAAAATTGTTTTTTTTATTCGTAATGGTGTATTCCTAAGTTGGTCCCATTTTAACCACGTCAGAATCTGTTCGGTAATTTTAAAGATACCTAACAAAATATAAAAATACCAACATTGCATTATAGAGCAAAAGCCCGCGACAGCATGCCCTTCCTTATTTTATTAAAACTCAAGATTTTCTGTGTATGTCCCCAACATAGAAATAGCGATTAGTGACTATAAAAGTTGTTTCATGATTACTTAGGCAGATTACTTGTAGCAATAACATTGAAAGTGGTAACTCAATTTCCTCAAAGTAAAGTTTTTTGAAGATTTTATTCCTAATAATAATAGAAATCACGCCATCCATTACGAGGCAATTGGTGCAGATATAAACCCCTGCTAGATATTGTAACCTTACTAAATTATAATTATATTTGTTTTATTATAAAAGCTTAATTTAATATTACTTTGGGAGGCCCCAAGGTTGCTTTTTTTACCTATAAAAATCATCCTTACTATCCATATTACCTGCATAAGCAACTAAGATCCAAACTTCATACCTAGTCGCTAATATTTTTTACCCGTATATACCACGCAGAGAAACATTCAGCATTTATAAAATAAGAAAGGTTTGGTCGTCACGGGCTCTCGGTCTATTTATCTGCCAAAATAATAGACAATTTGACATGTTGTGACATTTCAAATCAAACTTACTTAGACATAAAAAGTTTCGAATTCTTAATTCTTTATTTTCGGCCAGTGAAAGAAAAGTTTTTATTAAACTAAAAATGATAAAATAAAACTTTTTTCCAAAAAAAATGAACCGACTTCCATCATAAAACTTAAAATCATGAAATAACAATAAAGAAAAATGTATTAGCATTCTACCTACTGAATGAGGTGAAGTCGGTGCCAAAATGAATATTAAATAATCTAAGTTAATATTAGAATCATGTATATAATACCTAGCTAAACAATTACATAACACCCTTACTCCTGCACTTGGCACCGACTTCACCTCATTCAGTAGGTAGAATGCTAATACATTTTTCTTTATTGTTATTTCATGATTTTAAGTTTTATGATGGAAGTCGGTTCATTTTTTTTGGAAAAAAGTTTTATTTTATCATTTTTTATAGAATTTTTAATATTTTGCGCGAGGCTGCCCCGGTCAAAAGAGAATTTTGGAATAAATAATTGAAATTTGTTTTATTCAATGCCCGCCTCTATGCCGTTGAGTGTTGTCTAACATAATTGAAATAAAAGAGGAGAATGTCTTACAAAATACAGTGTTTATTAACTAGCCTATAACATTGCTATACTTGGCGACGACGTCGCGGTAGAACCCGAAGACCAGCTCGCTGGCCGCGCGGCTCTTCTCCAGCGCCTCTTTGTACGTGTCTTCACTGAACGAGCCTTCAGTGAAACCTGGAAAGAGGTTATAATTCAGCAATTATTTTTATTTTACATTATCTTTTGCCCGCGTGAATTTTCCGGGATGAAAGGTACCCTATGTCCTTCTCAGTACTTCTAACTATGTGTATGCGAAATTTCAAGATTAGTTCAGTAGATAAAGCCTGAAGAGGTTACAAACTTACATTCGTATTTATAATATTAGTTAGGACTAGCCTAGCTTTCGCCCGCAGCTCCGCCCGCGCTTTTGTTGATTCCCCGGGAACAGTATATGTATTCTTTTTTCAGGTGTAAATGATAGCCTATGTCCTTCTCTGGACCGATCGTTATAAAATTTTGCATAAACATAGTCAGGGGGACTATGTTTATGCAAAATTTTATAACGATCGGTCCATTAGATAAAGCGTGAAAAGGTAACAAACAATTAAACAAACTTATTTTCGCATTTATAATATTAGCTAAGATAATTATATATATATATATATATATATATTGTATATTTTTCTTCTTATATTATATGTGTTATTTTTATCTGTTACTTATCTCTATTAGCTATTTTCTTTTCTTTTTAGTACACGCCAATGCCTCTTTTTTTTTCCCTTTTTTCTTTCGCGGGTCTACTGGAAGAAATTTCTATAGAAATAAGTAGAACCTTTGTACTTAGTTTTCCTATGTTTTATGTTTCCTTTGTATGTATTTGTTGTGTACAAAAATTAATAAATAAATAAATAATATCCTAATCCTAAGTTAGCTAGTTAGTAAGCTTAGGATTAGGATAGTTAGGATTAGGATTATCAGAAACACAATTTCAACAAAAAAATAAGTAGTAGTTCAGCAATTTAGCTGTGTAATCATAACAGACTTTCGTATAATATAATCAGTGGCGTAACAATAGGGTGGCAGGGCTGGCAAAATGCCACGGGCCCCCGATCCAAGAGGGCCCTGGCCCAAGAGGCCGCGAGCTCAAAAATTTTTTTTGTAAATGTATGCAGGTTTCCTCACGATGTTGTTCCTTCACTGAAAAACAAGTGAATAGATGATGAATGCATTGAGATATTATTTTCTATGGATGAATGTGAAGTCTCCAATACTATTGGGGTAGCGTGGGGACTACAGACCATTTCCTCTCGCCTAAGAGAGGAGTCTATGGCCATTAGTGGGACATATACATATATACAACGTGTAATTGAGGTACGCTGAAAATCTCGAAATTTATTAAAATTAAACTGAGTAGAACGTGACTATTTTTACGGCCCCATCAAAAGAATTTGCCACGGGCCCCAGATGGTATAATTACGCCACTGTTTATAATATTATTATTAAGTATAGACAGAGTTTTTAACTATAACAGATTTCATCAATACCGGTCCAATGGGCTGTGAGAGCCTTACAGACATTTATAATCCATACTAATATTATAAATGCGAAAGTTTGGATGTGAGTTTGTGAATTTGTGAGTTTGTGAGGATGTTTGTTACTCAATCACGCAAAATCTACTAGACGGATTTCGATGAAATTTGGTACAGAGGTAGATAATGACCTGGAATAGCACATAGGCTACTTTTTATCCCGGGAAAAAGCACTGTTCCCGTGGGAAATTCACGCGGGCGAAGCCGCGAGCAAAAGCTAGTATTAAATAAATAACAAATGTATGTATACGGAAAAATCACACAGATTGAGTTTAGTCCCAAAGTAAGTTCAAGACTTGTGTATGGTACTTGTGTTTTAGTATAGGCCACGAAGGTCGTCCACGTAACTTACTAGTGACGAGCGTCTTGCCCCGACTCTCGAACACAAAGTTCATGTGCGCGCGCGCAGCCTCCAGCTGCGGCCGGCGCGGCTCCAGCTGCAGCGCGCCGGCGTCGTCGATGACGCATGCGACAGCCGCGAACACGCAACGCATGCCTACACCGGAGTTGAGGAGCGCTAGGCACACACAATTCAGGCAGCACGATAGTAACTGGAATGAATAAATGACTCTTGTTGTTAACAATCAGTGAAAGATTTTAAAATAGTAGTTATGTAACTGATAAATAATGAGAGGCATTAAAACATGAGTGTAATTTTACGAAACGAGCTGAAGGCGAGTTTCATAATAATATGACACGAGTGTTTTAGGATAACCCCACCACGGATAAAATTCTTGGGGGAGGCCTTTGTCCAGCAGTGGACGTCTTTAGGCTGAGAGGGGGAGGGGAGTGTTTTAATGCCTAATTATGTACAGTTGCATACACAACTTTATCTTCACTCAAAGGAACGATTAAAATTAAACAAAGTAGCTAGGTTATAAAGAAAAAAAATATAGCGGCAAATTAAGTTCAAACTACGAATGCGTGCGCCACTTTTTTCACAAGGTCAAACTGCGCATGCGTGCAACTCTTTTTGACAGTCAGCCTAAAACCATTTATTTTACGATACAGCTAGCAGTACTATAAGTTTTATTTTTTGTACGTTTATAAAGCACGTCTTTATAATACCATCTTCAAATTCGTAATTCGAATATTACGAATTTGAGGTTTGTTGATAACTTATAACTAATGGTAATAACAATGGAAGTAACACAGGCAAGAATCTATATTGCTCAGTAAATAGTAATCATCATCTTAAGAGCCCGCACTAGGCCAATGACAACTAAGATTTTCCCCGCTACCCGCTACCCAGTTCGCCCGCACGCATCCAATCCGCGTTCTAAATAAATGCTCGCGGGGTCGCGGGCGGCGCGGCGGCTCAGAGGTGGATGGTTAAAGCATGCGGGCAATTATACGTATTATTTTTTTAAAAGCTTTATAAAAAGATATTTACAAAAGTAAGTAACATAATCCCTGCCTTATCTTTAGAGTAATTTATACAAAAATTCTCAATCTTTTTTTAATGTATTGCTTGAATAATAGCAGTTTAAAGTGTTAATTATAGGTGATTTGGAGGCAACTTCGCAATTTTTTTCTATCGAGAAAATTTTATGCAATCGTGTTTTTGAGTAACATAATCCCTCGTGCTAGTCCTGAAGTTTGCTATATCTTAATTTTACATTCAGTTTTACATAAATGTAGATATTACAGACGATCATGTGAAGCAATCTAGCCTAGTACGGGCCCTTAAGTTGAAATGGCAAACTCAAATTGTTTTTGACCAGTATTTGACCATAACAACAGCCCTATCATTAGCCCCGTACCTTCTATAGGCACAGAAAAAAGGGCAATTGGGGCATGATAAAAGATGGGCCATATAGATCAGCCCCACAATGACATAGACTATCAGATGAATACTCCACCTCACTTGGTTTTCATAGCATCTCCCAATCTTTCAGCCCCCAGTCTTTTTTATTTCTGTTTTAGTAATGAAAAAAATTGTCCTTCTATAATAATCTAGTGTTGTGTATTATAATCTAGTGTTGTAAAAAGTTGTGCTTGCTGATAATTGGTATTTACATATTGAAGTAAACCACATATTACTGTAATTTATTATATAATACTATATGTAAACACTGTATGCGTGCCTTAAGCTAAATAAAGAAATAGTGTTGGAGGCCAAGATGCAATTTAGTTTGCTGCTCCATATTTACAAAAACTTTTTTACCCCTCCATAGTCCTCTAGCTCCTGTATGGTGACTGTGATGGCCGTCCGTGGGTACAGGCTGCTGAGCACTGCAGTCTCACACGTCTGTTTTATCACATTCTCTTTGTATCTGAAATACAGTAAGATTTGGACATGTACAGATGCAGAAAAACCTAACTCTGAGATGAATTCTGTGAGATTCGGTCAGGTTTCCATGCATATGACTGTAATAATCCAATGTCAATTAAATCCAAAGTTATTCCGAACTTAGTAATGTAATTATGAGTAACTATATTATTATAAAATTGTTTGAACATGCTAATCTCTAGAACCAAATAAAAAAATAGCCTTTAGTTATCTATTACTCGAGGAATCTCACATGAGGAATGCTAAAAGCTATCTAGAATCCTGAAATTCTCACAGGATCAAAGATGGGCACAGGCCCAGTATCTCCTTATTTATGAGAATCACTACTGGACCTCAAAGTTCATATATTATTCTTACTTTGCATTTTAAAAAACTTTATTTATAAAATTTACCTGTCTCCAACTGATGGCTTTCCACCTTTGGTACAAAACAGGACTTCTAGAGTTGATTTTTCTATACTTTGACTTTGCATTTTTACTTCTATTGGTCCATTTACACTTGCTAAAGCCACTGTTTCACCTGCAAAGAGAAGAAACTCTTATTCAATATTTACACTGTTTCAAACAATTACAAAGCAATTATTACAAGATGTGTAAGTATTTGTTATTTACATTAGACTAGCTAAATGAAATGCTAAACTGTCGATAAATAGCTTGAAATAATGATAGAACCTTGAGATAAGATCGCCGAACCATCAGATTTACTAAGAAAATTCAATTTGCACTTCATCGGTTTTAGTTTGAATTCTTTAGAATCCATTTCCTCAACACCCATTTTGAAATTGCAGTAATATTTTTTATTATAAATAGATTTTACAAAACATTAATGAATAGTAAATCGGGCAAACAAAATATGAAAAATTGAAAACCAAACATGTGGAAATGACACTGACATATTTTTTTTTTTGGTTGATTCCAAATGAGGGATTTTCCGTGACACAAATTAAAAAAAAAGAAATAGTTCCAAATGACTTCATAGATGGCGCTTAGTAAAAGCCGAAGGAAAAAATTCCATACAAAAAGCAAAAAATTCACGGAATTGGCATTTAAAAAAAATAAAACTTAGTAAAAAAAAACAACTAAAAAGTATCTATATTGTGATTTGTGCAACTGTCAAACTGTTATGTGATTTTTTTTTCTGCCTCTGGTTGACAAGAAAAAGCGCACCATATAGGTTCAGCCATTATTACGACTCGGCTTTCATAAAACGCTCTCTGTTGAGACTTTTTTGTACTGATTTTTTTTCTTAATTAGCTGTCACAAAAATCGCTCATTGGAATCAACCAAAAAAAAAATCTGTCAGAAAAATTTCCAAATGATGTAAATACACCCAACCAGAGTATAAATTAAAGCATACAGACAATACAGAGAAGATTTAAGCCGGTCGCATTCGCATCGCAAATTCGCAGCGCAACGCAGCACACGTCAGTTTATTTCCGTACGGAAATTTAAGATCCCGGGATCCGAATGCACGCTTTTTATACAAAATGTTCGACTGGCCGCATACGTTCGTTATTATTCCGTACGGAAAAGGTTAGATGCGTGTAAAAAATTGTGCAACCAATCTCTCTTTCTCTATGCTTTTATGTTTGTTTTCATGTTTTTGAAGAAAATATTATTGTCATTGTCAATCATTTGTCAATGCCAATTGCCAATTTTAATAAACGTCAACTCGCTGACTGTGCGTCGGATCGAGCGGAAGAAATCAATCAAGAAATTATTCGCGAAAATCGCGAAATCTTCCAATTATCATCCAAGTGGGTATTTTATTTTATCGCTTCTATATTTAGGGCGTTTGTTGGTACATTATCATTATTATAATTTATGCTTCTCACGATCTCAATAGATCTATTTACTCTATAACGTCGCCCCGGCCGGCTGATAATTTTCTTTAGATAAATTTTATATCTCAAGTGGTGGTTTTTTTCACTAAGATATTGCGGAAGCTATATAAGCAATTTTATTAGCAAAAATGTGTCAATCGTTGTGGTCTTATCAACAGGAATGAAGAAAATCGTCATATTCGGTGCAACCGGCATGACCGGCCTATGCGCCTTAGAAGCAGCAGTCAAAAAAGGTAAAGTAACTTTTTATAACGAGTATAATGATTACAAATTATTGTACTAAAAGTCACTCAAAAAAAATTTTATTTAAAAATTGGAATTTGTTGGAACAGTTGGAATAATTTGTGCAATGCAAAAGTGGCAAATTTTTGTTTCTTTTTTACCAGGTTTGTCTGTACGAGCCTTTGTGCGAGACCCTGCTAAGGTCCCTGACAACCTCAAAGATAAGGTCGAAATTGTGAAAGGGGATGCAGTGTCTGACCTACAATCTGTCAAGGATGCTGTCGAAGGAGTGGACGGAGCTATCATCATCCTCGGCACCAGGAATGCCCTAGAGCCCACTACAGACTTATCGGTTGGGACTAAAAACATCTTAGATGCTTTGGTTGAGAAAAATGTGACTAAAGTGTCTGTCTGTATGTCTGCGTTCCTGTTTTATGAGCCAGATAAGGTCCCGCCAAGGTTCGTGGACCTCAATGCTGATCATGAGCGGATGTTTGAGATTGTGAAGGACTGCCCACTGGATTGGATTGCTGTGTTCCCTCCACATATATCAGGTTAGTGTTGTTATTTATTCTTGGTCACTATATTATTCTATGGCTAGGCCAACACTGCTGTCAGATTTCATAAGCTTATACAGGTTGCATCATGTAAGATGAACACTGGCGGTCAAGCTGCACAGTACGCAATTTATCGGTCTATGTGGTGAGCGCTGAGCAGGCGGGTCTTGTCCGGCGCACACGATTGGTTCAGCAGTAGTACGCATGGGTACAAGCTTACTACCTCTTCTCTCTTCCAGTGTTCTTTTAATATGACGCGACCTGTAGCCTCTTTTTAGAAAATAACCTTGTGAAATTAATAAGTACAAAATGTTAAGTAAAAAGTTGTATACTCAAGACAAACTTTTACATTTGTGTAATTTGATGTGATATATTAATGATAGTTTGTTATGTTCCAGATGAGCCAAGCCGCGAGATCGTAGTGGAGGTGAACCCAGAGAAGTCTCCGGGCCGAGCGGTCTCCAAGTGGGACCTGGGCCAGTTCTTCGTGGACTGCCTCAGCGAACCCAAATACTACAAATCTGTTATTGGGATCTGCAATGTCCCTAAGTGAAAATAATGTAATACACATTCTTAATAACTTTGTCTCCAACAGAAGGGATAACCTATAGTTTACTGGCATTTTGCCCATCGTCCGCAGGTAGGTCGTTTTGTCATCCTTTTGAGGGTGGAATTTCCAAAATTTCTTTTCTAGTGCTTACTTACTATACTTTGCTATATGGAAGCTCTCTGCATAATTTCAATTTGGGCTCTGTATTGATTGTCAATTAGTTGTATTATAGGTTTTCTTTCTGTTGACTGTACAAAGAGGTTAGATTAGATAGTATAGGAACAAATGTTACACGCACAGCATAGAACATTTTGTTTTAAATGTATTTTTGTATCCAAAAGACTAGTAGATTTTAAGAATACTTCCAAGGGCATTTAGCATGGTGTACTGGACTGATATTATATACTTGGCTCATATTCAATATGAGTTTGTTATGAATTTTAGCGTTTTATTTACCTCTAAAGCTACGGTCTCGCGTTAAAAAACTGCGCGCACGCCTCTAACGCAGACTGCTACGAAACAAGAGATGATTCTCGACGTTTTTTCTACGATTATGTCCTTTAGGTCCACGTAGTTGTAATGCCAAAATGTAGAATTTCCCACAATGTTGTTTTTTAGTTTCGCAAAATGTTGAATTCTTATATGTAACTAGCTTTTGCCCGCGGCTTCGCCCGCGTGAATTTCCCACGGGAACAGTGCTTTTTCCCGGGATAAAAAGTAGCCTATGTGCTATTCCAGGTCATTATCTACCTCTGTACCAAATTTCATCGAAATCCGTCCAGTAGATTTTGCGTGATTGAGTAACAAACATCCTCACAAATTCACAAACTCACATCCAAACTTTCGCATTTATAATATTAGTATGGATGTCTTATTTTGCCATTTCGACTCGAGATGATGACGCTGTAATATCTTAGTTTTGAAGTGTCCAACACTGCGTACCGCACCGTTTTATGCATTACCATACTTATATATGTATTAATTCTGTGGCATTACGATCGCGAGACCGTAGCTTGTGGTTTTATTGTTTCTAGTTCTATTTTAAATGTTATGGTGTCTCGATAAGACTGTAAATACATCAAATAAATGTTGCAATAAATCATTTTATTGATTTTACAATTTTTTTTACATTACACGATTACGAATGTTATATCCCATGACAATTCTGATTTTGCGGCCTTAGCATTTGGCAAAAGCGGGGTGGAACCACGGACGATGTAGGAACAATCGGTAAATTCCTTGCCAGGTCATTCGGGAATTAATTGTAATGCCATACAATTGGAACTCCTTTGGTTTTTATCATAATCGAATCTAATATGAAGTCGTCTTCCGAATGTTTTTCATTAGCGTAGTTCATGGGAGCCATTTTGTCACCCGACGGGACAGTGCGAAACCCTCGCGTCGACTCCCGACTGCCTTTCCTGGACACCAGGGTTTCCGCCGTCGTGGGGTATATATCTGTCTCGCTGACCACACTGCTGCTAGGGCTCCAAGGGTACAAAGCTTTAACTTTACAGGATTCGCTTATAAGTCCATTGCTCGTGAACGACTCTATAGTCCAAGAGCTCAACGTATCTGAAGAACCGATGCGCGGGATTTTTGGTTTTGGGAATTTGAAAATTGATGGTTCGGAAGGGATGCTTGGCACGTTGTACAGTGTTACCGTTGACTTAATAGACATGTTTCCAGGTGTTCCAGCAGTGGCGGTCGACACGGGGAGAATAGATTCTGTAGACTTCCTCAAACACAGGATAGGGTTAGAAGGATATGATGCATAGGAATTGTAGTCAGTACTCCAAGGCGTGCTTATCATGCTAAGGGTATCTTCCGTATTCACACTGGTCTTGCACGTCCTTACGTGCGCTACGGCTGACGTGGAATAAGTAACGTCAGCTAGAGAAGTATCCGAAGACGATTTATATTTTAGCTTTGGGCGACGAATTTTCTTCTTCGATTTTACCAAGTTGATGTTCTTCTGCGAATGCTGTGGGACTTTTGCTTTGCTCATTTTTTAAAATGCGTGGAATTTGGACATGGCAGTAATGGGGTAGCAGTCGGTGGCCAGCTGAAGTAGCCAGCGGTACTCCTCGATGGAGTCGAATAAAGTGAATAGATATTGTATAGGATTCATTTTCAGGCAATTTTATGTGCCTGCTTCATTCAAATCATAGAAACATAGTTCTCAATTAATACCAGTTGCTAATTTGTTCCTTGTTCGTTCTAATTGTCCATGAAAACGTGTATCGTTTTATTTGTTAAGTTTCTTTCATTGCTTTTGCAAATTGTTTGCATCGTGATTTTGATTGATGTCGCGTACGTGACTTTTGCGGATTCAATAAATGCATGAAATGAGGTTGCATGTAGCTTGTATGTCCAAGAGGTCGCAAAAATTAATAATATTCCCGTGCTGGGACTGGGAATCAAATCCAGGATCTCTAGACAGTATAATCGGGTGTGAACACTACCTTAAAAATTATACACTGTTCATGCTTTTGCCCGAATCGATAAGTCCTATCTTACCTATATGTCGTACTCGTAGGTACCTAGAGGTATTCCTCTTGGCTGCTAGGTGAGTCGACGATGTAAGGAGTATTGCTGGCAAGAACTGGATTGCGATGGCCCAGAATAGAGAAGCTTAGACAGAGGGAGGCTTATACCCAGCAGTGGGTAGCAGAAAGCTGACGGTGATGATGATGAGCGTGGTCATCACAAGGAATGTAACACGATGCGGAAATGTTTATGAAATGGTTCGTCATTGCCTTCTGCATTTCACAGACTAGCTGAGAAACCATCAACCAGGTTTCCTAACCATGTTCTGGGGACCCAACATGAATGTGTGCGACGAAAAAAAGTTTGCTGTTCCCTGAACACTGAACTGAGGGTCCGGGGCCCCGGTGCACGGCACCGCCTTGTTCTCCGATAGGTACGCTGTTAATAAAATACTTCTTTAGTAGTCTTAACACTTTATTGCACTTGCACAACTATTTACACATACAGCTTAACTCTTACCTTACATAGGTAACTATTTACAAAAAATACTAGAATTAAGTAACATTTGAAAACCAGAAATTGAAGTACAGTCAACAGCACACCAAGCTAACCAAATTCATTGCGAATTCGTCCTTATTATAGCAGCATAAGGTCCAGAGTTACTTAATGCAGTTGACTAAACTTTCTTCAAAATATTAAAACGTGACATAGTTTTGTCCAACAAGAGTAAATGGTTAAAAATCACAATATTGTGAGGGAAGGCACATAGGACCACTGCAATGGCCACTCACCACCCCGCACTCTTTTAAAATACCGCACCCCACCCTGCACTTCGTTGTAGACATCACTGACACTTGAACAAGGGCTGGCGCGTCATCGGCGCACTTTTCGCGCCATTATGTTTGATAACCACGACACGCATGCGGCCCTAGCCCTACTAAACATGCACACATTTGCGCGTGTACAAACGTCATTTGCCTGTGCTTCAGCTAGAAAAGTATCCGAAGACGATTTATATTTTAGCTTTGGGCGACGAATTTTCTTCTTCGATTTTACCAAGTTGATGTTCTTCTGCGAATGCTGTTGGACTTTTGCTTTGCTCATTTTTTAAAATGCGTGGAATTTGGACATGGCATGGTGGTAGTACCACATTTTCAAGCGTTGTATGGAGTGGCCGGGGTGTTATTATTAGGTATTTATTATTATTAATTTCTATGCTAAAGCTTTTTCCTCTCTCGCCGGCCTAGCTCTCAACAAATCTACATCCAACAGCGTCTTCCCCAGTTCCCCGGTTCTGTAGGCTTTGATCATGGTCCTGGCGACCTCCAGAAGGTCGGGTACGTCCCTCATTGTGTTGTCGTAGTTCCGCGTTTTGCGGATACGGTTGAACTTGATGGCACCAGCTAGGAGCACCTGAGAATGTTTTTAAATGTAAAATTAATTTTGTTTACTATCATCATAGTGGAAAATGCTAGTATGGACTATTGGACTACCACTACATAGTCCCTCGTCGCATTCGCGATAAACTCCACAACTACTTACGGAATGGATTTTCATGTAGAAAAAATATTTATTTACTAGCTGTCGCCCGTGGCTTCGCCCGCGTGAGTTTCGCTTAGATGAATAATCTTTTTGTGTTCCAAACTGTTTCAGATGTTTCGGATTTTCGATTTTTATACGTCTACAGAAAATGTTCATCAAATTAATCAAGTTTTGCTAAGGCGCCATTTACATATATGTTATAGTGTAGCTGGTCTCTTGGAGCTTTTCATCAGATGTTCCATATCTTCAATTTTTATATGTCAGCAGAAAATGCTCATCAGGTTGAACGACTTTTACTAAGGCGCCATTTCCATATATGTTATAGTGTAGCTGGTCTCTTGGAGCTTTTCATCAGATGTTCCATATCTTCAATTTTTATACGTCAGCAGAAAATGCTCATCAGGTTGAACGACTTTTTCCGTATTTCTTATAGTTTAACTGTTCTGTTTTGGTTCTTCATCAGGTGTTCCAGTTTTCAAAATCAATTTTAGCCTAAATGTTGCCTAGGCTTAATAGCTACACAACAAAAAAAATTTCATTCAAATCGGTTCAGTACTTTCGGAGATTAGCGTACAGACAGAGAGACAAGAAATTCCAAAAATTTTTTTTTGCTTTCTATTATTATTTTTAACTGTCCCTCTATCCATTTCAGTCAAAAATACTAAATGTACAGACAAAATATTTTTACTGTTTTATTATATGTATAGATTTTGTTTTGAATACACTAGCACCTAAGCTGATGCGTGTGTATCTTGAAGTTTGAAGATTTTGTCTGATCTGTTCTTAAAACTGTTGACAGAAGGTGCAGTGACGAAATTTTCGTTTAAATTGTTCCAGTCTCTAACCACATGGTTCGATAGAAAATTTATCTTCGGTTTCCTCTTTTCTATTATTTACCTTATTAATATCGTCGCAAGGTTCCTCCAGACCCATATACTCCACATATTTGAACTTGCCATGCTTGTTTAGCCAAAACAACAGGTAATCGGCAATGGCCTCCTCTCCCACCAAGTGGTCCTGAAGAGACGCACACAACGCCAGTTTGAAGCCCATCTCTACATCTGTCACGGACGGCTCTAAGATTCCTGGAATTTTACAACAAATTGACTTGGAAGGTCAAAAAACAAAGTCATAAGAGTCAGATATGAATAATAGAAATCCCACACAATGAAAAATACAAATTGACAAAGAAACTATGTGTGACAATAGGTGAGAATTCATTTAACATGTTTACAATAATTAAAGGTGAAATAAAAAGTGTTAGGTAATAAATTACCATAAAAACAAATCTATTTTAGTAATAGTAAGTATCTTGGGGGAGACCTTTATCCAGCAGTGGATATCTTGCGGTTGTAATGATGAATAGTAAGCCAGAAATATATAAAAAAAATTACTGCCTTACAGCGAAACAATGGCTAAACTATTACACATTATCAGCCCAAAGGTATAAAAAAAATGTAGGAAAAGATAGAAAAGATCATTTAAGCATGTGTATCCTAAAATGGGCAGATAATGTGTTAATCTTTCAACTAAGAAGAGGATGCAAGAGGCATTAAACTATAAGTGGGATCTTTTTTTGTTTGTTCAGTCAACTGAAGTATAACTGATTGGGAACAAACAGAGAATTATTGTTCCCGCTACTTAATCACTAGTTTTATCATACTTACTTACCTGGAGTATCAAACATAAAAATAGTAGGATTATTGTTAATTCTAATCTTCGTCATCAAGCTCCGAGTTACCCCAGCGACTGCACCAACTGGCAGGGCATGTTTTATCCTCAGCTTCGTCGACCGCAGCATATTAATCAGTGATGACTTCCCAACATTCGGAACTCCGATTATCATGACATTGTAGTCCAACTCCTCACTTCTATTATACCTATTCGAGCCCTTTATCAAGTCCACCATAAGAGGCCTGAGAGATTTTAATCCACGACAATGTTCATCTTTACTGTTTGTAAATACTACATGCTCAATATTTTGCTCTGCTTTCAATTGGTCTGCTATTCTCGGTATTAACGAGTTTATCGTCAAGTCTTTCTTATTTAGAACTAATATGTGAGGCTTAGCACCAGTTACAGTGCTGGTAAATACAGGATTTCGACCAGAAAATGGTATCCTTGCGTCGTGAACTTCGATCACACAGTCCACGCTATTCAGTTTTCTTTGCATTTGCTTCAAACCTTTGTTCATATGGCCGGGAAACCAACGCAGTAGATCCTTGCTGATGTAAGGCATCTTTTTACGGAAGTTGTATGCAGCAGCGTCGAATTTTGTTGCCATTTTCAATGGGTTGTTTGCAATTCGAGGTTATGTTTATAAAAGTTCGCTTATCTGCTAAATGTTCATCATTAAAAACATAAACACACAAACTATGGATTGTAATCCAACACAAAATCTATGTTTCAAAAATTTTATAACGCAAATATTATTATTTTCACTAAAAATCAAGAATTTCAATTTAACAACATCAATCAAAACAATGCAAATTAGACTTGACATTGACAATCAGCTGGATGTCAAAGGTGTAATTTATAGATGCGTTTAAATAAAAAAAATCCTGTATGGTGTGTTCATGGAAAAAAAATCCATAGGAGTGGGAGTGTTGATTCGTTTGTAGGTACTCTCAAAAAAGTTTTCTCTCGAAGTCACTTCTAAAAATGTCTAAAATTGTCTGATTGGCATATTTTGTCATCATAAAATAATAGATATGGCGAAATGGCCATGATTGTCACGATTTGTGTAAATAATTAATTCAGAAAAATTATCAAAATGTCGCAAATGTTTTTATTGGAGCCGGATTTAATAGCGGCGACCGAAAATGTTATGCCAGATCTGAACAACGATTTGGTCTTGGCTAAGAACTTTTTAAAACAGCAAAGTGCTGCTACTGGAGATACCTTGTGAGTACCTGCGTTTACTGACATAGGTAGCTCGGGTGCCCTTTGTTTCGCTTAAAATTTTTGTCTCTAATTTCACTTCGCCGAACCTTATTGGCCTAAACATGTTATGCACAATTATTGTCTCGCCTAATTGATGTTTTTGCACAATAATAATTTAGCCTAATAATTATTAGATGCAATTTTTGAGTCTCTATTATTAGATGTTCTAAAATCGTTTGGCTTTTAATTTTTTACACGTAACGATATCCTCGTATAAATTTGTTTGAGACAATTATTACTTACTGTAATAATCACTTCTTATAATTATAACTAATTGAATATTAGTAAAATTAATTATTACTAAGTATTAGCTATTTCTCACCGGCATGGGTACTGTGACATGTCTATCACAACAGTGCCGGAGATAAGAACAGTCCAGTCTGTCATCAATCATTTTCAGAATGATGTTAGTAATGCACTACTAATAATAATTCCTAAAAATCTTGATAAGTCACAGATCCGACTTAGAGCACCCCGACTCCACGTGGCTCAAGTTTGCCCTATACTAGAGTGTTATTCCTTCGCGCGGAACCAGAAGCTCGCGAAGGAGGTCCTGAGAGAAATGAGGGCACGAGGCCGAACCGCAGCGAGGGGGGGAGGTGGCGAGCGAAGCGAGCCGGCGACCTCTCGAGCGTAGCGAGGTCGAGTGCACGAATGAATCGAAGAGCCGACGGAGCGAGTCTTCTGGTGGAGCCACCCAGAAATACTTGCATGCTGCATGCTTGCATGCTTGCTTGCTTGCTGCATGCCTGCTTGCATGCTGCATGCCTGCTTGCATGCTGCATGCTTGCTTGCATGCTGCATGCTTGCTTGCATGCTGCAGGCTTTCTTGCATGCTGTATGCTTGCTTGCATGCTGCACGCTTTAGTTCACATGCCTAATGTAACTTTCTTTTACTTCTCGACATTTATCAAACACAAATCCATCAATGTTTAATTTTAGTCCCCCCCCCTATTAGATTTAAATACTTTGTAATAATTATCAGAAATTATTATAACAGAAATAATTAGGTGTTACAATTTTGTGCTTAATTGCTTTGTACGAAATAGTCCCCCCCCCCTATTAGATTTAAATACTTTGTAATAATTATCAGAAATTATTATAACAGAAATAATTAGGTGTTACAATTTTGTGCTTAATTGCTTTGTACGAAATATTAATTAGTATTTGTGAATATTAGAAATAATCAATTATTAGGCCTAATGACTTATTTGAAAAGTAATAATACGGCGATAAAAACTTAGGCGAATCAAAAATAGGCTAAACTAAATTAGAATTCATAATAATGTACGAAACAATGTTGTACTAAAAGTTTGTGCACCAAACTACATTAGGAGTACAAAAAATTAGGGGAAACAATAGAGACCCAGGTAGCTCATTTGTAGCTCAGCGTATATAGCTCGATAATGTGGCAGAGGGAATGTAGTAGTAGCTAGAGTTGAACCGATTCTAGAAACTTCCTATCGGAACAAAAAGACCACTCATTGACAAGCGTGACATGCATGACACCATGAGATATCCACTAACAGTGGTCAGATGTTACTTTTTCTTGTGGTTTAGATGTTGCTGCTGATACAACGTGACGTAGCAGGTGGCCTGCATCTTCCAATCAAGATGGAAATCAAACACATCTACTTTAACTTTCTTTGTCATCTAGTCTTTACTACCAGATAGGCCACATCATTTATTAATGTCACCACTGCTGGGGCATTGCCTTCCTTATAGATGGATGGATAAGGAGGATGGGCTATGACCATGACCCATCACGCGGGCCCACCCAATGCAGATTGGTTAGTCCAACCCAACTGTTAACACTTTACCTCCACAGGTATGACCACTTAGTGGACGTAATTCACAAGATCATTTCCCAAAAGCCACCTGACGTGGTGGACAACTTGGAGCAGTATTCCTGGCAGGTCAAGCAGGAGAAGTTCCGACCGAATTTCGACCTCTTGAACGATGTTTATCTATCGCCACCACAGCTCACGACCGTCAGGAGGCTGGACGAAATGATAATGGTAAGATTTTAGATACATTATTTCATAGCAACGACCGCTGTTGACGTCTAATGGTCCATAAAATTCTCTAGAGTTTAGGTCTTGAAGAAATATTTTGCTCAACTCGGATTTTATGTCTGGTGTCCCTCAAGGTTCTATCTTAGGACCTCTCTTCAAATTTGTTTTAACTCTACGTTTATACTGTTTTAATGCTCCGTACTTCCAGCTAATAGAGAATAAATATGGCAAGATAGAGAACCTCGGCGAAGAGGAGCAGGAGTTAGACTTGGAGGAGGAATCCGCCAGGCCCAGAATATCTGATCTTCTGGACCACAACTACTATTTTAAACAGGTATTTTAGATATTTCTTTAAAAAGTTTTTTTTAAATTATAATTCTTACATTAATTTTCTCTTCCAGTTTTATTTTAAAAGACATGGACTATTCAGGATTCCTTATTTATTCGCTTGTTGTTTTTCAGGCTGGCTACGGTCTACCCGACAGCGAATGTTATGCTGTTTACTTAGCACTAAATATGCTGGGAATAAAAGAACCTGTTGCAACCGTTCGGTAAGTTTAAAAAAGTACATGCCTAAGCCTAGATCTAGAATTTGTAACACTATGCAAAGATTTAAATCATTGAAATATTTAATAATATGGCTAAAAAATTACAGTGGACCTAGTATGCTACCCTGTGCGATGCCATGCTTTAATCGATTTACATTTTAACTCGGTGTTTTTTTATTTATAATTATATTGTCTTAAATATAAATTTATACAGGAAATTTTGTAATTATTGAACTAGATCTACTTATACCTTACTATTGCAGGTTTTTTGGCAAGATCTTCGGTACAAAAGCGAATTACTATGTAGCTGAAACAGACCTCACAATAGAAGAACTTGACCGGAGGATTAGGGTAAACACTTTACACCTAATATTGACCTTGTAACAGTATTTGACCTCATCCTTGGGATACTCCAAGCTTGGATACTATAAATTCATGCATTTATTTATTATCTTTACCTATCTTCATCTTTTGCGCAGGAGTTTGACATGAAAGACATGCCTGGTGAAGGGGAAGGTGAAGAAGTCCGCGCACCCGAGGCTGAGGAACAGGAAATGGGTAATTTGCCTATAGCAATACTTCGATGATATCACGCCAGTGGGCAGCACTAGCATAAGGAGTAAACAAACATGGACAGTGTAGTGTAGGAGTAGCATAAGAAAGATATAAGAGGTATACTGAATTGAATTAAAGGAGTCTACAACCAAAGTCAAAGTCAAATCGTTTATTGCTTCCTTAATGTATCCCAGATAGCATTTTTTGGTCGCAAAATATTTAAGTCAGTAACAAATTGACAAAGTTCCGTTATTGTTACGAAACAATGCGACTGTGTGCGTTTCGGTTTATATGTGTGGTATCAGTGTTTACACAGTTTGACCGGAACGTGTTTCAGTAATTCTTTGTAGTCGTTGTGTCGACAAAATATGTATGCATTTGTAACGACTTCAGTTTGGTTTGTATGTGTTGTAACAGTGTATACACATTTGACCGGAAAGTGTTTCAGTTACTCTTTGTAGTCGACATAATGTGTACGGATTTGTGTCGACTTTATTTCATACACATTGCGTTGAGTTTTCAACAAGCGAACGATCAAAGATTAACTGTGTTGTAACGGTGCGGCAACTTTGTTTCTAGAATAATATTCATGTACACAAAGTTTCGTAATGTTACGTCATAGTTCCAAAACAAAATTTTACCAAAATAAGCATAAAAATATCAACCAGCTGCACCTGGTTCTCAAATATTTTTAAATTGTATGCCAACTAAACATGACTACAGGAAAATCAACAATTTATTAGTAAGACAAAATGAAACTCCAAGTAAGTAATAACGAGTACTTTATTTATAATTAATAATATAATATAATATACGTAGATAATTATTTCTTCTTAAAACATAATTAATTAAAATTGTCTTGTAGTTATTTAAAGTTTCTTTTAGTTTTATTCCTTCGGCAAAAGTCGCTATGCCTTGTACTTTAATGTTGCATTTCATTCTTCTCCAGTTCGCCAAACTCCTACCTATTAAATGCAAAATAGATTTTTCGACGCA
Organism: Ephestia elutella; assembly: GCA_018467065.1. Lineage (NCBI taxonomy): Eukaryota > Metazoa > Arthropoda > Insecta > Lepidoptera > Pyralidae > Ephestia > Ephestia elutella. The sequence continues at coordinate 1,733,861 of CM031588.1, read as the reverse complement.
TGTACTGCAATTGAGAAAGGCATTGTCAACAGTTTTAGGACCGCTGGAAAGAATAAAGTGATAGACACCATATTATAAATTTAGTAACTTTGTGTCTGCAAGTCGACGCAGTGTCGTAACTTTTTTACCAAATATGACTAGTATAATTTCACTAACAAAATAAATGTTTTTAATAAAAGTTTATGGATTATTTTTGATTAAATATCATATTATTAGCATAAAAAGTGTACAGTTTGATTAAACTAAAAGGTCTGGAGTCCAAAAAAATAACAAAACTTCTAATGAAAACCATGTAAACATTTCAATAAACTGGTTAAATTGCAATTATATGATGGCCCATCGATGATTTTCAATGTATTTTGTTAAATAATACGACAAATTTCTTTTCCCACTAAAATCACAATATCACAACACATTTAAAACTAATTAATTTCAAAAATAAACTTACGCTGTCAAAATAATTATGGCGGACCTTTCAATTTGTCTTCATATTGCATGAGTTTTCTTTGACATTTTATTTGTCTCTCGTAGGTTGCAAAAGAATGAAGAGAATTGACGAATGAACGAATGATTTCTGAAATAGTCGACGCATTGTTACCATACAGCGTCGTAACTTAAAAACCAAATGTTACCGTGTCGAGATTTGCCCCACTTTAGTCGCAGCGACCGAAACATAGTCGTAGCAGCGACCAAAAATGTTACTGGTGTCGACTTTTCAGTGTCGACTTGTTTCGTAACGGCTACCAAAAAATGCTATCTGGGATGGTACAGGTCTTTGCTTATAAATAGTAACAATAAAGGACCCTGACGGGCGCTGCAATTGGAGAGGGCTGTATATTTCGCCAAGTTCCTTACTACCAACAGTACAGTCGTCCCATCCACACATGGCGATCCTGCCAGGATGAAAAGAAAATACCAATGATAAGTCCTTCAAAGCATGACAAATGAATTGTGCCCCATGCCATGACAGAGGTTGTTTGATTACTGCATTTGCTAGTGCCGCCATCCGCCGAGGCTTGCGTAAAATAACCTTGGTATAACTTTGTTATGATCAGTTTCTCCGGTTATTTACGTATTACGTAGATAGTTCTAGGGACAAGAAATATCTGCCCTTCTATAACCAGCATCATCTCACCAAACCCACTAGTCAAAGTGAGAAAAGAGATAGTCTGACTATGCTCGATAATACCTAAAACAGTGAACACTTGGTTGACTGGAAGAAAGTAGAAGATAAGTCCGCCATTGTACGCCTCTCTTTTTGTTTCACTATGTTTTGTATTTTTCTTGTGTGTATGTGCAATAAAGAGTTTACAAACAAACAAACAGTGTAGCTCCTATTTCCTTTTGCTAACACTAACTAGCCCATGTGCTTGTTCTGCGAGGAGAAATGTACCTTGTACGCAGCGCACCAGAATCGAAATTGTTTCGCGCATTGCATGAGCGCGTCGTCTCTTTTCAACCGACTTCCCAAAAAAGGAGGAGGTTATATGTTTCGATGTATGTATGTTTTTTTTTTATGTTATGTTCGCCGATTTCTCCGCCAATTGTGGACTGATTTCCAAAATTGTTTTTTTATTCGTAATGGTGTATTCCCAAGTTGGTCCCATTTTAAACACGTCAGAATCTGTTCGGTAATTTTAAAGATACCTAACAAAATATAAAAATACCAACATTGCATTATAGAGCAAAAGCCCGCGATAGCATGCCCTTCCTTATTTTGTTAAAACTCAAGATTTTCTGTGTATGTCCCCAACATAGAAATAGCGATTAGCGACTATAAAAGTTGATGCATGATTACTTAGGCAGATTACTTGTAGCAATAACATTTAAAGCGGTAACTCAATTTCCTCAAAGTAATGTTTTTTAAAGATTTTATTTTCCTAATAATATTAGAAATCACGCCATCCATTACCAAGCAATTAGTGCAGGCAGATATAAACCCCTGCTAGATATTGTAACCTTACTAAATTATAGTTATATTTGTTTTATAAAAGCTTAATTTTATATTACTTTGGGAGGCCCCAAGGTTGCTTTTTTTACCTATAAAAATCATCCTTACTATCCATATTACCTGCATAAGCAACTAAGATCCAAACTTCATACCTAGTCGCTAATATTTTTTATCCGTATATACCACGCAGAGAAACATTCAGCATTTTTAAAATAAGGAAGGTTTGGTCGTCACGGGATCTCGGTCTATTTATTTTTATTTATTTTATTTATTAGCAACACAAAACAGTAAGTAAGGTGGGTACATGACATAAAATATATATAAACATTATTTTTTTGAATAGAATTAACCAAACTGACCAGCAATAAGTGTATATACCATGTTAAATTTAGCTCACAATACAAATAGCTACTTAAATATAAAAACAAAACAATACAAATACAAATATGTAAATAAATATGTGCCAAAATAATAGACAATTTGACATGTTCTGACATTTCAAATCAAACTGACATAAAAAGTTTCGAATTCTTAATTTTTTATTTTCGGCTAGTGAAAGAAAAGTTTTTATTAAACTAAAAATGATAAAATAAAACTTTTTTCCAAAAAAAATGAACCGACTTCCATCATAAAACTTAAAATCATGAAATAACAATAAAGAACAATGTATTAGCATTCTACCTACTGAATGAGGTGAAGTCGGTGCCGAATTGAATATTAAATAATCTAAGTTAATATTAGAATCATGTATATATATATAAAATACCTAGCTAAACAATTACATAACACCCTTACTCCTGCACTTGGCACCGACTTCACCTCATTCAGTAGGTAGAATGCTAATACATTTTTCTTTATTGTTATTTCATGATTTTAAGTTTTATGATGGAAGTCGGTTCATTTTTTTTGGAAAAAAGTTTTTATTCCTTGAGATGATGTTCCTACTCAGCGGTAGGCCAACCTATCTCGTCACCTTGAGGGAGGTATGTATCTGGATTGAGGGCCCAAATTGAAATTTTTTCAGAAACGAAATAAGACTTATAGTGCCGCGTAGCCCCAGCATAGTGGATTGGGTATTTATGTAAGGTTTGTGATGTTTAGTTCCCGAGGGCGAAGGTAAGGAGGAGAAGCCGAAAGAGCCGCAGCCGCCGAAGCTGCCGCCAGTGCCCGAGTCCACGTGGCAGCCCCCACAACCCATCCCCGTGGAGAGACCCGGGCAGGGCGCTAACAGGAAGGTTATATCTCATTGTTGTGGTTTTTTCCGCTCACTTGTTGGCGCTACTGGCGAGTGATGTCTATCTGTCAGATAGTACAATGCTGTCATTGTTGTCAAACTCAAATGACAGTATTATACCATCTGACAGATCTCCACGCCAGTAGCGCCAACTAGTAAGCGAAAACACTAAATTCCTCATTGTATTCCAAAACGTTTGATCGATGCTTTTAGTAAACGCAAATCAGCAAGGTTTTCGGTTCGATCAAATTTTACCGACCGAACCGAAATTCTGTATTTTCACTCAGACTTGGAAATTACTCTTCCGAGGTCATTAGAAAGAATGTGTATGGTTCGAAACTGGTTTCGTCATTTTGGTTTCAAAAGTGGCCGAAGGGGGATGGACTGGTAGGATACAGTCAATGACCATAAAGATTTTGTTGCCATCAAAACAGTAACCAACCATCGAAGTTTATCGTACCATCAAAGTTTACCATAGACTTGCCTTGTAGGTGTTCTGGGTGTGCAACCAGCCCGGCGACCCGTGGATCTGCCTGCCCGACGTCACGCCGGACCAGATCCGCGTCGCTCGGCTCACCGTCCGCGCCATGACTGGAGACTTGGAGTCCGAGGTTAGTCAATTTTTCTTATGGTTTTGTGTTGCTAGCTGCTGACTTTATGGTAGACTGCTTGCAATGGCGAGTGAAGGAAAATAGCTACTCCGACAAGAACAGTGTACACTTGATAACTCGAGTGCGAGTAACTCGAGTAACATACGATCGCTACCCAACGAAGTGGGCCTGATGGCCTTGACACAAGAGCGAAGGTTCTCCTCCAAAAAGTGCACAGTATTATGGAAGCCATAGGCTAATTTAACTGGCAGAAACTGTTTATTACTAATTCTTTAAATTATTGCACTTACACTTCAAGCCCATACAGAGGTACTCCAAATGACTAGAAAATTATAAAGCCCTAAAACAGTAATAAATTCCAGGTCCTCCTGTTCCCTCCATTCGACGGCAATGAGAAGAACTACTTGCGCGCGCAGATCGCCCGCATCCAAGCCTCCACCTCCATATCGCCGCAGGGCTTCTTCACCTTCGGCTCTGGCGAGGAAGAAGAAGACATCGACATGGAGGAAGGGGCCGGTTAGTGTTCTCATCTTCAAGAATACTACCTCTGCGGCGCAGTGATCCGAAGTGGAACTTGGCCTCCGACACGAAGTTGTCAGCTTCAAGATTGTCAGACTGTATTTACAATGAGAGTTCGCTCGCCAGCTCGCTAGCTATCTCTCTGGCCTGCTTGTTCGCCCGTCCATTAACGGTATTAACCTTAGCCCATAGCTTGCCTCGCCTTATATTGCTTCGCCCGCCAGCTTGCTCGGACAATCCTTACCTGGCTTTACTGCTGTTTTTCTTCCAGGTGATATGGCCTTCAATCCCAACCCGTTCTACCAGGGCCACATCCTGAAGGACCTGGTTGACAGCAACTTCACGTACTGGGTGCACCACGGCAGATACATCCTCAAGCAGGGCCGCACTATCTGGTGGAACCCTAACGCCGGGATGGTAATGCTCACTACTATCGCTGAAATATCTACAGATTTAACTGCTACCAGAAACCAAGTCAAATATAATATTTTTTAGTACTTACACATCATATACCTGCCTTTCAACACAGGATCTTTGATACCTAGTGCGGGCACCAGATCTCAACAACGATACTGTCCTGTGGTATGGTATTATACTTAATTATAATTACAATAAGTGATGTTAAGGCCATTGTTGTGGAGTAAATTTATAATCATTCCCAACTAGCACACAAGCGCTATAACAAGCGGTACAGTAGCCAGATAGAGGATTTCAGTTACGGCATGGGCTTCTTAGTAAGAAATATAGTACATCTATAAGCTGCTAAAGATCTCTTGTAGCGCGAAATAGGCCACAAATCTATACATATAATAAAACAGTAAAAATATTTTGTCTGTACATTTAGTATTTTTGACTGAAATGGATAGAGGGACACTTAAAAAGAATAATAGAAAGCAAAAAACATTTTTTGGAATTTCTTGTCTGTCTGTCTGTCTGTCTGTACCCAGATAGCATTTTTTGGTAGCCGTTACGAAACTTGTCGACACTGAAAAGTCGACACCAGTAACATTTTTGGTCGCTGCTACGACTATGTTTCGGTCGCTGCGACTAAAGTGGGGCAAATCTCGACACGGTAACATTTAGTTTTTAAGTTACTACGCTGTATGGTAACAATGCGTCGACTATTTCAGAAATCATTCGTTCATTCGTCAATTCTCTTCATTCTTTTGCAACCTACGAGAGACAAATAAAATGTCAAAGAAAACTCATGCAATATGAAGATTGAAGACAAATTGAAAGGTCCGCCATAATTATTTTGACAGCGTAAGTTTATTTTTGAAATTAATTAGTTTTAAATGTGTTGTGATATTGTGATTTTAGTGGGAAAAGAAATTTGTCGTATTATTTAACAAAATACATTGAAAATCATCGATGGGCCATCATATAATTGCAATTTAACCAGTTTATTGAAATGTTTACATGGTTTTCATTAGAAGTTTTGTTATTTTTTTGGACTCCAGACCTTTTAGTTTAATCAAACTGTACACTTTTTATGCTAATAATATGATATTTAATCAAAAATAATCCATAAACTTACAAAAACATTTATTTTTTAGTGAAATTATACTAGTCATATTTGGTAAAAAAGTTACGACACTGCGTCGACTTGCAGACACAAAGTTACTAAATTTTTAATATGGTGTCTATCACTTTATTCTTTCCAGCGGTCCTAAAACTGTTGACAATGCCTTTCTCAATTGCAGTACATGCGTCGAAAAATCTATTTTGCATTTAATAGGTAGTTGAGAAGATATGAGTTTGGCGAACTGGAGAAGAATGAAATGCAACATTAAAGTACAAGGCATAGCGACTTTTGCCGAAGGAATAAAACTAAAAGAAACTTTAAATAACTACAAGACAATTTTAATTAATTATGTCTGAAGAAGAAATAATGATCTACGTATATTATATTATATTATTAATTATAAATAAAGTACTCGTTATTACTTACTTGGAGTTTCATTTTATCTTACTAATAAATTGTTGATTTTCCTGTAGTCATGTTTAGTTGGCATACAATTTAGAAATATTTGAGAACCAGGTGCAGCTGGTTGATATTTTTATGCTTATTTTGGTAAAATTTTGTTTTGGAACTATGACGTAACATTACGAAACTTTGTGTACATGAATATTATTCTAGTAACAAAGTTGCCGCACCGTTACAACACAGTTAATCTTTGATCGTTCGCTTGTTGAAAACTCAACGCAATGTGTATGAAATAAAGTCGACACAAATCCGTACACATTATGTTGACTCTTCGACTACAAAGAGTAACTGAAACACTTTCCGGTCAAATGTGTAAACACTGTTACAACACATACAAACCAAACTGAAGTCGTTACAAATGCATACATATTTTGTCGACACAACGACTACAAAGAATTACTGAAACACGTTCCGGTCAAACTGTGTAAACACTGATACCACACATATAAACCGAAACGCACACAGTCGCATTGTTTCGAAACAATAACGGAACTTTGTCAATTTGTTACTGACTTAAATATTTTGCGACCAAAAAATGCTATCTGGGTATGTATGTACGCGTTTCACGCAAAAACTACTGGACGGATTTGAATGAAACTTTTTTGTTGTATAGCTATTAAGCCTGGGCAACATATAGGCTATAATTGATTTTGAAAACTGGAACACCTGATGAAGAACTTTAACAGAACAGCTAAACTATAAGAAATATGGAAATGGTCCCTTAGCAAAAGTTTATCAATCTGACGAGCATTTTCTATTGATGCATTAAAATGGAAGATCAGGATCATCTGATGAAGAATTCCAAGAGACCAGCTACACTATTACATATATGTAAATGGCGCCTTAGCAAAAGTCGTTCAACCTGATGAGCATTTTCTGCTGACGTATAAAAATTGAAGATTATGGAACATCTGATGAAGAACTCCAAGAGACCAGCTACTCTTTAGAATAAATGGAAATGAGGCCTTAGCAAAAGTCGTTCAACCTGATGAGCATTTTACACTGACGTAGGTATAAAAAGACAGGACACGGGATAGGACAAAGAGGGACTCGGGGTGGGAGTGGTGGGAGTGGTGGTACACGGGAGATAACGAGCAGACGAAGATCGTTTATCGAATGAAATATCACTTTTGATTCATTTTAACACCGCGACTGAACTACCAGTACCTAATATATTCCCGCGGGACACGGGATAACCAAATGGCTGAAATTTTGAGTACTGGAGATTTTTCATCTAAGCTAAACTCACGCAGGCGAAGCCGCGGGCAACAGCTAGTTATACAACTATAAGCTCTGCAATTGATCTAAAGTGGCCGCTTATGTAAGTTAGAATAGCGCTACAAAGGCTGCTTAAAGGCCGTAATGTGCCCTCAAAGCATCCAAAGTTTCTCGTGCAGCGCTTTTCTGCTACCTTCACCTTATTTCGGAGCTCCTGTATTTTAAAATTAACTTAGGTAACAAGATATATTATAATTTTTATTAAATGAATTGAATGCGTGCTATGTGTAGTGCAAGGATCCATAACTAATACGAAGGATTTATCAAAACGGTAAGAAACATGGTGTTTTTTTCTATATGTACGTGAAATTGCAGTGCGATTACCAGTTCATTGTGAATGTTTATATGAATTATCGTCAAAATTTTCACGCGCCCTCTGAATGTTAAGTTTTTATTGCAAAAATAAAATAAATGATTATGGTAAGGAATTAGGTTTTATACTTAAATAATAGTTTTTAGTACTTTTTAGTTTACAAAAAAGTTTAATTTAGTTAATTTAATTAAGTTTAATACGTAAAAAATGAGACTTAATTTACATTTTAAATTACGAGTTTATGTCTTCAAAACGTAGTAATAACCTTAAAAACATACATTTTTGAAAACAGTATAATGGCGTCTCCATAAGAGCAGCTCCCAGTGTTGGTTATATCTATGTTATCTGCTTGAACCGTAAAAAGGCTCTAGTATTTGCTGCTGTAGATGTTTAGGTTTCACGGTTGTAGTACTAGTGCGCTATCTAACTGTTTTGCATGTACATCAGCGTTTTACAGTTACTATTTAGAGCCTCAGGTGGTCTTAATGCTATTTGAGATATGCAGTAAAAATACTACTTAGGGATCCGTCATTAAATTTTAAAGTTTTATTTTCCTTTTATTCAATACCTACCTATACATTACTATTATCTTTACCTATACAGATTAACTGATAAAGATAGATAGATAGATAATACGTTTATTTGTATAGACAATTTCAAGTACATAGGTACCCATATTTTTAATGTGTAAAACTATCAGTAGTGTGACCAAGGGTAGGCTTTAGGTATTTATTCGAGGTATTCCATTTTTTGTTTCTAATTATCATACTTTATGTTTTTCAGTTACTGCCTGTGACAAATACCTACTCTGATGCAGAGCTAAACCAGGAATCATCATCTCAAGAAATATACCTCGTAGATCAGATTAATCCTGAGAATCAAACGCCAGAACAAATCTCTAATATTTAACAGCTTATATTTCAGACATTGCCGAAATATATAAATATATTAATAAAAGAATTATAAATAATTAAGTATGTGTTTCATTTATGGCTTCTTCACTTGCTGTAAGACTGTCGTCCTCACAAATATCAGCTTTAGTAGTACTACAAGATGCATCGTTGTGCATTAAATTGGAAACTACGGAACCCTACCCATACCGAAATCGCACTCCGTCATAGGCCGAATAAAAAAAAAAAAATATTATCATACAGCTTTAGGTTACATTTTTAGCACATCAGTTGCTAATATGGCGCTGTAGTATGAAGTCATGTCCCTTCCCTGTACATATTAAGCTATGAGAAATCTAGTGAACACCATTAAAATACTAAAAATGTTACAGCACCGTTTTGTAACTCTCACGGCTATATAAAATATTTCATGTGATTTCTTAGACAACTATTAACCGTTTAGTTTCTATATAATTCTCATATATAGCGCTCAAAGCGCTATTTCAAAGTTACACAACTTTGCAATAGATATAATGTTACAACATAAGTAATAAAATATGCTAAAGAGCGTAAGGCTTCACAAAATGTCTCTATACGGTCTTGAGTGCTATAGAGGTAAGTTAAAACTCTTTGCAAACTGCCTTGCCTACTAAAGTATTCTTTTACATCTTACAGTGGTATAAAAGTCTCCATTAACTCCATTTTATGTCCAATATTAGTTTAGTGAAGCCAGTACTTGTTTTTGTATTACCATAAGATATTTTTTGCTACAAAACATGTCCTGTAGCACCTAGCTGTTAAAGGGTATGAAAGTACTCTTCTGTTCAACTTTAGGAAAAATTTACAGCACTTTAACAGCTGCTATACTACACTTAGGCTGTAAAAAGCCTGTATACAGGCTGTATTAGCAGCTTGTGTGCTAGTTGGGTTTTTTGACGACGATGATTTTTGCACCTTTGACGCGAGCACCTACACTTTTTCCATGAAGTAGTCTTTTTTTTGTTTTTTGAACGTTCTAGTAACATACCTAATCACCTAACTCACAAGCCCTAAAGATTATGATCTCTGATTGATATCCCCAGGAAGAGGGCTTGGAAGAGGAAGAAGACGAGGGTCCTCCTCCCATAGAGCCGGAGTCCGGCCCCTCCCTCTTCACTCCCCTGTCGGAGGACGGCCGGATCGAGGGGATGCCCGCGTGGACGGCGCGCGCCAGCTCCAACCTGTTGCCGGAGAAGGCCTTAGCGGTCCTCAGGAGCAACGTCTGGCCGGGGGCTGTGGCTTATGCCAACACCGGCAAGTAAGTCATGATGGACTTTGATCCAGTTCTATATCCACTTGACGATGCTAGTTATCTGAGTCAGATTGTGCACTTCTAATAAGCCACCAGGGTGGAAATATGTCAATGGAGTACTAACTTTAACATATTTCTAAGTCATAAATAATTTGATTTTTGGTCTTAAAGATCCTTAAGTTTACACATGTCTTGAAGAAGACGAAAATCTGGGCAAAAGAACCAGAAATTAAGCAGTCTCTCATTGCCCATTGGTCATCATCTCATTGGCATTGAATGCCAGGGTAGACTGCGCGCACCAGCTCAATCCAATCTACTGCAGGAACTTGGCGATTCTCAGAAATAACGTCAGGATATATCTAGTTAAAAACTTGACGATGGTTAAAACATACATGACATGATTATATAAGGCCCGACACAGACGACAGGCTATCCGTGATGCACTTTTTAGTCTGTGAAAATAGAACCTATGCAATCATACATATTATAGTGACGAACGCGCGGACCATAACAATAGTTGACGGCAAACTCGAACGGACAAAAAGTGCGTCGTCTGCGTCGGGCCTAATAGTTACTGTCTCTCTCTCTCAGCCTAAAGACGTCCACTGCTGGACAAAGGCCAATAAAGAAATAAATAACTAATTACGTAGTAACTATTCTGCTAATAGTTACTACGTAAACGTAAACCATGGTAGATCTATAGAAAAATATAAAGAACGATGTAAAACCAGTTCGCTTAACCCATCAGGAAATCAGAATGCCTGTACGTGGGCTGGGCACTAAAGTTCCAATCGCCGAACTTCTCCCCGCTGCAGCTGCCGCGGCCGCAGGACGAGTACGTCATAGGGCCTGAGGTCATGGAGATGGCTGACCCCACCTTCGCTGATGAGGAGGTAAGTGGAGTGGTCTTCTTTGATGAGTTTCTACTTGGTGAGGGTCATGTTCTTTATGTCGAATCATCAATCATCATCATTAATTCAAATTCATTCAATATTCAATACATGTAATAAAACTGTAACTGGTCCGTGCCTGTACATAGGAGATATTTAAGAAAAAAAACTATGAGGGGTCTTCATGGTGCCAATAGAAGCAAAAACCATTTTTTCTTTTTGTCTGTCTTTCTGTGTTTGTACGCGCATCACGCAATAACTACTGGACCAAATTTGATGCGATTTTCACTGTTGTATTGTAGAAGGTCTAACTTAAAATCTGCCGTACTATTCATCTTGATACGTCGCTTAGAACCAGAGATATAAACATTAGTAAATAAAGCGCGAACGTAGTTAGGCAGCCACAAGCTAGTCTAAAATATTTAGGAATCTAAAATCGCAATCTTGTCATTGGCCCCGTAAGAAGCCACGACTTCGAGATTTCACAAAATATATACAATGTGTCCCGTCATCAGTGTAATTACGATTGATTTAGTACAAGAGCCAGAAAAAAAAACAAAATGGCTGCCATTTTACTACAGACACAGGGCGGGCGCTTCATAGAAACGGCGCGTCAAATATGCCTACTACTACTACAAATGAAACTGTATATCCGTGAACACGTCAGTAACACGTCAATGTGTGCGTTTTCATAGTCGAACGTCCCACAGTTACGCAAGAACGGGGGAGAAGTGCGGAAGGAGCGGGGGGGTGCCATATTGCGGGAGGGGCAGGGAGTTTCCTTTCTGTACGTAGTACTAATATTAATTCTGTGCTACAGAAGAAAAAAAGTTTTGAGTGGTGATTTGTCCATAAAAAAATGCCATATAACATACCATTAAAGGCTCCGATACTGGTGACGGGACACATTGTATAATCTGTATACTTTCCAGGCGTACCGCATCGCGCACCTGCCGCCCCCGCCCCCGCCGGCCATGATGGGCGAGGGGGAGGGCTTCGGGGAGGAGCAGGAGGAAGAAGATTAATTATCAATTTTATTTTAATTTTATTATTATTGATTTGTTGTTGGTTGTTGTCTGTTATTATAATGTTTGTTATAAAACAAGTTTCATTTAGTAGTTATTGCGTAGATTTGGTCCCGTGAGAATAACGGGAAATGGTAAATGTTTAGGACAATCCTTTTCGCGTGACAAAAAAGATAAGAACATATGGAACTAAAAAAATTGACGTGTTCGTAAAAATCGGACCAAATAGATTGGGAGCTGCGTACAGTGTCTATAAAGTCGTAAAATTAAATGATGGCGCAACTGTTGTGCATCTAGCAACCCTATGTAGTGCGATCACAAACATAACATGTTTTATTATATTTATATTTGTTATATTTTATTTTTGACTGTACACAATCTAGTGTATGTTATAGAGTTAATAAATAGCCCCTCTGGCATGTAAGGCGACCAAGACTGTTTCATAAGTTTCTTTCGGCATTTCTTCTCAGCAGTGGTCGTTCCGAAATGCTAGTAGTTTGTAGCTTTGAGACATAATATATTATGATAAATAATTAGTTTTCGACGTAAAAAAGAGCCTTCTTTGAAGGCCAAGTTTCAATACAGACTTTGACCAAAATAATTTTGATACTAGCAGTTCGTTCAAGTGAGTTAATAAATAAGACACATTATACCAGTCATATTGTTTCCGTTTTATTTACAGTTATAAGTTTTGACTAGGAACTTAAAATTATGGCTTAAGATAGACAATATTCTATCTCTAAATAATGATATTTAGAGATAGAATATTGTCTGTCTTATAGAGCCGATGGTAGATAGCAAGATTTTGAATTTTTCAACAGCTGGATAAGATTATATTCAAATTAATCCATAGACATAGTAAAATGTTTTTTTTTCTTACTTTATGGATTAACCTTATCACACATACGACTTGTGAATTTTGAGGTACCTAA